>OW240917.1:208344685-208396431 GCA_933207985.1 Pelobates cultripes
AGTGTGTATCAGGGAACCTTAGGACAGGTGTCAATCCATATCTGCCAAGTGACCTTATGTAGGAGGAACAGTCCCTATTCCGATCTGTGTCAGTGTGTATCAGGGGCTCTGAGGACAGGTGTCAATCCATATCTGCCAAGTGACCCGATGTTGGGGTAACATTCCCTATTCTGCTCTGTGTCAGTGTGTATCAGGACCACTGATAGGAGACGCGGAAGGTATTAAACTGATAAAAATAGTACTAAACACTCCACTCCTATCTAGTGTCACATTAGCTTGACCGCGCAGTGCCCCAAATTTGCAGTAAGAGGACCGACCAAGCCTCTTCTTCCATCTCCCTGTTACAAAAATCAATGCCGTGTACACGTCCACTGATAGGAGACGCGGAAGGTAGTAAACTGATAAAAATAGTACTAAACACACCACTCCTATCTGGTGTCACATTAGCTTGACCGCGCAGTGCCCCAAATTTGCAGTAAGAGGACCGACCCAGCCTCTTCTTGCATCTCCCTGTTACAAAAATCAATGCCGTGTACACGTCCACTGATAGGAGACGCGGAAGGTATTAAACTGATAAAAATAGTACTAAACACACCACTCCTATCTGGTGTCACATTAGCTTGACCGCGCAGTGCCCCAAATTTGCAGTAAGAGGACCGACCAAGCCTCTTCTTCCATCTCCCTGTTACAAAAATCAATGCCATATCCATACAAATTGTACAGAATGTCAGGATAGTTTCCAGGGACAAATGTTGTAGCCTGTTGAACGAGGTGACCTTGCTCGGGTCCCAGGTGTACGGTTCCTAAAATGGCTGCCATATACACGTCCACTGATAGGAGACGGAAGGTATTAAACTGATCAGAACAATACTAAACACACCACAAATAAGGTTTCTCTCCTGTATGGCTCCTCAAATTATGCTTAAGATTAGAAGCGGCTGAAAAGCATTTCTCACACTCAGAACAAAAATATTTTTTTTTAACATTCTCTCCACTTTGAACGAAATGACGTTTGGGAAGAGATTAACATAATTAAACACAGGCAGTAAAAAATACAGTTTTTAGCCATACCCTGTAACTTTAAAACTACACATCCCATCTTCATAATTACATATTTGGAATCAGCACACTTAAAACATAAACATAACCAAAAATTAGCCAAATCCATCCAGGGGTTAAAAAGTTAGCTGGAGGTCCCTTTATGACCGACTGCAAGCACATTTTCCTGCCCAAAACAGTTCCATAGATTTGGGCTGTGAGGTCGGTCTATTTCAGGCTGAAAGAACGACTAAGTCCCATCGCGAATGGGACTTAGTCTCTGCAGCTGAAATAAGGCTGAAAAAAACGGCTGAAAAAAAGACTAAGTCCCATCGCCGAATGGGACTTAGTCTCTGCAGTTGAAATAATTTCCCATTTACTGAACCAAGTGGGAAATAGCAAGGCAGGCACAAAGGGTTTGCACCAGGTCTGGGGACACAGGGGACACCGCCTTAAAGGGGCCGTGTCCCCAACAAGTCTGGGGACACGGCCTTAAAGGGGCAGTGTCCCAATCTTCCTGATGTCCCAAAAAAGGTGTTTAAAGGGCCAGCACCAGTCACATAAAGAGTTCATAAGCCCCAATATGCCCACCGACAGTCTTAAAGGGCCATACACACCAAATAAAAGTGCATACATTTTCACAATCTCCCAGGGGCCATAGTCATGCGGGAGGAGGCTGGCAAGTAGGCTTCTCCACAACCCAGGGAAGCAGGGCAATTTGCCATTTAAAGGGCCCATTACAAATAGCATTTTGTAACAAGGTGTCAATCCATATCTGCCAAGTGACCAGATGTAGGGGGACCAGTCCCTATTCTGCTCTGTGTCAGTGTGTACCAGGGAACCTTAGGACAGGTGTCAATCCATATCTGCCAAGTGACCCTATGTAGGGAGACCAGTCTCTATTCTGCTCTGTGTCCGTGTGCATCAGGGGCTCTGAGGACAGGTGTCAATCCATATGTCAAGGTGTCAATATGTCATATGTCAGGTGTCAATCCATATTGATTGTGATTTAGGAATGTTAGGTGATTTCTGCCCTTTATGGATTAAAACCAGACTCTGTATCAACTGTGTAATTTTCCATGGGAGTTTTGCCATGGATCCCCCTCCGGCATGCCACAGTCCAGGTGTTAGTCCCCTTGAAACAACTTTTCAATCCCTATTGTGGCCAGAAAGAGTCCCTGTGTGTTTTAAAATTCGCCTCCCCATTGAAGTCAATGGCGTTTCGGGCGGTTCGCCGGTTCGCGAACATTTGCGGAAGTTCGCGTTCGCCGTTCGCGAACCGAAAATTTCGGGTTCGCGACATCACTATTTCAGAGGTTGTGGGGTGCAGAAGAACCTCCAGCTTCTCCCAGAAAGCTTGGAAGGTCATATCTAGCCGCAGCTCCACCTCAGACTTCTCGCTTTGAGAACCAAATAAGCACGCTGCCTCCTCAATTTTGAAAAGGAGTGCTGCTGCTTGTTTTGAGCCCCTGCGTCGCTGCAGAGCTCTCTCTGTGTTGTGCCAGGGTCTCCATAGGGTGGATCAGGATGACCCCCACCAGTCCAGTCATGACTGTCAACTGGGGTGCAGCCATATACCTCCCGCCGACCACTTGTGTAGACCCCGCCTGAGGTACAGAGGATTTCTGCCGGTAGTGTCATTTATGTGGCATCATTGTGAGCCCCTCTTTGTCACCTCCTGCATGGTGGTCTTTTTGAACTGGTTAGGTCCTGTTTTTGTAGCTGAAATCTACTTAATTTGCGCTGTAGAGTAGGGGCTGTACAGGTTAGCATCCTCTCAGCTCAGCAATCAGGCTCTGCCCCCAATGTCTGTGTTTATTAATGAGATATATGACTTGAGCCTACTTAATGCATTAAAGCAAAAAAGAAAGGATAAGAACTCTGAGAACTGACAAAAGCTTAGAGTAAATCCCTCGGAACATCCCCTCTCAGGTCTCAAAATAGTTAAGGAATAGAGTTGAGCGAACCCGGACTTTAAAGTTCGGGTTCATACCAAACATTAAGTTTTTTGGACCCCGGACCCGAACACGGACATATCACTGTATGTTCGGGTTGGAGTTCGGTGTTCGGCAATTTAATGGCGCGTTTTGAAAGGCTGCAGGGCAGCAAATCAACAAGCGTTTGACTCGTGGGCCCTTAGAAGCCATCACAGCCATGCCTATTAATGGCATGGCTTGTAACAGATCCCCCTGTTTTTCGTTGGATCTGTAATATGTGTTGTAACAGGCTCCTACCATGTTGCCTGGGAACATCTACCTTTTGTTTTCCTGCCATCATCCACATTGCCCTGCACCTAAGAACAAAGACTGTTTCTGGCCCGTTAACTGTGTTGTGCAAAGAATGGGTACGTTTGATATGGCACTTCGTTTACAACCGAAGTGCCGAAGTAGCCGCCATTAGACAATCGAACACGTGGTGGCGGCGGCCATTTTAATGCAGTCGAACGCGGTCAGCGGTGTGTGCCATCAAATCCCTGGAACGGAAATCAGCCACACATTTGAACGAACACCGCTGACCTGTACCTTCCCCTACCCTTCGACACTGCGGCTGGAGACTAAGTCCCATTCGAAGATTCGAACACATGTTCGGATGGGACTTTGTCATCATTTTCGTGTAAAATAGACTGTCACTCAGCTAGCGACCACTGTGGAAACTTATCTCCGTTTTACTTCAACACTTCGACAGAAGTCGAAGTGCATTCGACTATTCGAACGCCGCCTTCGGATGGGACTTTGTTAATTTTCAAGGCAGAAATAAACCGACCGCACAGCCTGAATTTGTGGAACTGTTTTGGGCATGCAAACAGGCGTGTGGTCGGTCCAAAGATACTTTTCAATATCTCTGGAACCACTGAATGGATTTGTACGAATTTGGAATATGTTTGTCCCCAAGTTGTGTTGTTCATAAAAATACAAGTTTTATTTCTGTAGGATGAAAATTCATAAAGTTATAAAAATGCATAAAAAAGTCTAAGTTTTAGCTTGGAGATAATTGAGTAGATACAGTAAGAAACTCAATTATCTCCCAAGCAGAGGGGAGGGAATCTGTGGGTTGTAACCATTGTCTGATTGGTTAATGTCTAATTGTATGTGGGCGTCTCCCTTGCATGGGAGCACTGCATAAAAGGAGAGTACCTGCCATTAAACCTCAGTTCTACTTCACCCTCAATCTAGAGTCCTGTCATTTATTGGGGGTAACCGCTAAACAGCTATTCACACTAGCTCTTGTAAGAGCTTCTTCACTTGGAACACGACTGGATGCTGAGAATCCTCCTCACTGATCGGGAAAAGGACACCCTCCAGCGGTTGAAACCCCTCTGATACACGGGGTAATCGCTACATGGCTGTGATCAGGGCCAGATTAAAGTAGTTCAGATCTGAACTATCTGGGGATATGTTGAATGTACCTGTTTTATGCAATGGCTGCACAGTTATATATTTTTATGTATGTTATTGTCTTGTGCTGCCATGTGTTCAATGGAGTTTCGCCTCTGTCCTTGGAGATAATTGGATTACTTCCCAATTATCTCCAGGATAGAAGACTCTGTGGAACTGGTTTTGGGCAGAAAAGCCATGCTTCATTTGGTCACAAAGGACTACGATCTATCTTTTGAACCACTGAACCAATTTGTATGATTTTGACGTATGTTTGTATTTGGAGTATGCTGATTCTGAAAATGTAAGTTTTAAAAAGTCAATTTTTGGGGGTGTAAAACTGCTAAATAGTACATTTGGGGCGTGCTCTTCATATCTGAGAATCAAATAGAAGCGTCAAATACTGCTGTCACGTTGCAGTTTTAAAACTTAAAAATTTTTGGGTGCTAAACTGCTAAATAATATTTTAGTGGGGTGCACTTCATATCTGAGAGTCAAATAGAAGCATCAAATAGTGCGCTTACAGCGCAGTTGTAAACATTCTAATTGTTTTGCTGCTAAAGTGCTAAATAGTACATTTTGGGGGTGCACTGCATATTTGAGAGTCAAATAGAAGCGTCAAATAGTGCGCTTACAGCGCAATTGTAAACATTCTTATTTTCTGGGTGCTAAACTGCTAAATTGTACATTTTGGGGCGTGCACTTCATATCTGAGAGTCAAATCGAAGCGTCTAATAGTGCGCTTATAAAGCAATTGTAAACATTCTAATTGTTTTGCTGCTAATCTGCTAAATAGTACATTTTGGGGGTGCACTTCATATCTAAGAGTCAAATAGAAGAGTCAAATAGTGCGCTGTGACAAGAGCAATCTCACCACATTGCATTGGAGGAGCCTGGTTGCCCGCCTGCTCCCTTTAGACTATGGCCCCATGTTGAAACGCTTGATTTTCCCCTGCAAAGACACGAAAGCCAGGTCATTTGGTGCTTGCCCTGTTTGAGCGGTGATACCCCAGATAGCTATGCCATGGAGCCCATTCGTATAATGAAAGACTATGGAAAAGACTTTGGCTACATGGCATTTGAACAGTAGGTGTGTGATCTGAGCGCCATTCAGTAATAATGTGCGCTCAGATCTGAACTATCTGGGGATATGTTGAATGTACCTGTTTTATGCAATGGCTGCACAGTTATATATTTTTATGTATTTTATTGTCTTTTGCTGCCATGTGTTCAATGGAGTTTCGCCTCTGTCCTTGGAGATAATTGGATTACTTCCCAATTATCTCCAGGATAGAAGACTCTGTGGAACTGGTTTTGGGCAGAAAAGCCATGCTTCATTTGGTCACAAAGGACTACGATCTATCTTTTGAACCACTGAACCAATTTGTATGATTTTGACGTATGTTTGTATTTGGAGTATGCTGATTCTGAAAATGTAAGTTTTAAAAAGTCAATTTTTGGGGGTGCTAAACTGCTAAATAGTACATTTGGGGCGTGCTCTTCATATCTGAGACTCAAATAGAAGTGTCAAATAGTGTGCTTACAGCGCAGTTGTAAACATTCTAATTGTTTTGGTGCTAAACTGCTAAATAGTACATTTGCGACCTGCACTTCATATCTGACATTAAATAGAAGCGTCAAATACCAATATAACAATATTGTAATTCGGGGGCAATACCCTCACAAGTCAAACTGAGAGGTCAGTTTATAGGGAAAACTGTTGCCTGGATACAATTCTAAAACAATTCCCATATGTCCTTTGCAGAGTTTACATGCTGGAAAAACACAGGTGCCAACTGCTGTGGCTTTCTGCAGTGTGCAGACCGGCAAGGAGGGTAGGGTTGAAGAGTGGGTGGAAGAGGATGTGGAGGTAGATGAGGTCTTAGACCCCACATGGAATCAAGGCCATGCGAGTGACGTGTGCAGTTTAGAGGAAGAGGCGCTGGTCGCACAGAGGCACCAGCACAGCATAAGCGGGAGAAGGGTGCAAAAGCGGAGCGGCCGTCCCCTAGCGCTTGTCGGCATGTATTATCTCGAGAATTACCAGTTATCCAAGTAAGAGATGTAGCGATCAAAGGATCCATAATAGAGTTGAGTGAACCCAAACTGCAAAGATTTAACGAGCCATTCGTAGTTTCATAGTCAGGAGGGCAGTCCAGTGACCGGGACCCAGACACTGTCTGGGCGGCAGTCGAACGACCGGGACCCAGTATGCCTGATGTTGAAGTTAGGAGTCACAGTGTGGAATGGATTAGCAGGGTCTGGTGCAGGGTAACCACATGCCCCCTGATGTTGAGCACCAGCGTTTGTGCGGCCACATAGCAGGACCCTGATGCAGCTTCAGTAAAAAGAGTACTGAATGTTACAAACTGCTATTTGTAACTGGCCCTTTAAATGGCAAATTGCCCTGCTTCCCTGGGTTGTGGAGAAGCCTATTTGCCAGCCTCCTTCCACATGACTATGGCCCCTGGGAGACTGTGAAAATGTATGCACTTTTATTTGGTGTGTATGGCCCTTTAAGACTGTTGGTGGGCATATTGGGGCTTATGGACTCTTTATGGGACTGGTGCTGGCCCTTTAAGCACCTTTTTGGGGCGTCAGGAAGATTGGGACACTGCCCCTTTAAGACGGTGTCCCCAGACTTGTTGGGGACACTGCCCCTTTAAGACGTTGTCCCCTGTGTCCCCAGACCTGGTTAAAACTCTTTGTGCCTGGCTATTTCCCACTTGGTTCAGTAAATGGGGCTTACTGAACCAAGTACCACACAGGCAGACCACCCAGAAGTGGAAGTGTGCAGGCAATTTACCTCCCAGAAGCTGTGGTTAACCGCAGCTTAATTGCCGAATGCTGGGTGGCCTTTGTTCGTTTGCCAAACACGTGGCGGCGGCCATCTTTGTTAATGCGAACGAGGTCAGCGGTATGTGTAGCCAAATTCATAGAACTGAAATCGGCTACACATTTCCGCGAACACCGCTGAGCCCTACCTTCTTCCATCCTAATTTTACAGCTGCAGAGACTAAGTCCCATTCGACGATGGGACTTAGTCGTTTTTTCAGCCTGAAATAGACCGACCGCACAGCCCAAATCTATGGAACTGTTTTGGGCAGGAAAATGTGCTCGGTCATAAAGGGACATCCAGCTAACTTTTTAACCCCTGGATGGATTTGGCTGATTTTTGGTTATGTTTATGTTTTAAGTGTGCTGATTCCAAATATGTAATTGTTATGAAGATTGGATGTGCAGTTTTAAAGTTACAGTGTATGGATAAAAACTGTATTTTTACTGCCTGTGTTTAATTCTGTTAACCCATTGTGTACCATAATTAGATCACAGGCAGAGGGGAGGATTTGTGTGTGTAATTGCTGGGAGTGTTTCTGTAATGTACGTTTATTATTGGTTGCTGTGTAAAACCCAGTGGGTGGTCCTATCTCAGGGAAACCTGCATAAAAGAAGGTTCTTTGTGTGCCAATAAACAGAATGACTTACTTGCAGCCTTGACTCATGTTTGTAGGGGACAGCTATAATCACTACAGGGATTGCTATGCTCTTCATACTCCCTTAGCTACTGAGCTCTTGTAAGAGCTCTTGTTCCTGTTCCTGCTTCACTCTACAGAAGGAAGAGGTTCACCTACTGGAACCTGGAGCCTGGTCGTAGGTCCAGGGTGGATAGCAGACGGCGAGATCCTAGCCCAGCAGCGGTGGTTTGTTGAGTCTGCAGTACGTATGGTGGTCTACACAGTACTTATGGTGTCTACGGTGCTGATGGTCCTTTGGTGAGTGCTAGGAGCATCCTTTCTACGGTCCAACTTCCAGCCAGCCTGGAGGCAACCGTAACACTGGATACCAGAAGCCATCACCAGACTGATCCGCAATTTGGAACAGGATGTGACATTCATTGTAGCGGCTGTGCGCGCTTTTGGCATTCTCACCCTGCTGCTGCTTGCCTGTCTGCGCTGCAGCATAACTTTGGCCTTCCCGCTCACCGCCTCATATGCGATGTGCCGACAAGGTGGAACTCCTGGAGAGACTGTGCGAGCAGCAGCAGGCGATAGTGAAGTTTCAGCTGCAACACGCACAGGTCAGTCACTCTGCACCAGACTTGCCCTCCGATTGATCAGAGTTAAAGGATTTCAAGTGGACTCATTACAATTACAGGGCCTTTAAAGAGTCCTGTATTGTTATTTGATGTCACTACCTTCTTGCGTCGGGAGTTGGTCATTTGCACGCCTGCTGCCTTCCTTGCATGTGGTAGCCATTTCTCAGATTCCCTCTCCATAATCCAACCCTGATTCCCCGTTACCTGTGGTCACCATGGTAGGCGCAGAAACTGACATCGAAAGTTGATATGGATGACATCCAAATGCAAAGTCACTGTCACTGGGACGTGCGATAGGCCCGAGGTTCTCTAGAGTCAACAAAGTGCCTTCGCAACTATAATGTCAACAGCTACTCTGCCGAACGGATCTTCACTAATAGGTAGCGGATGGAGGGGGGCCCTTCTCTTCCCCACTCTTTGGCAGATGTCTGACAGTACTGCCTCAGATCCTGAGAGATGCCTGGCCAGAAGAAGCTGTGGGTGAGCTGAGACGCTGTCCGGCTCCTGCCCAAAGGGATATCATGAACTAGCTTCAGAAGCTCTTACCAATACTTCTTGGGTCTGGGGCTGGCGGTCTCTCACCAGCCGTGTCGTTGGGGAGCCCATTGAAAAAGTGCTCTAGCATGACGAGCTGGGTGATCTCCTCTGGGAACTTGGCTTGATGGGAGTTGAGCCAGTTCTGGGTGGCCCTTGTGATGCGGCATGCCCACTCCGCATGGGAGTCCTTCTCCCCTGTCCTGGTCTCCCTAAACTTTCGGCGGTATTGCTCGGGGGTGACCGCATACCGGGCCATGAGGATTTGTGTAATAAAGGGATAGTCTCTGATCTGCTCTTCTGGTACAGCCCGGTAAATATCCGCTGCCTTCCCCACTAGTTTGCTGGCCAGGATGGTGACCCAGTCGCTGGGGTCCACGTCTTGGAGTTGGCACTGGCGCTCAAAGTCTTGTAAAAAGTCATCGATGCCTTCTTCTGCTTCCTTGAAGTCTTTGAAAGCATTAAAATCAAGGAAGAAAAGGTGATTAGCGCACACATAAAAGGATAACTTTGTTTTACCTTACATAAATTGTATCTCTGGTAACCACAAAGCAAGTTCTTTTTTGACCTATATATAAACAGATCAATCATACATAGTGTAATCTGTATAAGAAATAATAAAGTGAGAAAATATTTCTTCAAACTCACAATTTTCAGAGCTATTTAAAAGTTAGCTCTAGACTTATAATTATACAAAAGTGCACTATAAAACCAACCGGTGTACAGAGCAAAGTGTGTAGCGCTGATTAAAATTAGCACTTACCCCTAAGGGTTAACAATGTAATACAGTAAATTCCCTACAAGGGAAAAAATAAACACTATATAGTGTAGTATATTAGAGAGATAGTGGTGTAAATAATCACAATAATGGATCCACTCACATGATACAGAGCCACTTGAGGACCGGCTCTGATCTCTTCCACTTATGTGTACTTAAAGGTGACACACACCTGTATCCTCCATATCAAATGCAGACCTTAAACAGAGACAAAGAGAGAGAAGCTTCTTTGGTGCAGAGATCCCAAACAGAGTGTATATAAATGAAAGTAAATTAGGGCTTCTCACCTTGTCCAGAGCCTTGAACTAGGCTCTGAGTAAAAATAGTAGATGTGACAATATAGGGTGTCACTACCCTCCTTTACAGCAGCATGGACAATTCTTTGAAGATTAAAAATTAACAAGTATTTATTATAAATAAAAGTATATAAAATAACAGACCAAATGTACAGTCTTGTTGTCCGAGACGCGTTTCGCTGATCCTCAGCTTTCTCAATCGGTGCCGTCCATGCCGCCGGTCTTCTTTTTTATTTCCTGGATAGGAGGAGTTAGGGCTACGTCATCCGTGATACTGCCAACCACGGACGGCGTTGGGCGCATGCGTCGTGCTGCATATTCTGACCTTTCGTGACGTCATCGCGCACGATATAGCGTGCGTGTGACGTCACTTCCGGTTCCACGAGATGCCGTCCTCATCAGTGTTCCCCACAGTCCGTGTATGTTCTCTTAGATACGCCCCTTTTCATTTCCACCATTTCGGTTCAGGGCAGAGTATGGGCACAATATTTGTATACAAATATTCCGAACTGAGGACATTTTACATTTGGATAAAGGACGTTCTCCGTGCTTTTGACGAGCTCCCCCGAAAAGAACGAGCTTCGTGAGTCATGTGACTGCAAGAGAAATTATAATATACATGTCACAGGAAGTGACGTATCGGAACTCAGGCCGCAGGATGTGACGTCCCCGGAAGAAATCAGACCCAACAGGACTCCTGATAGAAAATGGAGAATGTGATCGGACATGTTGGGGAGGTCAAGAAGAATGGGATTCATAGCCGGAGGTGCGGCCATATTTTGGATGGCATGACACTTCCGGCTATGACCATAAATGGAAGTGGGTGGTAGTGGATACACATTTATCTGTAATTATGTACTTTGTTTCAATTACTCTTTGCTATAAAAGGGCACTCTAGCCCAGTTGTAAGTTAGACGCACTTGAGAAAGACCTATGTAAAGGTTGAAACCCGTTGTGCTATTTTTATATCTTATTTGTATATATATACATATTTTTTATTTTGAATTCTATGTGAAAATAAATACTTTCTTATACTAATCCTCCGTGGACTTTGAAACTTACTGGAATTTTACCAGCCACAAGTTCCTGTGGACAATTTGGATGGATTCTCATTGTATTCTTTAAGGATGAGATGATGAGCAATATAAGTCTAGAGCTAACTTTTAAATAGCTCTGAAAATTGTGAGTTTGAAGAAATATTTTCTCACTTTATTAATTCTTATACAGATTACACTATGTATGATTTATCTGTTTATATATAGGTCAAAAAAGAACTTGCTTTGTGGTTACCAGAGATACAATTTATGTACGGTAAAACAAAGTTATCCTTTTATGTGTGCGCTAATCACCTTTCTTCCTTGAATTTATCACATTTTATAAGTGTATTTTGGTGACATTACACTTGGGTAATTTTTAGCTGCACCATTTCTTAATATTTATAAGCGTCTTTTTGTCCATTTTTCTTTTGTCTTTGAAGGCATTGTATGGTAGCTTATGGGCCAGGGTGGTTGTGCTTCCCGGTGCCCTCTGCTCCCTTCTTCCATCATCTGGGTTCATGGAGGTCACTCTCTGTCTATTGGCAAGGACATAGGCTTGCACCTCCAAAAACGTCCTGCTGTCAATCTCCTCTGAGGGTGGCTCTTGGTAATATGCCAGGTGCCGTTAACCTCCTTGCGCACTTCTCCTAATCTCCTTCAGGGTAACTTCGGCCTTCCCGCTCACTGCCTCATGAGACTGTGCGAGCAGCAGCAGGCGATAGTGGAGTTTCAGCTCCAGCACGCACGGGTCAGTCGCTCTGCGGAACAGAGTTGTCGTTTTTTATATGTCCCAATATTTTGGGGGCTACCCCACTTAAGAAAAAATATATATATATATATATATATATATGTATATATATATATATATATATATATATATATATATATATATATATATAAAAAAACAGTGTTCGCTACCTCCTCCTCCTCCACCGCTGCTTCCACCAACACCACCACGGTCACCACCTCCTCAACCTATGGGTCACTTAGTATAAACTATGAACACAATAGAGGCTTGTGAAGGCCTTTTCTCCATGCATCAGGAGTTGAGCTCAGTTTGAACAATGAAAGAGAATACCCTGCGCTCCAACCCTCTCTCAAATGGATAATTCTGGTGATCCTCCTGACAGGCATGCTTTAGGTTTTGATTTATGTTCTTCCAAAGCTAAAATCAAAGGTTCCATCTAGTGCTATTTTATGGCTCAGCTGTATTTTTAATTTTTATGTTATTTTCAGTGATTTCCCTATCCACATTTGTCTGCAGGGCACTTGTCCTACTCTTACCCACATTTTACTTCCTTTTGCAGCTCTCTAGCCTTTTCCAGGACTTGTTTAGAGGCATTTTTGTACCCAAAAGTTCGGGTCCCCATTGAGTTCAATGGGGTTCAGGTTTGTGGTCAAATTCGAGCACGAACCCAGACTTTTTTTCAAACTTCGTCTGAACCTGCCGGACCCGAACATCCAGGTGTACGCTCAACTCTATTAAGGAATCCTGACTTCCAGTAAGGACTACTCTAAAGATTCCGAAGTGGAGATTATACCACATATGCTGTATTCATGAGCAATTCGCCTGCTCCACCAAATGTCAGTAAACTACTATTAATGTAACACTTCTGGTCTTTTATATACAGTAAGCACTATTGCTTTTTCTTTTCTTTTAATATTTTTATTTCTATGGTCTCAATACTGCTGTGACTTCTGCAAAACTACATCACTTCACGTATCCTATAAGTGGAGATTATACCAATGTACGCTGTCCACACTAGAGCTGTTTTAAGCTCTACTAAATGTGAGTAGGACTACATAGACCTTAGATCTACTAGAACAACTCTTTGATGCTGCATACTGCACAATTACATGTATTTTCATTTTTTTTTTATACGGATACCGATAGAATCCTGATCTGGTATTTCCATAGAAGAATCTTCCTGACAGGACCTAGTTGTCTTCTACTTGCAAGTTCTATCTTATTTTGGATATTTTAATGCTTAGCATATTCCATTGCTTTTTACTGGACATCACTGTGGACTTTTATACTTGCTTTTTGTTATTTCTGCTATTCCATAGGTTATTATAACCTATTGTATTTTATTTATCTGATATTCTTGTGGACTTCCAGATTTTTACATTCCTTAGTACACTAATTATATTGGTGCTACCTTTTTTATTTTATTTTATATTCTAATTTAAT
Organism: Pelobates cultripes; assembly: GCA_933207985.1. Taxonomy (NCBI): domain Eukaryota; kingdom Metazoa; phylum Chordata; class Amphibia; order Anura; family Pelobatidae; genus Pelobates; species Pelobates cultripes. The sequence goes on from OW240917.1 coordinate 208,358,030, forward strand.
ATTAAGTGGGTAAAGGTTTGCCCCTGTTTTTTTGTATGTTTGCAGATTTGGCCTAAGCAGGTGTTTCGCATATTATTGGACTGTGCATGGGTGGAGCATAAATAAGAGTTGCCAAGGGTAATTTCTGAGTGGGACATTGAGCTAGGTGACCCCCAGAAGACCTATAGTGCGTAACATATGTGGTGCCATGCATTCAAACGCTTATACAGTCAAACATTAAAAGTGACATTCTAATATATGTGTACATAAAGAGCTAGCATTAGCATCACAGAAGCAAACGTTCTAATGGCCAAAAGAGAAAAGGTGTAGCAAAGACAAATCAAGCTAGGAAAGCAAGAGGGATATAGAGGCCTAGTGTTTCTTGATGCTTATTGGTACTTGCGGCTTAGAGAATCTGATTGCCCAGCGGGTTATTGGGTGAACAAGTTCAGCGTTTCTGCGATTTGTGTCATTCTTGTTTCAGTCTGTCTGTGGTAGGCCTCTTTCCGGGGTCTGCTGTAAGGGTATGCACCAGGTCTGAAGCAGAGACAGGCCTTCTTCTGGTGATCTGATCACCTTGATTGCTCCATCGCATGTGACCAACATCTTAGTTGGGTATCCTCACTGGTACCGGATGCCATGCTCCCTTAGAGCCTCGACTATAAGCTGGAAGTCCTTACTGCTCTTAAGTGTTGCTGCAGACAGGTCCGCAAAGATCTTCGTGCTGGGGTACTCTTCAAGCGACTGAGCTTGGTTCCGGCTGGATCTGAGCACCAGTTCTTTTATGTGGTAATAATAAACTCGAAAAAGTACATTCATTAGTATATTGCAGAGGAATCGGTGGACTCTGTCCACTAGGAGCATATCTACTGGTACTTCTGGGGTGTAGGCACAGAGTAGGCCTAAGATCTGAGGAAAGGACAAATCCTGTAATCCCCTAAGCCTCAGGGTGTTCTTCCTTACCCTATCTTTCGCATCAGCCATCCGTGCCTCCATGGCCTCTATCGTCTGTTCCAGGGATTGTACATGGTCCGCCATGTTGTTGTATGCTGTGGCATATTCTCTAAGCTTGTTCTCCACATGGGAGGTTCGTGTGCCCAGTTTTTGGACAGAGAGTCAACAGTTTTCTGCCAGGTACTAATGGGTTTACTGGAGAGCATGGTGAGAGGTTGTGCCAGGAACTCTTTAGTTATGCATTTTAGTTATGCATTCCGGGGCTTCTACAGTTAGACTGGCTGCAGTTAAGACTTGGTTGCTGGCTTCATAGTCTTCGTCGCTATATTACGAGTCGGCCAGCGTGGCTATACACGTGGGTAGTGTTTTTTGGCTAAGAAAATTTAGCTTCTCAGCTCTCAAAGGTCTCTTCTTAGTCTTTTGCTGAGACATCACAATTCGATCCGGGTTTGGGGCTTCTTTCGCACTGAAAATCAACATTTGGAGCTCAAGTGCTAGAGCAATTCCTTTATGCCGCCATATTGCTCAGCGATCAGTCATGCCCCCTCTAATTGGGGTTTTATACCCCTACCGTGTACAATAATTGTAAAAAAAATTCAAAATTAATTTAAAGGCATATTTTACCTTTTCTGATACCTACGTGATGACATCTTGGAGAAGTGCCTCCAGGATGATGGTCCATCCAGGTTATACCCAAGAAATCAATGCTGTTCATGAATGACTGCTAAAAAATACGCACAATCATTATTATTACTGAGGAGTTCATGGGCTGTAAACACTGCCTTTTCTCTGAAATAGCAGTGTTTACAGCAACAAGTCTGCAAGGACTGACAATACTCACCAGAACAACTACGTTAAGCTGTAGATGTTCTGGTGAAACAGTGTCCATTTAAGGTCACGTTTTTCAGTTATGATATTTGGCATCTATATCAAACAACAGACGTTGAATAAACGGTACTCACTAAGGCACTCTGGTAATAATAATGATTGTGCATATTTATTTATTTTTAGCTGGGAGTCATGTACAGCATAGATTTCTTGGATAAAACCTGCTGCCAATTATATTGCCGCTCGTGAGCATGTGGTTCGAGCAACAAGTACACTTCCTTGTTACACTTAGTAACAGCCCACAGTCACCTCTTCTAAAGATTGGATGTGGTGGACCGCTGACGTCAGCCAATCGCTGCCCTGCATTGCGGACGAACACAGAATCCGGAACCTTTCATCCAGTGCATCTCCTGTCCCTAGGCGGAAGAAATAAAGAGAGACTCAGTGGAGATGGGGTTCGAGTGGCCGTGGCAGTACAATTTCCCCCCCTTCTACACGTGAGAATCTCGGGTAGTCACATTTTGGGTCTAGGGAAATGTGAGAAGTATTTTTTTTAAAGGTAGTTTACTGTTCAAAGTGCTTGTGTCACAATTTCAGAGGTCCGGGCAGCAAGCAGGAAGTTGTCAGTAAAAACTTCAAATAATAGAAAAAACAATACTGATGCATTGTTGTAGTGTTACCTGATTTAATACCAATATACCATGAACACTTTAAAGCTTTTATTTTTTTTTTTTTTGTATTTCATACACATAATGAATCACACAAAATCTTATTGGGAAATGCTTTCGGGTAATTACTCCGTCAAAGTTACACCCAACACCATGGGGTTTATTCACTAAACAGAATCACGATGAATGTAATGTCGAAATTTAATATTTATGTCAGAATAGTCAAGTAGTAAAAGTATCAGAATGTTTCTAAATCAGCTGTTTGGTACTAAACTTTGCAATTGGACTTGTAATACAATGTACTGTTTAGTGTGGTTCATGCAACTTATTTGCTTTGTATTTTTAGATTACAACCTAATGTTGATACAAGACAGAAACAGCTGTCAGCGTGGAGTTCCTTAGTCCTCTCATACTGCAGGCACAATAAACTGTACACATTGAATGTAATGGAAATCCAGGAAAGCCCACTATTTAACAACAAGAAAATACAAAGTATCCTTTCTAAATAGACGTGGAAAATATAGAAACAGATGTGCTACAAAATCTATAGCAAAGAAAATAATTTTCAGCCAGTATGAGTACAGCGACATTTTATCAAATATAGGTATATGCTGAAGTAAATAAACCTAATATAATTGATATAATATGTGACATTAAGTAAATATAGAAAAAAAAATGTGTGTGTTAGTTAGCCAACATAAAGGCATTTTATAGATTTTACTCCCTACATGGAGTGTTTAAACGAGCACTACAGGTACCACAGCAACTACAGCATGCTGTAGTGATTATGATGCAAAGTTTGACATCTTACCTGGGGTCCATGGGCACCGCTCCCTGCCTCAATGAGAGCCTGAGCAAAACCTGGTGTCACAGGGCTCAGCTATTTGGCTGAGATTGATCAACTGATGATCTCATTCAAAGAGCTGGCCTTGCACTGCAGGGTTTCGGTCAGGAGAGTTAATAAATTCTACTAACAGGAGCTTTTGGCTCTCATGACTGAAGGAAAGGGACAGGGAGCAGTACCCAGTAGACAGTTTGACTAGTTACCAGGGAACTGTTAGACCATAGCCACTATAGCATGCCATATTAGTTATCTTGCTTGGAACATTTGTGAATAACTTACCAATGTTCCACGTTTATATGCTCTTTACAAAACAAAGCCATCAGTCTCTCATTGCTGTCTTTTGTGTTGCTCATTTTTAGAATCTTAGTGATTCTGTTACATTCCGTGGTGTTTGCTTATTTTGCAAAGACATCAAGGCTTAAGTTGTGATTGCCTAGGGGTGCTGCAGATGTGAGTTACATTAACCTGATGCGGCCCCCATCAGGTGATGCCATCTTCGATCTTCAGCTCCTGGCACTTTATCCACCAAGAGCCCACATCAGTGCTGTACTCTTGCACATGAGAGAAAGTACAACAGTGATGTTTATAGAGAATTTGTAAGACCACTGGAGCCTCCATAGATATCTAACAATAAATGAGACAATGCTTTATTACTACAACAGTCTCTAGCGGTTGGAAGTGGTGAAACTTGACAATGGTGCCTTTTCAAGTTCAAGTTAGGCATTTATCGCAAGACAAAGTAGTCCCTACTTTGTCTTATTTTTTTAATGAAATTCCACTTTAGTATTTATGAGCATTTTATTAGAAAAATTATCTTTCTAATTCGCTCAAAAACTTTTTTGGGTGGGTTACACAGCTGCCTTAAAGGGTTACTCGAAACCTTTTTTAATTTTTTAAAATTCAGAATGCTGCATTGGTAATTAGGTTCCCCTTAAAAAGCTGTACAATAAGGAATAATTTACTTGTCCAGCACTTGGCAAAGCTTCTCTCACTGGTTTCTATGCCTCTTCCGACTTCACAGGCATCCCTTGTGGGGTCCAATCAAATACTTATCATAAAGGACATAAATATTGATTGGACTCGTGCACATGCGCTTAGCTGGGGAGGGAGCAGTGGTGATAGACAAGGGTAGAATATATACCCTAACATTTCATGTACTGTTGAAAAGCCTTAACTAACAGGAAAATTGTCTTTGGAATCTGTTCAGGTGGTCTTAGAGGAACTCAGGAAAAAAGGTAAAATATATTAACTTCTGGGGAAACGCTATACAGAATGTAAACAAACTGTGGTGTAGTATTTAATTGACACATGGTATGTATTATAGATCTGAGAGTCAAATTAATAGAGACTTAGTTTCAGAGTCTATTTATAATTTCAATGATATGCATTGTTTGTTTTCATAAAATAAATAATCTGGCACTCTGCCTAAAGAATATGAGAAAAACAGTGATAATTACCACAGTGCCGCACAGCGTTATTTGTAGCAAAAATAAGGGATAAGAGCACTAGTTTCAAAACAAATATATTAGAATTTGGAAAATGGTAAAATTCGACATTTGCTATATAAAGACCTGCGGGTCGAAACATCAATTGTCACCATTTTCTAAATGCTAATATACTTGTTTGGAAAATCCAAAAAGTGCTCTCATCCCTTATTTTGGAGAGATAGAGAATATAATATCTATATCTATCTCTTCCTCCCTCCCTCCCTCCCTCTCTTCACGTTGGCTGATCTATGTTTGGGGATTCTCTACTCTGGTGTGTTTTGTCTATGTTGAGAGCAATGTAGTACTTATGTTGCTTGGAGTGTTCTTTTAATGATGATGATAATATAAAAATGTTAGAGTGACATTTTCATATTCCTAATAATGCTATTGTATGTAATGCATGGGCTTGTATAGATTAATTAATTACATTATTACAAACGATATTTTATTCTTGTCGCTATTCTTAGTTGCTGGCAATATTTGAGTATTACAAATTCCTCTACTGACAAAGGGGTGTGGTGTGAGTAGAGGATATGGAATAAGAGCATGGCAGCAGCGTTCCTAACAACAATCTTAGTGGGGTATTGCAGAGTAGAAGTATTAAATGCAATATCTCCACTGGCAGACTCAATCAGCATTCAAGAGAAGCGTAGCGTGGCAATTCCCATTCCAATTAACCAAGAACTGGACAATACACAGCTTTGGGAGTCAACTGGTTTTTATTGAGCCACAGCTGGCTCTTATACAATTCCCCATGCAAGGGGTTTCTTTAATTACTGTAACGGATCGCCTGGCACCCCAACTGGGTACCTCCGTTGAAGGATGCTCCTAGTGCTTCCTGAGGACTCCAAGTACTCTGGCAGACACCACAATCACCGAACCGGAGAAACAAATAAATTCTCCCAAGCAAATGAATGCTGTAGACAGTTGAATAGGAACCATACAAATAGGTTTACTCTCCTAGCAGTCAAACTGGAACAGCATACAATAAATCCTTCCCCCAATAATGAGACGACACTTCACTTTGAGGGTTAAGCAGGAACTCCTGTGCTGGGACACCCAGCCTGGTTTTTATTACAGCCTTTCACATACAGGACCGCCCACAGGGAGGTATAAAACAACCAATCACATATCAGTTACATCCCACATATTCCCTCCCCTTATCCTGAGAGGAAACTCAATTACACATACAGTTAAAACATACTTTCTACCCAAGTTTCATAACTTTAAAACCATACATCACATTCACATAAAATTACATATTCACAATCAATCCATTCAGGGTAACAACATATTAAAAAAATGGCATGAGTCCGACCAGGGGTTCAAAAGTTAGTAAAAGTATCTTTTGGGCCCTGGCTGGCACATGGATATCTGGCTCAAACAGGTTTTACAGAGCCCTCTATTCTGGAGACAATGGGGGAAAGTAATCCAATTATCCAGGGATAGAGGCAGACTCTATTGAGCACATGGTTGCAAAAAGACATAAAACACTTTAAAATACATAAAGTCACCTTTTACACATAACACACAGACATTTCACATATCCCCAGATAGCTGGGATCTGAGCGCACAAAACTACCGAATAGCGCTCAGATCCTATTCACACAGTTCAATTGCCATGGAGCCGAAGTCTTTAACTACACGAATGGGCTCCATGGCATAGCTATCTGGGTTAACACATTCACATAAAGTCTGGTCCATAGTCCAAAGGCAAGAGGCGGGCAAGCAGCCCCCTCCAAGGACACGTGGCGAGGCCGGTTTCGCCACAATTACATTCCGGGGGTTTTCCCATGGGGGACCTTGTTTGGGACAGGGAACAAAGACACATTTCCCAAGATCCTTTTCTGTACTTGGAAGATAATTGCGTAAGGACAATTCTTTAATTAGATTATCTCCCAAGTACAGAAAATTAAACAATATTTTAAAGCATAACTCCCATAATATTAATCAGAACTACATGAATGACACTTCACCGAATAGCCAGGATCTGAGCGCCCAATCTGTCGAAATACCGCTCAGATCCGTTTGGTAGTACAGGAATGCCATTCAAGTGAAGTTTAGACTGGTCAACCACGAGGTGAAGCCCCAAAATAGTTCCATGAGGTTGTATACTTTGACTGGTCTTCTTTCGGGAGTTTTCACTATTAAAGTAACAAATAAAAATGTTCATGAATTGGGTAGTCATGTCCTGATGTTCGTTCATTAAATTAAGTCGAATGCCGCTCTTTCTAGATGAAGGGAAATTAACGTACAAACAGGATGGAAGTACAGCAGTGTTTTCGCGCAGTCGAGTGTCCGATTATAGTTCCACGCACTTGATGACCAAACACTGCTGTGCGTTTGTGAACAACATCCGACCATTTAGAACCTTGCGGTTTTCTGGTGTTACAATAGTCAATTGGAGGCACATAACTCCCTTGGATGGTCTCCCCGTTCGGTGGTTGGTTCGACTGACGAACAATATGTCCATATTCTGTTCGGGAACCTCAAATAGTCGAACAAACTCAGTCTCTCATACAAATAAGTGGCTAGTTTTGCCACATGCAGGTTTGAGAAGACTGCTCAGGAGTGAGTTGCAATGTTATGTGCATGAACAAGTGCCTCAGTACCACCTTGCATCAGATAAGAATGAATACATGCATGCAAAGCTTTTAAGATGTACGTTACCTGATATAGAGATTGGCTGGATGTGGTGAGAAAGGTGAGGCCAGAATTACTCCGAGGCAATAAGCGTAGAAGTGTTTATGGAGGATGTGTGACTAGAGCTTTCAAAAATAGCAAAATTTGTATCTTACCTGACAAGTTAATTTTCTTACAGATTTAAACATTTTAAAATGTTTTATTTTCTGGGTGATGAGAGCACATGAGTTGTGTGGGAAAGGCAGAGTAAAACATAAGGCACCTGGGAGGGGGGAGTAGTGACTGTGACTAAACAGGAACTGCCAAGAGCACCTTCCTGCCAAATTAAGTGTCATATATGCAAGGATGACCAAGTGACTGCCTTGGAGATTTGGCCCATAGAAGCTTCATTGTAAAAGGCACAAGAGTTAGCAACTGCCTGAGTGGAATGAGCATGAGCTTAAAAGGAACATATTGCAGTTGCTTGATCACCAGGTTGATGATGGCTTGATTACTTCCAAGGAAGTGTTGCAAGCCATGCCAGAGGATTGATCTGTACCAGAGCCTGCACAAAGTTCTGGATTTCCAGACAAGTAGCCAGCTTATAGTGGAAGAGCACCAAATGAGCCAAAATCTGACACTTCAATATACTTATGGCTAATTCATTATCCAATCCATCTTGAAGCATTTCAATCTAATTTGCAAGAAAGCTAAAATGACTTCCATGTACCCATGGGAAGAGCATCACTTCAATGATAAGGGTAACAGACTTGTGAGGCTGAACTACAGGCTCAATGGCCCTATCCGGAAAAACCTGGGAATTGTCATATGTTCATTTTCCATACCACATAGTTTTGCCATTCAGATTTTAAATCTGCTACAATTCAAAGTTTAGTGAAAGGGACCCTTTGAGAAGAAGGTCAGAAAGGATATGCCACCAGCCAAAAGGACTTGTATGACAAGGCATCATTTCAAGACACAGGAAAGTAGCTGATTCTGCAGGAAAGTAGCTGATTCTGCATGTTGCCTGTCAGAATATACGCAAACCCACTTGCAAAATGCCAACCCTATGTCAATCTCTGAGACATATAGGACTTTGCAGGGTTTTTAGTCAGAGCTTTAGGAAATCCACCTTCCTTCTGGTAGGCAGAAGCAGAACTGACAATACTACAGAGGGAAAAGCATGTTGAAGCATTGTCTTGTGTTTCTAACTTTGCATTTGGAACTATATTTTTATCCCATTTGTTATGTGACTGGTAAGCTCTATACATTGGAAAAAACTAGATGGTAGAGAACTGAGCAGTAAGACTGTAGTGGCATGGTCTATGTATAAGATCTAGTTTATTAGTCTGACCATTTAAGGGAATGTTTGTTTTAAATTGTTGGCTATTTCTTTTGCAGGTAACTTGGAATGGTTGGATAAAACCAAATCCAGATTCCTGATCATGTGGAGGAGACCAGATGAGTGGGGCAAAGTCATTTACCAATGGGTGAGATTACGGTATTCTTTATGGACATCAGGTTTTCTGATATTGCCTTTAATGCGGGAATGCAAAAGATGACATTTTGTTAGCCAAATTGCTAGATTTTTTTTTTCTAATTTAGCCTTTGGTATGTGACACAGTGGTTCCTCAATCACCACGGAATTGGAATCCAATGCGTGGGCCCCATGTTATTTCAGTGGACGATTGGATGATTCACACCATACCTAAGTGCTATAAAAATCCCACAACTAAGTGCAATAAAAATCCCACTGATTTTAATGAAGGCATTTTACAAATTTTACAAAGTAAATGTTTTTACATAAAAAGCTGCATAATGTGTTACGGAGACTTCTTTTAAAATGTAAGAATGGTTCATTAATGTAATACCCGTTTATAATTTAGGCCCTTTCTACCATAGGTCTAGTTATACAAACTAAAATTATGAAATCTGCACACTCTACAAGCCTGCCTCGTGATAACATTGTTTCATCATAAAATTCCGAACTTGCAGCCATCTGCTAACAGAATTATTCACTAAACTCTAAAATTGTAGTAAATTAAAAATTAGGTTGGCAAAATTCAGGCTAAAATAGATGATTTGTAAAAAAAAATTAATATTCTGCTAGAAATACAGCTTGGCTATTCCAATCAGATTTTTTTCACTGGGAATTTAAATCTACAAATTGAAGTTTAGTGAAATAATCTGTGCACATTATGGAATGCTGTTTGTGTTGTTCAGTGCAGGGAAGCTATATCCCTATGTATTTATGACTGCTGTATTTAAATAAGATTTAAATATTTTCAAGCATAGGTTGTTTTTTTTCATGCATTTATATTTTGTTTTATACATCTGCTGGTGACTTCTTAGATTAACGTATGCCTATTTGTAGGGGACTTTTTTTATGTGACAATATTTCACGATCTGAGACATTGCAGTATGCTTCCTTTTTTAGCTGTAGTGTATTTAGCTGCTAAGAGTATCATTTTAACAGGTATAGTAAACTGTAAATGTTATGTTAAAATATTTCTTCAGTGATAAACTGATTTTCTGTTCTCTCTCCTTTAGGTTTCAAAAAATGGAATGACAAATTCTGTATTCACACTCTATGAGCTGATAAGTGGTGATGACACAGTGGGAGAAGGTAAAGCAGAACTTGTGTGGCATAACCCATTTATAGATAAATTGTTAACTGCATTTCCAAAAAATACAAAATAATTTTTCTTCCAAGTATTGTTGGAATGTGCAAAATCAGAGTTTAATATTTGTGCTACTTTTAATTATTAGTTTTCATAACTTTTCTGGGCTAAAATACCAGATTCGGTTTCCGGTTGTAGGTTTGCCCTGATTAGTTTTTTGAGATCTTAAACAAATTGCTTAAAGCGGCACTGTAATGGCAGAATCCAGGTTTTTTTTTTTGGTTTTTTTTAACTCCCCCCCACCCCCCACTCCACTACATCTAATTGTCCCCCTAACCACCCCCAAATGTACATAAGCCCCCATATTACTTATTTATTAATTTTTAATTTGTGCTCAGACCTAGGTCCTGTGCGCCGCCATCTTTGTGTTGGTAGAAGTCCCTGTGGGACACGTCATCTGCCAACACTAGATAGCGCTGTGAAATTCCTGCTCATACCCAGTTAAACACTTGGGCATTCGCCTCTGTAATTTAGTCTATTTATTTGTCAGAAAGACGAATGAATAGAAATTTCAGATGAACAAACAAACACCGAATATTCATTTGTTCGTTCGTCTAGTTTATTACAAGGAGGCAGCTACCACCACACAGCTCCGACCTTGTAAAATGAAAAATAGAAGCGCCAATTCCTAAGCCCCCCATGTGTTCCCTCACTCTATGGGGGCCAATATGACCCCCATATTAGCATATGGGAGATTAAAATGTCTATTAAACAGTGAGCAGCCTGTGGCTGCTTACTGTTGTAAAAAAGAACCCCCCTTCCAAAAAGTAACCCCATGGTGGGGCCTCTATTAACTAGCTGGGAGGCATAGTGTCCCCCTAACCCCCACACGTGCCCCGCGAGTGGTGACTATGCATAGTGGGGACTATGCATAGGGTCCCCCTTGGCCCCCACCCATGAGCAGCTGGTGGGCGCCCTAATTGAAAAGGAGGGGGGGGGGGGAGAGACCTATTGTCCTCCCACCACCTCCTCGGACCCAAAAAATTATGAGAGCACATGAGTTGTGTGGGATCTTATACAAAGGCAGAGCAAAACATAAAGCACCTGGGGGAGGGGTGGGGGGTGTAGTGACTGATTAAACAGGAACAACTGCAAAGAACACCTTCCTGCCAAATTAAGTGTCAGCAGAAGCAAAAACATCAAAGTAATACAGTTGGAATATATATGAAAGGATGACCAAGTGACTGACTTGGAGATTTGGTCCAAAAAAAACTTTATTGTAAAATGCCCTAGAGGTAGCAACCACCTGAGTGGAATGAGCATAAAAGAAACATATTGCATAGCTTGATCACCAGGTTGCTGATGGCTTGATTACTTCCAAGGAAGTGTTGCAAGCCATGCCAAAGGATTGATCTGTACCAGAGCCTGCACAAAGTTCTGGATTTCCAGACAAGTAGCCAGCTTATAGTGGAAGAGCACCAAATGTGCCAAAATCTTACACTTTAATATATTTATGGCCAATCCCTTATCCAATCCACCTTGAAGCATTTCAATCTAATTTGCAAGAAAGCTAAAATGACTTCCATGTACTGTTTATCCTTGTCTGCAGTTAGCACGGTCCTTTTGGGTACAAAACATGCACATTCTTTAAAAGTAACTTAATTCCAGGCACTTTATTGTTGAGCTTCACCACAGAGACGACAGCAAATGAAAAAAAAAAAAAAACAATAATGTAACACAAATCTCTATAAACAAAAATCTAGCTCGTCTGAGCACTAACATCAGATTCCCTGTCTCTCAGGGGTTAAACTATAACAAAACTGTAACAGAGCTCCAGTACTCCAACCGAGTACCTCCGCCAAGTCTGCTTCCTTGTAGCTATCAGGAACCCTGAAACACTTCAGACCCAGACGCCGAGGCTTGACTGGGATGACTTAGGGCCTTTTCCACCCTGAACCAAACACCAGACGACACATGGTGAAGGTTAAACAGCAACTCTTTAATGAATCCAGCACACATAGTTTAAGCCCCCAACAGCCTCATTTACATACAATAGGTTACATAGATTACTATAGTACCAGGAAGGGTGGGGTCATACAATAGCGAGGGCTGATGGGAGATTGAGGAGGGACAGAACAGCTAGTTTAAACTGGTCTGGCAGTGTCCCTGGGACAACACCCTGCTGGGGAAACAATAGGACAGGAAAACGGGGAGAGGGGGATATGCACAGACCAGCAATACATTCAACATACCCTGCACAAATGATAGGCACAATGTGACAAAACACAAAAGGAATTTGGGAGCCCACCCATAGTGTCTGTCTTCCATCCCCAGTGATGGTGACTACCGTCACATATCTTCCCCCCCAAAGGTAGACTAACCAGGTACCAGACCTCCAATCAGTCTGTGCCTGAGTTAGTCGGGTAATAAGTCCCAAAAAGTCCATCCATCCTGGCAGCCTTCTCGCCAAAGTTCCACATAGTTTGTAAGTTTGTCCCGATTGGGAGCATGGAGCCCTCATCGCCGATCAGTCTGTGGAAGTCTGGTTTGGGCAGGCCAGACTGGGCTTCTCGGTCACCCTGTGCCTCTAATAAGCACAGGGTGACTTAGACATAAGAGGGGACTTGGAAGTGGAGAAAGGGAGTTCCCAGTGAATCTGCCACGGCCCCCTTCCCAAACTCAAACCTATCCCCATATGACTCCACTCTTAGGGGGCCACTGTGACCCAAATAGACCCCAATAGCAATTCTGGAACCCTGTATCTCCAGCTCAGAATAGTTTCCAGCATATTTCTCCCCCTTCAGAAGGAGACCAATACAGGAGAGCCCAGACAAGTTGACTCTGAAGTTAGTGACTACATCCTGATCATCAAGGCCATCACTGAAACGGTACCCCAAACAAATTGCCCATGGAAGAGCAGCACTTACCCAGCCGACCTCTGCATCTACTAAAGCATATACCTGGCGATGCGTGCCCACTGTCCTGTCTCCCTGGATCTCTCTCAGCCGCTGGAGGGAAGACAGGGTGGCTGGGCTCCCTCTGACATGGGGTTGGGGATCGAAGCTCATTGTCCAGCCTTCCTAGGGACTACAGGTAGAGACCAGAGTCCCATCCATTTGTATTGGATAGAAATTCCCCAGTGCTTGTGGCAAAGGGCTGAGGTTAGCCATGCTTTGCTCTGGGATCCGCTCTTCCGTGGGACCAGCAGTGTCTGATGCCTGAGGCTCGCGGGTTACCAGTGGGTTTGGGTAGAGGCAAGTGGAGCTCTGCCCCGATGCCAGCGCTTCAGCTGGGGGAGTTGCGCACTCCTTGAACTCCACCTTCACTAGAAGGTTGATCTCCCTGCTCTTCAACTCCAGCGTCATTGCAAGTTGGGCACAGAGGCCAGCAGCGCTCTGACTCAATGTCAGCACTTCAGCTGGGGTGGTGGTGTACTCCTCAAGTTCCACCATCACCGAAAGGCTGTCCTCCCTGCTCTTAACTTCCGGCGTTGCTGCAAGTTGAGGCCAGGGGCCAGTGGTCCTGATGCCAGCTCTTCTGCTGGGGTTACACTTTGCCGCTGGGGAAAAAGACCAACTGCCTCCTCTCCCTGTAACGCAAACTTCAGCTGGGGAGGGAGATCGACTACCTCTATTCCCAGTAACTCAATCTGCTGCTGAAGGGGGAGACCGACAACCTCTATCTCTGCTGCATGAGTTTCCATGCCAGGAGTTGGTAGATCTGGGATGGCTGTCAAGTATCCGCGTGATTCAGGTGTGGAGAATACGGTTCCTTCCACATCTACCTGACCAACATATTCAGATGTAAGGTCTATTAAATCCCCAGTCTCTGGTACCTGCTGCTGTGCAGAGTCAAACAATTGCTTGTCATCCAGTTCAAGCTCCCACTCCATGGTGGCCAGGTGGGTCAAATCAGGTTCCAGGTCAGTTGCTTCTGAGAGATCCAGTAGGTGTTCCCTATTTTCCCTAATGTCATAAAGCCGGGACCTCTCAGGACTTCCCAACTCAATTTTATCCTCAAAGGCCTCCCACAATAGGCCAGGGCCATCATAGTCCTCACCCTCTGGAGGGTCATCATCTGCTAGAAATGCGTACTGCTGGACTGCATACCACCTTAAGGCCCTGTAGGAATCATCCAGCCACAATTCTTTCTGTACCAGCTCCTCTAATTTAAACACCCATTCTGCCAGGGGCTGCTCTCCCAAGAATTGCATCCGCAAATCAACTTGATCCCAAAATCGTTGCATAATGGTTGGGAGGGATTCTCCCCTGAGACAACAAACCTCCTCAAGAACATTGTTCCAGAGATCCAAACGGATAGAGTCCCGCCGGTCCAGTTCACCCTTTGTTAAGAAAGGGCCATCGTACTGGGACAGAGCTGCTTGTAGCCTCCGATGTAACTCCTCCTCAGATGGGGATGCTGCACGGGTGCTAGCTCTGTCCATTTCCATGAATTCCAGAAAGCACAGTGGGATCCCAGTAGAGGCGCCGGTGTCCAGGGACGTTTCTGCAGCTATTAGGAAGCCATCCCACCGCTGCCAACCAATGTAACAGAGCTCCAGTACTCCCAACCGAGAACCTCCGCCAAGTCTGCTTCCTTGTAGCTATCAGGGACCCTGAAACACTTCAGACCCAGACGCCGAGGCTTGACTGGGATGACTTAGGGCCTTTTCCACCCTGAACCAAACACCAGACGACACATGGTGAAGGTTAAACAGCAACTCTTTAATGAATCCAGCACACATAGTTTAAGCCCCCAACAGCCTAATTTACATACAATAGGTTACATAGATTACTATAGTACCAGGAAGGGTGGGGTCAGACAATAGCAAGGGCTGATGGGAAATTGAGGAGGGACAGAACAGCTAGTTTAAACTGGTCTGGCAGTGTCCCAGGGACAACACCCTGCTGGGGAAACAATAGGACAGGAAAAAGGGGGGATATGCACAGACCAGCAATACATTCAACATACCCTGCACAAATAATAGGCACAATGTGACAAAACACAAAAGGAATTTGTCTTCCATCCCCAGTGATGGTGACTACCATCACAAAAACAATATTGGTTTCACCAACCTAGTGTCTTTGTCAGCTCTCTGCACTCCAGTGCTTAGTCAGCCTGCTCCTTCCAGCGAGAAACAAACATTCTCCCTCTCTTTTTACCTGCCCAGCAGGGAGGGGTTTATTCCCACTGCTGCAGATGATCACCTGCAGCTGAGCAGTGGGTTGGAGACAGTCCAAAAACCCTGGCCTGGATCAATGTCTCCCAAGAAAACCACTAAACTGCGGAGTGGAGCACTGGCCCACCCTGCTCTCCAAATGCTCCACCCCAGGGGCCCATAACTAAATATTCATTCAGGTTATATACACACACTCCCCCTGTGGTTAAAAATCATATGCCTCTCTGAACAATTCAGTCAAAATATAAACTCCCTCACAGACCACCCCATTCACCTTATCAAAGTACCCATGGGAAGAATATCACTTCAATGTATGTACCCGACTTTCTAACTTTTTCTATATATAGTCCCAAAGGAAGTCAGGGTGTCATGCAATCCCTTAGCACGAGAGAAGGAAAAATCACTTACAATCAAATTAAATATAATTAAAATTGTGGGATGGCTGAATTCACAACACAAGACACCAAATGACTGTCAGTACCAAAATGGTGAAGCTCTGTGATACACTTACATAGATTGCACGTTACTCACAGTTTTATTACTTTGGAGCTCTGTGATACACTAATGGGCTATGCATGTTACTGCAAGTTATATTGCTTTGGAACAACAGCATATTAGTGTGAGTGGTTTTGCTGGTGTGCTTTGTGATATCTGCATATACTCTTCACTTATTGACGAAAGAGTTCTAGTCCCCATAAAAAAAATCGCAACAAGCAGGATGTATGAGGAATACCCAGAGCCTGAAAGTAGTAAAACACAGTATTGTGTTTCATGTATAAGTAACAAGGAACTTCAAAGCAATAAACTTCCACAATAACCCACAATCAATGCATTATTAGTTTCAGAAATCTGCCCAAAAATGTTACAGAAAATAGTTTTATTTAGTTTAAATGCATGATGTTGGTCATGTTGTTCATAAATTTGATTGTAATTAAAACTTACAGGACACTGTACTTTTCATTGGAAGATTTAGTGTGTTTCTAATTTTTTTTTATTTTTTTTTCACCCACACAGAGTTTCATGGATTGGAAGAGGCTATGCTACTTCGGTCATTGGAAGCCTTGCAGCTAGAACATAAAGCAGAGATGATTACACTAAATGACAGCAGAGGAGTCAAGTTTTTTTAATGTATGTTTTTTTTTTTCCAGATGCCAACTACCAGATAGATCTCGAAACAATTTTATAGCAGTGCAGGAATTCTGGTTTTCAAGCGTACCAGACGTTGCAAGTGTGCATATATCTTGGGTTTTTGAGCCAGTGTCTCAGGATACAGCTTACACTGGATGAACTTGCTGGAATATGAAGTTCTATTTTTTATTCATGCATTTTGTGTGTGTGCGTGTATGACAAGACTGTTCTATTTCCTCTTTACACTCCTTTCAGAATAAATATCTAAGCTGATATCAAAACAACATAAATGAGTTTGAGAGAATATTTGAGAGAAATAGGCCTTTTGTGTACATAGAAAAAGTCTTAGATCTTTGAGTTCAGCTTGTGAAAAATGGGGGCAAAAACAAGTGTTGAGTTTATAATTTTGTTTTTTGTTGTGTGTGTGTGTGTGTGTGTGTGTGTGTGTATATATGTATGTATGTGTGTATATATATATATATATATATATATATATATATATATATATATATATTTTTTTTTTTTTTTTAGTTTAATTTTATCATCTCCCTCTACATCTTAAAGGAACACTATAGGGTCAAATGTATATTTGTATATTCCTGACCTTAAAGCATTAAAAACAATATTTAGGTGACCCCACCACCCCTGCCCACCTTAAATAGAGTAAAAACTCACCTGATCTCTTCACCCCCCCCCCTGTACTTTTTTTTTAAATTTCCCTTCTCAATACCCATGGGGAAAGAGACTCCATGCACATGAGATGGAGCCTTTGCTATTTTAAAAAGTTGCCATTGCATGGCAGGTAGAGGCATAGGGAGGTGAGCTACCTAGCTTATAGTAATATGGGGGTGTTATTTTTTTGTTAACTATTTAATTTGGCAGCTGGCTGGCAAGTCATATTTTGTTTCCTTTTATTCTAAATCTTCTATTCTTCTACCCCCAAAAATGGCAAATTTAAAATTCATTATACGCAAACACAACTCTTAAAAATAAAAGGAAAACCTAATTAAAAAATTCAAACTGTGATACAATAAAAATGATTCCATCTTCGCTCTGCAAGAGTTCTGTGCAGAATGAGTCTTTAAAGCGGGAAAAGCCTTCTTTGATTGATTTGCTTGTAAGCAGATGTAGTCAGAGGAGAGACACAAAAAACAATTCTGAAAAATGTTGGAAATTAAAAAAAAAAAAAAAAAAAAATGTACTTTATTAAGAAAACTACCATAAACCAAAATTGACGATCCACTCACCTGTTTCTGCCCCAGGGCAAAGCCTTTGCACTCCTTCAGTTCTTAGCAGACAACAGACATCCAGAGTGCAAATGCCATGTCATGGCCGATTTAACTGGCTGCACCACACTGCTGGTGCAGAGGGGATAAACAAGAACCACGTTGCAAGAACATTGGAAGGGATTTTAAAAGTAAAGAGAGACAAATGGAAAATATTAAAATGGGGCGTGAGTGGACATTTAACAACCCACTCACCTATTTCTACCCAAGGGCAAATACTCTGCATTCCTTGATTCATTAGCTGGCAACAAACATCCAGAAAGCAAATACATTGCCATAGCAATTAAACGGCTGCGCTGGGGGACAGTAGCAGGTGTTTCCACACCACTGACACTGTCGGGGGAGAAACCGAGATAATTTTGTAGATTAAGTAAAAATATGTATTAACAGCACCACTACAACCAAGATTTGACAATAAGTAATCAAATGACAATCTCCATAAACTGTTTTCAAGGATGCCTACTATTTAAAAAATAGGGCCTCCAACAGCTATCAGCTGAAAGGTGTGTGGAGTAATTTTGTAGGACTGTTGCCTGTTCTTGGGTGGCCTGTACGGACTGCCTAGGATAAATAATGGCACTATCTCCACTGATAACTGCTGCAGAAGTGCCATGATACCCATGTTCCTTGTCTGGCCTGCTGGTGGTGGCACTACTTACTTGCCTTACTAGTGCTTGGTTTGGGATGCGGGAGAAATAGTAACCACTTTGTTTGTGGGAGTTAGAGCACTTGGCTTACATTTTTTTGTGTTTGGAAATATTTTACTACCTATTCCATGAAATTATTTGAAGGACTTTTATAAAAGTTGAGTCCATTCATAACACTAGAAAAAAAAAATAAACACTGTTGTTGAGATTGAGTCATAATATGTATTAGCAGCCCCACTTCAACCAAACAAGTACAAGATGTGTCATCACGCATGATATGCATCACACAAACAAATGAGGACTGATGATAGCATTACATGATGCATGTCTGTTCATGTAATTAAGTGCTCATTAGAACAATTCAAGTATCCACCTGTTGAAAGATTCAACCTAAGTAAATATCCAGCCATCATACCTTCAATGATCTTACTATG
This sequence comes from Pelobates cultripes, assembly GCA_933207985.1. NCBI lineage: Eukaryota > Metazoa > Chordata > Amphibia > Anura > Pelobatidae > Pelobates > Pelobates cultripes. The sequence goes on from OW240917.1 coordinate 208,376,707, forward strand.
GCAGATGGTGAGACTAGGGGGTTACAGATGATGTTTAGTCTGTGTCAAAGCTGAGAGTGGCATAAGCTAACTTTGGCAGATTAAATTTCCAAAACGCTATTTGCTCTATTAGCTGCATTGCCAGTTGTGAGGCTGAAGGCACAGTATAACAGTATACTGCTGGTAACAGAAAAAACGTGTTCACTCTGGACAGTGGTTGGGAACAAGAGAGGAGAGCAAGCTAAACATTGAGCATGTCATCCCAGAAGCTCAAAGGAGGTTTGCCATTTGGGCTACTTTCTTTCCTTGAGGGAGGTTTGATGGGTCCCACCAAACTAACCAGCATCTTAGATCGATGCTGCTGCTAAATGCACTCATTGAAACAGTGCATCCATTGCAACTTGACAGTGTTCTGACAAGTGCAGCAAGATCATCAAGTAATTAGCCAACAGGTACTACTTACCAATTAGAAATACATTTTGTTTGAATGGCAGGTGAACAAGGGGATAACTTAACTAATCCCTAAAAGGCCTAACGACTGCCACTCCTCCTTTCTGCCAAATAGGCTAATTATAGTTACATACAGGGCCGGATTAACATAGGGGCTGATGGAGCTGCAGCTCCAGGCCCAGGCCCATGAAATAGGCCCATAAAAAAAAACCCACTTTTTTTATAACTTTTTTTTTTTTTACACACTACTCTTAGGTTTGCAACCTGACTGGTATTTTATGTATTTATTTGAGGCTTGCTGGCCATGCCTGTATTGCAGTAATACAAATGCAGATATTTTTCTCAGTATAAACGGAGATTACTCTGCAATACCAGCACCAGCCAGTAGGGGTCACTGTGTGTGGAGAGAGGCAGGGATAGGAAGTTACAGCATATCCCTCCCTGCCTCTCTCTACTCACTGATCCACAGGGGAGCAGCTACACAGCACAGAGAGTCCAGACAGCAGCTCCCAGCCTGCAGAGACAGCCTACAGCTCAGGTAAGTGAAGAATGGGTGGAAAGGCAGCATGGGGACACTGAGAGACTAGGGGACACATGAGGACACTGGGAAACATGGGGACACTGGGAAACATGGGGATACTGAGACACTAGACATGGGGACGCTGACACACATGGGGACATGTGGACGCTGAGACACATGGGAACACTGTGAAACATAGGGACATTGGGAGACACATTGTGACACGGAGACACTAGGGACACAGTGTTTCCATGTCTCCCAGTGTTCCCGTGTCTCCCAGCCAGTGTCCCTAGTGTCTCAGTGTCCCCTAGTCTCCCAGTGTCTGTGTCCCCATGCCTCTTAGTTTCTCAGTGTCCCCATGTATCTATGTCTCCCAGCCAGTGTCTCAGTGTTCCCATGTCTCCCAGTGTCTGTGTTCCCATGTCTCTCAGTGTACCCAGTGTCCCCATGTCTCCCAGTGTCCTCAAATGTCTCAGTGTCTCCATGTCTATGTCCACAAGTGCCCCATGTATCCCAGTGTCCCAATTGTCTTTGTCCCCATGCCTCCCAGCCAGTGTTCCTAGTGTATGTGTCCCCATGTCTCCCAGTGTCCCCTAGTCTCCCAGTGTCTGTGTTCCATGTCTCTCAGTGACCCCAGGTGTCTTGGTGTCGCCAAATGTCTGTGTTCCAATGTCTCTCAGTGTACCCAGTGTCCCCATGTCTCCCAGTGTCCCCAAATGTCTGTGTCCCCATGTCTATGTCCACAATGCCCCCATGTATCCCAGTGTCCCAAGTGTCTTTGTCCCCATGCCTCCCAGCCAGTGTTCCTAGTGTCTCAGTGTCCCCATGTCTCCCAGTGTCCCCTAGTCTCCCAGTGTCTGTGTTCCATGTCTCTCAGTGACCCCAGGTGTCTTAGTGTCGCCAAATGTCTGTGTCCCCATGTCTCCCAGTGTCTGTGTCTGTCTCTGTGTCCCTAGTGTCTGTGTCCCCCTTTCTCCCAGTGTCTCCATGTCTTGATCCACAAGTGCCCCCATGTCTCCCAGTGTCCCCAAGTGTCTCAGTGTCACTGGATCGCTCAGTGTTAACATGTCTCACTGTGTCCCCATGTCTCTGTGTCCCCTAGTATCCTAGTGACACAGGACACACTGAGACATTGGGACACTGGGGGAAATGGGGACACTGAGACACTGGGAGACTAGGGGACTGGGCGACATGGGGACACTGACACTGTGATACATAGGGACACTGATGCCAGGCTGGCCTTCCAATTATTTGGACCAACATGCCCCCTTTTTGTGCATGTTTGCCCCTTTTGGCTGTTCTGGTCATGTGATTCGCATCAGTGGCCCACCCTTTTACCCCGCCCATTGACTTCCTGCTTCACTGGACACTGCTGTTAGGGGGTATGGATTTACTTGAAAGATGAAAGCATAAATTGGAGAGAGATTAGCATAGAGTATGTGTTTTCTTATAGCTGCATCCTTTGAGTTTCCCTCCAACACCATCTCCATCAGATACATGACTCTTGAGAGGTATGACTGTTTTAGTGTTTTTGGTTGATAAGATTCTGTAATTAGGCCCCATCATAATTGTCAGCACCAGGCCCACTGGGCTCTTAATCTGGCCCTGGTTACATAGTTACATAGCTGAAAAGAGACTTGCGTCCATCAAGTTCAGCCTACCTCACATTTGTTTTTTGCTGTTGATCCAAAAGAAGGCAAAAAAACCCAGTTTGAAGCACAATTTTGCAACAAGCTAGGAAAAAAATTCCTTCTTGACCCCAGAATGGCAGTCAGGTTTATCCTTGGATCAAGCAGTTATTACCCTACATTGAAAGATTATATTCTTGAATATTCTGTTCTTGCAAGTATGCATCTAGTAGCCGTTTGAACATCTGTATGGACTCTGATAAAACCACTTCTTCAGGCAGAGAATTCCACATCCTGATTGTTCTTACAGTAAAAAAACCTTTCCTTTGCCTTAGATGAAATCTTCTTTCTTCCAGTCTAAACTCATGGCCTCGTGTCCTATGTAAAGTCCGGTTTGTGAATAGATTTCCACACAATGGTTTGCATTGGCCCCGAATATATTTGTATAATGTTAGCATATCCCCTCTCAGGCGACGTTTTTCTAAGCTAAATAGGTTTAAATTTGTTAACCTTTCTTCATAGCCGATATGTTCCATTCCTTTTATTAATTTTGTAGCCCGCCTCTGCACTTTTTCTAGTGCCATAATATCCTTCTTTAGAACAGGTGCCCAAAATTGCACAGCATATTCAATATGGGGTCTTACCAGTGATTTATAAAGAGGCAAAATTATATTCTTGTCCCAAGAATGAATGCCCTTTTTCATGCATGACAATACCTTACTGGCCTTGGCCACTGCTGGTTGACATTGCACATTGTTGCATTGTTTGTTGTCTATAACAATTCCCAAGTCCTTTTCATGTGTTGTTATCCCTAATTCGCTTCCATTAAGGGTATACGTTGCTTGTGTATTCTTTACGCTGAAGTGCATAACTTTGCATTTTTCAACATTAAATTTCATCTGCCATTTGAGTGCCCAGTCCCCCAGTCTATCTAAATCCCTCTGCAGCATAGTAATATCTTGCTCACATTGTATTGTTTTACAAAGTTTGGTGTCATCTGCAAACACTGAAACATGACTTTCAATGCGGTCTTCAAGATCATTTATAAACATGTTAAATAGAAGGGGTCCCAGAACAGACCCCTGAGGGACACCACTTGCCACCTCTGTCCAGCTTGAAAATTTACCATTAATGACAACTCTTTGTACTCTGTTTTTAAGCCAATGTTCTACCCAAGAACAAGCATTTTCATCTAGACCGATTTCCTTGAGTTTGAACACTAATCTATTGTGTGGAACTGTATCAAATGCCTTGGCAAAATCCAAATAGATCACATCCACGGCAACACCCTGATCTATACTTCTACTTACTTCTTCGTAGAACGCAATCAAGTTAGTTTGACATGACCTGTGCTTCATAAAACCATGCTGATTTTTGCTGATAACCATGTTCTTCTCAAGGAATTCTTGAATATTATCCCTTAATAACCTTTCAAATATTTCACCAGCCACAGAAGTTAAGCTCACAGGTCTATAATTTCCAGGCAAGGATTTTGAACCCTTTTTGAATATAGGAACCACATCTGCCTTCCTCCAATCCTCCGGAACACTTCCTGAAAGAAAAGAATTTTGAAAGATTAAAAACAGAGGTTCACTTATTTCTGCACTTAGTTCCTTAAGTACACGTGGATGGATACCGTCAGGCCCTGGAGCTTTGTTTATATTAACTTTCTTTAGTTGCTGCAGCACCTTGTCTTGAGTTAACCAATTACAATTATTCTGCAAGTTTTTAGTAGCAATCATTTGCACATCTATTGCCATGGGTTCTTCCTTAATATATACGGAGGAGAAATAGTTATTTAAAATTCCTGCCTTTTCCTGGTCTTCATTAATTAACACCCCCGTTTCAGTTTTTAGTGTACCTACACTTTCATTTTGTTTTTTTTTAGAATTTATGTACTTAAAAAATGCTTTGGGGTTGGTTTTGCTCTCGTCAGCTATCATTATTTCATTTTGAAGTTTAGCAAGTCTAATTGCCTTTTTGCACGCATTATTTGCATATTTTATAAGATGCATCTGATTTGTCCGATTTAAATGCTTTAAATGCCCTTCTCTTAGTTGTAATCTCTTGTTTTACTTCTCTACTAAGCCAAATTGGTTTTAATTTGTTTCTTTTATATTTATTTCCCAACGGTACATACTGAGAAATGTACCTTTGTAATATTTGTTGGAAGATGATCCATTTATCCTCCGTATTCTTTTCACTATATATGTCAATATATTGTAAAGCTTCCCTTAACTTATTGAAATTGGCCTTTTTAAAATTATATGTTTTAGTATTCCCCATGTGCTTTTGTTTTTTTGAGTTTATTTCAAAGGACACTATATTGTGATCACTATTTCCCAAGTGCTCACCTACTTGAATGTTGGTCAAAAGATCAACGTTGTTTGTTAAAACCAGGTCCAGACAAGCATCCATTCTAGTTGGTGCTTGCACAAGTTGTGACATGAAGGTGTCATTTAACAAGTTTAAAAACCTAATTCCCTTTGCTGAGGCACTAGTCCCTCTGTCCCAATTTATATCCGGGTAATTAAAATCTCCAATAATTAAAGTGTTACCCAGATTTGCAGCTTTCTCAATTTGCTCAAACAGCTGTTGTTCCTCGTCAATATTAACATTAGGTGGTTTATAACATATCCCAACCAATAGTTGGTTTCCCTTCTTTCCCCCAAGCAGATATTTACCCATAAAGCTTCCACATTATCCTCCTCGCATTCCATTTGCTTAACATTTGGCTTTAAATCATGTTTGACATACAAACATACCCCACCACCCTTCTTGTTTTTCCTATCCTTCCTAAATAACATGTACCCATTTAAGTTAGCTGCCCAGTCATGTGTCTCATCCCACCATGTTTCAGTTATGCCTTTATATCATATTGTTTAGTGTATGCTAATGCTTCTAGTTCCCCCATTTTGTTATTTAGGCTCCATGCATTAGTAAGCATACATTTAATATTATGCGTCACTTGTATATTTTGTGAATTTTCAACATTACACAGCTTCTCTGTTCTGAGCTTGCCCCTCCCCCCGTTTCCACCCCCCTTATACTGTGCTAAAGCCCATCTCCTTTCTGTCCTATCTCCATTTTGTAGATTGCTATGACCCTCCCCCCCTACTACTAGTTTAAAATCTCCTCCAACCTTCTAGCCATCCTATCCCCCAGCACTGCAGACCCTCTCCCGTTTAGGTGCAATCCATCACCACTATAAAGGTTGTACCCAATCGCAAAGTCGGCCCAGTGCTCTAAAAACCCAAAACCCTCTTTCCTGCACCAAGACTTAAGCCACGCATTGACCTCTCTAATCTCCCGCTGCCTTTCCACTGTAGCGCGTGGCACAGGTAATATCTCAGAGAATACCACCTTGGAGGTCCTTTTCTTAAGTTTGCTACCTAATTCCCTGAAATCATTCTTTAGGACCTTCCATCTTCCTCTTACTTTGTCATTGGTACCAACATGGACCATGACCGCTGGGTCATCCCCAGCCCCTCCCAATCCATCCACTCTGTCAGCAACATGCCGGACCCGAGCACCCGGGAGACAGCAAACTGTCCGGTTGAGCCGATCAGAGCGGCAGATTGCCCTATCTGCTCTCCTAATGATAGAGTCCCCTACCACCACAACCTGTCTTGCCTTCCTTACATTTTGATCCCCACCCGTACTAGGGGGGCTGTTAGCTCGGCTGTTAGAAGTAACAGCTTCCTCTAATACAGCTACTCCTGAGCTGATGCTCCCAACATCTTCCCTCAAACGGGCAAATCTGCTAGGTTGCACCAAATCAGGACTAGCTAGCCCTTTCCTCTTCCCTCCCCCCCTGCTTCCTCGCCCCACTGTCACCCAGCTACATGCCTGTTCCCCATCTGTCTTATCTCCTCCCTCTCCACTACCTGTCCCCACTAAACTCTGCTCAGTGAGCAGTAGACTCCTCTCAAGATTGTCAATCTCCCTCAATGTTGCGATTTGCTTCTCGAGATCTCCAATCTGAGCTTCCAGAGAAGCCACTCGCACACAACCATCACAGAGGTATGGACCCTGGACGGGTACATCCAGGCATCCATACATGCAACAAGATGTGCATTGAGTTAAACCAGCAATCTTGCTAACACTCATATCCCCTTGAAACAAAAATAAAATACAAACCACTCTCCACAGTATACAAACCACTCCAAGTAACTCCTGGTTTTCTAACTCCTACTTGAAAGAGTCTACTTAATAGAGGCTGCTTTCAAATAATGTGAGCAAGCTCAGTGAGTTAGGGGTGTGTCTTTATGGGGATACAAATCCCACACAGGTGCAAATAATGAACACTCCCCCAATCAATCAAGCAGCAGCACAAAAAAAGGGGGGAAAACCAGAACACAGGGAAAAAAAAGTAAATTTAAAAAACTAAAATTAATGATCCCTATTATCATAAGCCGTTTCTGCTGCTCCAGAATGAGCTGCAGTACTTCCAAAGTGGAGTTCTACATATTCTTTATGTCTTGCTTAAGATGGAGATCCTGAAATCCTGCCTTCCTCTATTCCTTTTTCAGGAAATGGCTTAACATTATGGTGGAAGTGGCCGGGGATCTTACTACAAGACACAAGAAGGATTGCCAGTCTTCCAGTGCTTTCCTCAATGAGAGCTGCCTTCACTACTAGTTGAAGGGCATGGGCTGAGCAGTGTATAAATAATTACATAACTACCTACAAATAAACTATCATGGAGAGCTTTGACTCTCTATCAGCCACTACTGCTCTGTCAGCCACTACAAAATCCATTTGAATCTTTGTTTCTTCCTGCTGTTCTAGCCCCCAACTTTTTTAGTGCTTGCAATATATTTTCTGAGCATTTTCTGCTGCTCATTCATCACCTCAACATGGATGAGAAAGAAACTGTACTCTAGCTTGCCTAACAATGCATTGGCCACTGTGTCTGAGCTGCCTGCCTCTGAACTGGTTACATCTCACCACACCTTATGGTGGCTGCCACCAATATTTGTTAAGGACAGGAAGGCATGCTGGGCACTAGAAACACTCCATAAATTGGTTGTGAAGTGCACTGACTAGCCCTCAGCCTTTCAGCTCCAGAACACAGGAACATATAGAATGAGTGCCCTAAATTCCTGCTAAAAGTGGTGTGTGATGGAAACTCTGGAAATTTATAGAGGTGCAACAGTTTCCTTAAACAGCATGAAGGGCTGTCTACTATACCTTAAAGAGATCCTCCAACGGCTGTCAGCTGAAAGACGTGTGGAGTAATTTTGCAGGACCCTGCCATAGTGTTTGCATTCCTAGGAGTAGCCAGTCACCGATTGTAACAAATTGTTCCCACACTGTGGCAAGACAGGTGCCATGGGTGGCAAAGATCCTACAGTTTCTTCTACCTGCCTTGCTTCAGCCTCTAACTTATTACTCTTTCAGCATGTGTTTTTTGTTGTGGTCCCTGACCTAACATGAAGAAGATTAGTGCCAAAACTAGTTGGGACGGTTGCACTGATGGAAGTTAGTGGCGTAAAAGTGGTGGCATTAGCAACTTGGGTATGAGACCTGGACTTTGGATACTCAAAGAAGGTGATCCTAATGTTCTCAGGGTTCTCATATACTCTGTTTTTGTTGCAATGCATTTACATAGATTCTCCCTAAGTTAAAAGGGCAATCCAGAAGTGGCTTTGCTGATGAGACCCAAAAAAGCCTAAGACAATTGTTCGGAATTGTTGTATCTCTTGTGACATTTTGGATCTGAATTTTCCTGAGCAGGATCAGTCTGACATGCAAATGGCATAGGTTCACTCTCTAATGGCACAAGTGAGCAAAAGCTGTTTTCAGACCTGAGCGAGCAGGGATATAACAAATGTCAAGATATTGAGTTTCTCTAAGCTATTGCCTGTTCTCAGAGTTATCATATTCTCTGTTTTTGCTGCTAGACTATGATTTCCCTGTTAAGGACAGTCCACCACTGATGTTTTTTTCCAAACAACACGAGTACTGGCCTCTCCAGTTGTGTCTGAGAAGAGTGATTAATCTAATGTCGTAGAGTCTCATACCCAAGTTGTTAATGTAACCACCACTCATATGCCACTAACTTCCACCAGTGCAACCATCCCAACTAGTTCCAGCACTAATCTTCCTCCTGTTAGCCAATTTTGAACAGGATAAACCTGTAGCTTAAACCCTAGGATATACCTATTCCTGCTTAACAATCCTAATTAAGCTCTTCTAGCTCAATACTAAAATATTAAATTTTTAATCTAGCCATTATTTGAATGCAGCACGTTGTAATTTTGTAGCACAGATAAATGCAAAGTATAATAAAACACACCACGCAATTCCATTTATTATTTGAAAGGTGCCAGGGGTACTGTTAGTGCAGTAGTGTGTTGCACCACTATCCTCTATAATAGTGTATGTTTGCTTTTTGCTCTGTTGGTTTGCATAACTTCTGAAGAAATATTAAAGCTTACATGTGTATATAGAATGCGGCAGCCAAAGGGTGTTGTAGATTCTAATGTTAACAAATCAAATGATTTGTTTGGTAACTTAATATAGGTCATTGTCTAATTTTCATTGTGGCTGAAATAGCTTTCTCCATACAAACTCGCCCTCATGTTTGGACAGTTAACAGTCAGACAGGTTACTCTTATTTTGATCTCTTTCCAGCTCATCTCTGCGGAATCACTCTGGTCCCAACCTCTAATCTCGTTGCTGGTATCTGAACTGACCAAAGGGTGTAGAGTAAAATCACAGCCATCACAATAACAGCCAGACCAAGGAGCTTTGCCTGTAAAGATACAACTCATTCCCATTTATCGTGACCTGACTGGGAGAGTATCACGGTATTATCATTGCCTGTTGCAATAATGTCTGCTGGTTCTGGGGGACCTTTCTCTGCTCTGTCCTCACCCAGACTTTGCCCCCCCTGGATTTAGGTTAGTAAATCTTATTGCTTGTGAGATTGGGACAGTTCCTTTGTGTACCTGTCCCCGGTAAATGGGGATGATAACTGTGACGAGACCAATCTCGCCACATTGCATTGGAGAAGCCTGGTTGCTCGCCTGCTTCCTTTGGACTATGGCCCCATGTTAAAAGACTTTATTTTCCCCTGCAAAGACAAGAAAGCCGGGTCATTTGGTGCTTGCCCTGTTTGAGCAGTGATACCCCAGATAGCTATGCCATGGAGCCCATTCGTATAATGAAAGACTATGGGAAAGACTTTGGCTCCATGGCAATTGAACTGTATGTGTGTGCTCTGAGCGCCATTCAGTAATAATGTGCGCTCAGACCTAAGCTATCTGGGCATATGTTGCATGTCTGTATTTTATGTCATAAATGTAACCTTGTGTATTTTATTGTATTTTACTGTCTTTTTGCTGCCATGTGTTCAATGGAGTTTTGCCTCTGTCTTTGGAGATAATTGGATTACTTCTAATTATCTCCAGGATAGAAGACTCTGTGGAACTGGTTTTGGGCAGAAAAGCCACGCTTCCTTTGGTCACAAAGGACTACGATCTATCCTTTGAACCACTGGACCAATTTGCATGATTTTGACGTATGTTTGTATTTGGAGTATGCTGATTCTGAAAATGTAAGTTTTAAGTTTTACGAGACCAATCTCGCCACATTGCATTGGAGAAGCCTGGTTGCTCACCTGTTGCCTTTAGACTATGGCCCCATGTTAAAAGACATCTTTTTTACCTGCAGAAAAGATTTATTCGTTCTTTTCTGCCTGGTGTTCGGTAGATTCATCTACCGAACAACCGCACAAATGACTGGACCACCTGGGAGCTGGAGTGTGCTGGCAATTAGCCTCCCTGAATCTGCGGTTAACCGCAGCTTAATTGGTGAATGCTGGGTGGCCGCCATTCTTATCACGAACACGAGGTCGCGGCCATTTTAAACATGCGAATGCACAGCGGTGTTCGATGCTTAATTCATGGAACTGAAATGGGACACAGTTTTGAGCGAACACCGCTGAAGCCGCCGACCTCCCTTCTTGTTCGGTGAAAGTGCACGAACGGCCCGGTGTTCAGTAGTTTTGCTTGAATGTGTTATACCCCAGATAGGAATCCCATGGAGCTCATTCGCATGAAACTGACTGTGTAAAGACTTTGGCTCCATGGCGATTAAACTGTATTCGCGTAGTCTGAGCGCCATTCGCTTAATAATGTGCGCTCAGACCTGAGCTATCTGGGGATATGTTAAATGTATAGTTTTAATGTTATGTGTCTCACACAGGGTATTTTAATAGTAATTCGTGTGTTAGTATCCCTACGTGCAATATGGCGATTTGCCTTTGTCTTGGGAGATAATTGAATTACTTCTCAATTATTTCCAAGGCAGAGGGGAGGAAGCCAGGATGCATTGTGGGAATATAATGTGACTGTGTGTCCTGTTTGGCTGATTGTCTGTCTTTTGTCACAGTCTCCCATTTGGTCCCCTAGGGGAGTGTCCACCAGGTGGGAGACCTGCATAAATACTGGGCAGGTAGCCCTCATTAAACAGACCACTGCTTGACCCTCAACATGGAGCCTTGTCTCGTCTTTGGGGGTATTTACTGAATGCTGATAGAGACTGATTGCTAGGAGTGTAAGCCGCTTGGATGCTTTTCCTATTCGTCTACTAGCAGTGATTCATATGGTTCCAATTCGTGTGTTTGGAGTGCTATATTGTATGCCATTCGGGAGTTTGGAGCATTCCCTTATTGGTGGTTCGGGAGTTTGGTGTTCTACAGTAGCTACATCTTGTATGCAAAACGGTCCGTTACAATTGGTGGCAAGCGGCGGGATCGTTCCCACAGACAAAAGGACAGCTACTGGCGACACCATTCCGTGGATTTTACAATTTGAGGGCAACGCATGTCCCAGTACAGCGACCCTGACAGCCCCAGGATGGAACCAGCAGTGGAGTATGATGAGGGTGTCATGGATGACCGAGATGCACTGCGCAAAGGCATCTGGTACCATGCACTGGGTATGGTGGAGTACCAGCGGGGCGAGAGTCTCCCCAAGGAAGACCAGCGACTGCAGAAGCGAGTAGCCCTGCGGATGCCCTTTTTGGGAGAGCAGCCCCTGGATGAATGGGTGAAGGAATTGGAGCTCCGAGTTCCTATTCGTCTGCTAGCAGTGATTCATATGGTTCCAATTCGTGTGTTTGGAGTGCTATATTGTATGCCGTTCGGGAGTTTGGAGCATTCCCTTATTGGCGGTTTGGGAGTTTGGTGTTCTACAGTAGCTGTGCCTGCATCTTGTATGCAAAACGGTCCGTTACAATTGGTGGCAAGCGGCGGGATCGTTCCCACAGACAAAAGGACAGCTACTGGTGACACCATTCCGTGGATTTTACAATTTGAGGGCAACGCATGTCCCAGTACAGCGACCCTGACAGCACCAGGATGGAACCAGCAGTGGAGTATGATGAGGGTGTCATGGATGACCGAGATGCACTGCGCAAAGGCATCTGGTACCAGGCACTGGGTATGGTGGAGTACCAGCAGGGCGAGAGTCTCCCCAAGGAAGACCAGCGACTGCAGAAGCGAGTAGCCCTGCGGTTGCCCTTTCTGGGAGAGCAGCCCCTGGATGAATGGGTGAAGGAATTGGAGCTCCGAGTATGGCAGGAGATTTGGCTGGAAGATGCCTACGAGGCGCCCTGGTGGTATGGGGCACAGTACCTGCACTGGAAGCCGAGCATGACAAGCCAGAGAGAGAGGAGTTTGATGGTCCTGGCTTGTTATGGGAGTCTTTCGCAGAGCCTGAGTTTTGGTGCCCTACACAAGCCGGTTCAGTGATCTCTTGGAGTGGAGGGAGAGCAGGTATGACTGGGACGACACTCACGAAATTGAGCAAGACCTGGTCCACCTGGTGACCCGAGAGATGGAGCTGGAGCAGGGCTACCAAGATCTGTTCCACTCCAGTGAGAAGGCTCAGCAGGGAAGCAGAGACCCAGATCCATTCAACTGGGTAAATATTGCGGAGGATTACTGGGAAGAACCCCAGGTGGCGGGTGGAGATGGGACCGAGGTCTCTCCACCGGTATTGCAGGGAATTGGGAGCGCGAGCTCCATTCCCCAGCGGGAGATATTGCAGGGAATTGGGAGCCCGAGCTCCATTCCCCAGCGGGAGATATTGCAGGGAATTGGGAGCCCAAGCTGCATTCCCCAGCGGCAGGCTGAGTTACAGGGGACAGATATAGTTGCTTCTGTCCCCCAGCAGCAGAGTGAATTGCAGGGAATTGGGAGCCCAAGCTCCATTCCCCAGCGGCAGGCTGAGTTACAGGGGGCCAGGGCTGGACTGGCCCACCGGGATACCGGGAAATTTCCCAGTGGGCCGTTGGCACCTGGGGCCGGGCAGACACCTGGGCCTGCTGGCGGCCGCTGGGGGAGGTCTTCTGGCGGCCGCTGGGGGAGCTGCGCTGGCTCTGCTCCCCAGCGCGCAGCTGAATGAGACCGGCGCCGGAATATGACGTCATATTCCGGCCCCGTTCTCACTCAGCAGCGAGCGAGGGCGGGAGAGCAGAGCCAGCGCAGCTCCCCCAGCGGCCGCCAGAAGACCTCCCCCAGCGGCCGCCAGAAGACCTCCCCCTGGCAGGTATTAGTAATGTGTGTCAGTGTGAGTTTCTGTCTGTTATGGTGTGTGTGTGTGTCTGTCTGTATGGTGTGTGTGTGTCTGTCTGTATGGTGTGTGTGTGTGTGTCTGGTGTGTGTGTGTCTGTCTGTCTGTCTGTATGGTGTGTGTGTCTGTCTGTGTCATGGTGTCTGTCTGTGTCATGGTGTCTGTGTTTCTGTCTGACCGTCAATGGTGAGTCTGTCTGTCCGTCATGGTGTGTGTCTGTGTCATGGAGTGTGTGTCTCATGGGGTGTGTGTCTGTCCGTCATGGGGAGTGTGTCTGTCTGTCATGGGGTGTGTGTGTGTGCCTGTCTGTGTCATGGTGTGTGTGTCTGTCTATGTCATGGTGTGTGTGTGTCTGTCATGGGGTGTGTATCTGTCATGGTATATGTGTGTTTCTGTATCTGTCATCGTGTATATGTGTGTTTAAAAATAGTGTTTTTGCTCACCTTTTTTTCCCCCACGCAGCGTGCTGGTCTCTCCTCGACTGGCCCTGCCTCTATAGCTGAGATCATCAAGCTTGATGATCTCAGCCAATCCAATGCTTTGCCATAGGATTGGCTGCAAAACGCCACTCCAATCAGCATCTCCTCACAGAGATGCATTGAATCAATGTATCTCTATGGGGAACGTTCAGCACCTGCAGAGTGTGGAGGCCCTGAATGTAGGTGCACTGACACAGGAAGCGCCTCTAGTGACCGAATGAGTGACTGTCACTAGCGGTGTCACTTTGAAGTAATGTAAACACTGCCTTTTCTCTGAAAAGTCAGTGTTTACGTTGAAAAGCCTGTAGGGACATGCTATAGACACCAGTACCACTACATTAAGCTGTGTGTGTGCGTCTGCTAGTGAGTGAGCTTGCTTGCATGCGTGTGCCTGCTAGTGAGTGAGCTTGTGTTTTTATGTCAATGAGCTGATGTATATCAGTAAGATTGTTTGTCTATGAGGCTGTGTATCAATGAGCTTGTGTGTGTCATTGAGATGTCAGTGAAATTGCCTGTGTCTGCATGTGAGTATGCTTACTGTATAATTAAATGTTTAACCCTGAACGGACCAATATTTTATATTAGAAAAAGCAATATATATATATATATATATATATATATATATATATATATATATATATATATATATAATTACTCAATCATCTGTCATGGCAAGACATAGCCTTACATATTACACGTGACAATATATGGCGCAGTGACTTATGGGGCTGGCACAAATTTTTTTTCCAGGGCTGCTTTGTATCCCCAGTCTGGCCCTGCAGGGGGCAGAGACAAGTGGTCCTGTCCCCCAGTGGCAGTGTACCTTGCAGGGAGAGGAGAGCAGCGTCCTCCCTCCCCAGTGGCAACCTAATGTACCAGGGGGAGACAGTAAGCCCCACAACTGTGCAGATGGGACCGTGGTCTCTGCACGTACAGCACAGGGGGTAGGGACGGTCGGTTCTGCCCCCCAGCGACAGGGCTGTTTAGCCAAAGGGGAGATAGTCGGTCTCCCCCTCCGGCAGCCCAGCGGTGTATCTAAAGGGGAGACAGTCGGTCTCCAGCAGCAGGGCTGTGTGTCTAAAGGGGAGACAGTCGGTCTCCAGCAGCAGGGCTGTGTGTCTAAAGGGGAGACAGTCGGTCTCCAGCAGCAGGGCTGTGTATCTAAAGGGGAGACAGTCGGTCTCCCCCTCCAACAACCAGGCTTCAACCAGGCTACCTCCACAGTAGCGTTGGCACCAGGGCAGAGTACCGCTGGTCTCTGCCCACTCAGCAACCCACCAAAGCAGCCTACCAGTCACCCACCCAGCCGTGGTGAGGCACCTGGACATGGACAAGCTTCTCCTCTACCCAGGTGTAGTAACCATTTATTGTGGGTGGGCTGTGCTGTTGATTGTGTTTTGTGGGTGGGCTGCTGGACTAACAAGGGCACTGACCGGCAGGAGGTCAGATACCCTGTTAGTCTGTTTGGAAAAGGGGAGAGATGTGACGAGACCAATATCGCCACATTGCATTGGAGAAGCCTGGTTGCTCGTCTGTTGCCTTTAGACTATGGCCCCATGTTTAAAGACCTCTTTTTTACCTGCAGAAAATATTTATTCGTTCTTTTCTGCCAGGTGTTCGGTAGATTCAATCTACCGAACATCCGCACGAATGACTGGACCACCTGGGAGCTGGAGTGTGCCGGCAATTAGCCTCCCTGAAGCTCAATTGACGAATGCTGGGTGGCCACCATTCGTATTACGAACACGAGGTCGCGGCCATTTTAAACATGCGAATGCACAGCGGTGTTCGATGCTTAATTCATGGAACGGAAATCGGACACAGTTTTGAGCGAACACCGCTGAAGCCGCCGACCTCCCTTCTTGTTTGGTGAAAGTGCACGAACGGCCCGGTGTTCGGTAGTTTTGCTTGAATGTGTTATACCTCAGATAGGAATCCCATGGAGCTCATTCGCATGAAACTGACTGTGTATAGACTTTGGCTCCATGGCGATTAAACTGTATTTGTGTGGTCTGAGCGCCATTCGCTTAATAATGCCCTGAGCTATCTGGGGATATGTTAAATGTATAGTTTTAATGTTATGTGTCTCACACAGGGTATTTTAATAGTAATTCGTGTGTTAGTATCCCCACGTGCAATATGGCGATTTGCCTTTGTCTTGGGAGATAATTGAATTACTTCTCAATTATCTCCAAGGCAGAGGGGAGGAAGCCAAGATGCATTGTGGGAATATAATGTGACTGTGTGTCCTGTTTGGCTGATTGTCTGTCTTTTGTCACAGTCTCCCAGTCTCCCATTTGGTCCCCTAGTGGAGTGTCCACCAGGTGGGAGACCTGCATAAATACTGGGCAGGTAGCCCTCATTAAACAGACCACTGCTTGACACACAACATGGAGCCTTGTCTCGTCTTTTGGGGTGATTTACTGAATGCTGATAGAGACTGATTGCTAGGAGTGTAAGCCGCTTGGATGCTTTTCCTATTCGTCTGCTAGCAGTGATTCGTATAGTTCCAGTTCGTGTGTTTGGAGTGCTAAATTGTATGCCGTTCGGGAGTTTGGAGCATTCCCTTATTGGTGGTTCGGGAGTTTGGTGTTCTACAGTAGCTGTGCCTGCATCTCTGGAAAGGGGGACTATCGCCTAAACGGTTTTTACCCCTTGTGTGCAAAACGGTCCGTTACAAGGACCTTTTAATTCTCCTTGGTAATCAGCATCTTTGACCCTTCCCATTACATGTATCCCTTTAAGGGTGAGGCTAGATATGGGTGCAATTAGTCCAAAGTGTCCGGGTGGTATCTGTATTCCTATACCTGTGGTGAACATCTGAACGTGCCCTGTTTGAAGTCTTTCTTCCTTTCTGGCTCGCAAGTCTATTCCTGCAGCCTTTGGGGACAGCCCTGTATGCTGCCAAGGCTCCATGATGATGTTAGTTGCTACATATGGTTTAGCTTGTATATAAGGTGCAATCATTCTAGTGAGGGGAGTGTCATGATCTGAGATTGGCCTATTGTTTAAGATGTTCACAGCTGTACGCAAGTTATCTCTCCATTTTTGCATTGTCCCTTCACCAAGTTTTCTCAATTGTTGTTTCAACAACCCATTCATCCTTTTAATCAGACCAGCTGCTTGAGGATAATAAGGTATGTGAAATATCCATTCAACATTGTTTTCATCACAAAAGTCTTGTACCAAATTTCCTTTAAAGTGACTTCCATTGTCACTCTGAATCTGTAATAGAAGACCATAGTACTGTATCATGGTTTCCAACATTTTAGTAGGATTTTGTTTGGGTAGCCCTCTTGCAAGTGTGAACCAATAAATACCCTGAAAATTTATTCACAGCCATGCATAAATATTGACAATTGTTACTCATAGGAAGTGGAGCTATGTAATCTACCTGCCATATTTGCCCTTGTGCTTTTCCTCTTTTTATTTGACCACGTACCATCCCTGGTACATGTCTGTTCTGCTCATGCTGACACACTGGACATTGCAGAATTACTGTTTTAATTAAATCAAGCGGCACTAAAATGCCTCGCTGTTGTGCCCACTTGTGAGTGGCTTTCTCTCCCAAGTGTCCACATTTCTGATGGGCCCAACTAGCCAATCCCAAAAGTGAGTTAGAATCTTCAATGGACGCCTCTGAGATCTTGGCTTTCTCTTCTGCAACAGAGTTAAACAGACGATCCAGTGAGTCAGTATTGCAGTGAGCATCAACATGCTTTTCCCAAGACTTTCTTTGTATGAATCATGAACTGATGTGACTGCCATGTAGGAAACTATGCAGCCAGTCCATTGGCAGCAGACCAAGAATCTGTGTATATATGACAACTTCCAGGCATCTCTTGGTTCAGAGCCTGAAACACAGCATATAATTCTGCATATTGGCTACTTCTTCCTGTTCCTGATGTAGTCAGGATTTTCTTGGTTTCTGGATTGTAAGATACTGATTTCCATTGTCTATCATTACCAATTTATTTTGCTGAACCATCAGTAAACCAAGCATGCTTTGCTTGATCATGTGTTAGTTGCGCAAAAGACTTTCCCCACGTTATTGGAGTTTCCCCTGGCTTGTCTGCTTCTGGCAGATAACCAGGATCTTGTATCGGCGCATCTGCAATTTTCTCATGTAGGACAGCCGTACCACTATTTCCTGTTTTAGCTCTCTCCTGTATGTACCACTTCCATTTTATGACACTGGACTCTTGTGCACGACCTATCCTATGTGTCTTAGGGGTACCCATTGCATAATAGGTATCTCTGGGCGTAAGAACACTGTATGTTCTACTTTAGAAGCTGGTGGTAGTTGCACAGGGGGCATTAACAATTTTCCTACCATCACTGGTCTGGCTAATATATAAGGTTTAGTTCCAAAACTGTAACAGCCATCCCTCAAATGTAAGGTCAATCCTTTAAAAGGACACAATAGTCACCTGAACAACTTCAGTTTAATGAGGTTGTTCAGGTGAGAACTATAGCTCCCTGCAGCCTTTCTCATGTAAACACTGTATTTTCTAAGAAAATACAGTGTTTACATTGAAAGCTAGGAACACCTCCAGTTGCAGTCACTCAGAGTGAACCAGAGGGACTTCTAATAATAATATGCCTCGGATCTGCTGTGCACGAGCATCCTGTGATTCAGTATCTCCTCCCACTGCATGCAGACACTGAACTTTCCTCATAGCGATTCATTGATTTAATGAATTTCTATGAGGAGATGCTGATTGGCCAGGGCTGTATTTGAATCATGCTGGCTCTGCCCCTGATCTGCCTCCTTGTCAGTCTCAGCCAATTCCATGGGGAAGCACTGTGATTGGATCAGGCTATCACATGTCAGCAGACTGCTTGTTTTTCCTGAGTCTAACAGCATGCAGATTTACAGCTTCTGGCTTGAATACAGTAAGATTTTTACTATATTTATAGAGGCATGAGGGACCCAGGGGGGCTAGATGGTCGTGTTAACACTATAGGCATTTGGCACCCGGGGCAGATCCTGTGCTTGGCACCCCCCACCCCCCCCAAAACCTGTAAAATTTTTAAAGGTTCTCTTTTTTTAACAATTTGTAAAGACTCCTGTCCCAATACAAAACCCCCGCCCCCTTCTACAAAAATCCCTGCAGCCCCACACACACATTTACAGGCAGACAGTCACACACTCAGTTACAGACAGTCACACACTCAGTTACAGGCAGACAGTCACATACAGTCACAGGCAGACAGTCACACATACACATTTCCTCCGTGCGGCCAGTTTATCAGCTGTTTGCTTTGAGCTGTGGCCGCACGGCCCTAACTACCATGGGACACTGTGCGCCACAGCTCACACAGCCCCCTCCAGCCAGGGCCGGTGCAAGGATTTTTGCCGCCCTAGGCAAAAGTAAAGTTTGCCGCCCCCCATGTGACATCACAATGCCCCAGCCATATGATTTGCCATGTTAACTAACGCCAGTGCTGCAGTGCCACCGTGTTTACATTAAAAGGCCTGCAGGGACAGGCTATAGACACCAGAACCACTACATTAAGCTGCAGTGGTTCTGGGGACTATAGTGTTTTTTAATGTGAGGTAAATTAGAGCTTAGTGCCACGAATAATATACTAGATTGCCTACTTACAATCAGATGAGGATGATGATGGGCTCTAGCTGCAGTCTGGCTCCACTGGTCTGGTGCAGAACAGGCTCTCTGGAGGCGGTTTGTAACTGTGGTCACAAAATCAATGTTCTTGGAGAACTGAAGCAGCTCCATTTCGTCCTTACACAGCTCAAGGTCTAGTCCCAGGGTCCACCCTTCATGTTCCACCAATGAGTTTGTTCACAGGGGTGGAGTGGGATGTCCTGGATATGTGTGTAAGGAATGCATTGTGTGAAATTGTGTTTGTATGTGTAAGGCCGTAAGGTGTGTTTCTGTGTATGCATGGGATGTATTGAATGTGTGTAAGGGGTGCATTGAGTGTGTGTAATGAATGCATTGTGTGTTTCTGTGTGTGTAAGGGATGCATTGTGTGTAACGGTTGCATTGCTTGTGTATGTGTGTCTGTGTGTGTATTGCATTGTGTGTTTTTCTGTGTGCAAGGGGTGCATTGTGTGT
>OW240917.1:208396531-208427524 GCA_933207985.1 Pelobates cultripes
CCCCCCCTACCTTTGCTGTAGCGTGGCCAAGCCCAGTATAGTCCGCGGGTACAGAGAGCAGCTGTGTGCACTTCCTGTTAGTCCGGCCGGGTACAGGAGACACCTGCTCTCTGTACCCGTCGGACTATCAATGCTGCAGGGCTTGGCCACGCTACAGCAAAGGAAGCTGACAGGAGGGAGCGCTCAGCGCTTCCCTCCTGTCAGCCCCCTTTCTCAGGCTGCGCCCGGTCGGTGCGGTCCACCCTCATGGACGCACCGCCCGGGCAAAGCTGCAGCCGCCTGAGGCTCTATACAGAGCGCTAGGGCGGCTGCAGCATGGGGGGGGGGGGCGGCGGGGCTGGTCATGGCACCCCCCACCCTGGTGGCACCCGGGGCGGACCGCCCCCTCCGCCCCCCCCCTTAGTACGCCACTGACTATAGGGTCAGGAATACATGTAGTTGCACTGGTGACTATAGTGTCCCTTTAAGGATATCAATTTCAATTATGTATTCAGGTGTGTGGACAATTAAAACTGAATACTTTATTTTTGGCAATTGTCCAGTTTTCAGTTCTACCCATGTCTGGACTGCTTCTGTTCTCTTACCTCCCAGACCTGTGATTACATAGGGTAATCCAACAAATTTCTTAGGGTTTCTATAAATTAAAGTGGCCTCAGCTCCAGTGTCTACAAGGGCAGTAACCCTTTCAACATTTTTATTCTACCAGTGAATTTCAACTTTCACATGGGGTCTGTGATCTTTTACTGAAAAATCAATCACTGGAGCCTGCCTCACTAGTCAATCCCTATCTCTTAGGTCTGTCAAATCCCCTAATTGTATAATGGCTTCAGTAACTAATTGCAATGTGTTTCTGGTTTGCTTGATAAGCAGTGTCATTACCACCTGCTTATATGCTGGAGAGGCAGTTTTTATGATTTAATTTCTCATTTGAACTGTCACAGGCATCTCCATCAGTCAATCCAGTTGTTGCGAATTCTGGATAGCCTGTCTGACCATCTCCTGTTTCAGTTTCCTTACTGCATCTGTCAGCCTGTACCATGGTTTGTCATTATCTGCTCAATCACTGATAGATGGATACCACAATTTTAATCCTATCTGACCAAGCTCCAGGAGAGTAAGTGAAGCCGGATTCCCATCTACTGCGGGAGGTCCGTTTAACAACTTCCTCCTGACATTCTCATCCTCTGAGATAGTAGCCAACATTGGTGAGTCTATGGCATCAAGATTAATGCCTCCTGCCTCTGTTTCAGCTAGTCTCATATGGCTCATCTTCCCATCCAGGTATGATGGTGTCATCACCCTGTTTCTTATTATTTTTAAACATTGTTCAAATGTCCTGTGGAGTTTTTTTGTTTAAAAAAAACACAAAAACTTGCATTCCTTGGGAATATGTGTTCTATGTGTTTATTTAATTTCACTTGAATGTATACTAATCCAGACACCTAGTGTCTGGCTTATTGTCTTATTCTTCACTCAAGCCTGTCCAGGCCACTATTTTGGCTGCAGGTTTGCACTCCCCGACCACACTGGCTTTCTACACACTCCGTGAAGTGTATATGGGCGTCTATGATCAAGCCAACAATCTCACACGTTCAGGAACAGCCATTTCATTCACTTCCCCAGTCAGCACTGGCTTCCAGCACCTGTTAACTGTTACTGACCAAGCACAATCACCCATTTGTGACAGAATCACCCCAAACAATCTTGTAGTATTGGTGACCTTATCTCAATACCTGGTATTGAGCTTATTGAATTAGCAGCAATTCAGCCTTATTCAGGATGCTAGCCTGTTTAAGGGTATCACTCCCCAATCAGCACTGGCTTTCTACACACTGTTAGGGTGTATAGGTGCATTTACTGACTGAGCACAACTTGTATTCTTTGTATCAATCTTCAGAATCACTCCTCAATCTTTGTTTTTTTTGTTTAGTTTTTTTTAGATTGAGTATTCACACATCAATTTTGCTCTTTCACGTCATGCAATTATTTTCAAGTTTACACAATGTTCAAAGAATCTCTAGAAACCGTAATTATTGTAATCTGATCTTAAAATATCTATAGTATATTTTCTACAGAAATCTGAAGAAACCGACAGCTTTTTAAACAGCTCTCTTTTTTCTTTCTTTTTTCGTGACGCAGCAGAAACTAAACCTCGTACAATGTTAGTTTCACTTTCACCTTTACTGAAAATCTACATAAACAGTTCTTGTATGTACATAGTGGGCATTGGATAGCATTCCTTTCATCCCCCATAAAACCATAACTTACCCCTTCAAATAACGACAGACAACTTCTTGGAGAAAACAGGCCACAGCATTTATTAACACAACCAAATACTGTATGACTCCTTTAACATATAACAAAATAATAAATATCATAAATTAACATAAACAATTTGCATATAGTCATACAGTAACCAAAGAAACCGTCCTTGCCAATCTAACTTCCCCAAGGCTCTCACCTCCCTCCCTCGGCATAATAAAAACATCTTCCTTTTCAGGGCTCCCCACCAACTCGGTGGGGCCCAACCATAATGCTCCCCATTGGTCGACTTACAACCCAGTGGGGACACGTCCAACCTGGTACCTCCTACAGGTTCACCATAAGAGACAGGGGAGGATGAGACCCGGCCATTATCCCCCTTTTTCATCTAATCTACCAAACCATTCCTTATTTGGCAAAGACACACCCCTGCCTCGCTGTGACAACCCACCAGGCCCAAAGCAGCAAAGGGAGGGTGGGTGGAAAACTTGTTGCTGGCCCGGCTCCTAAGAGGCACTGAGGTCAGTCTGATCTGTCACCACCCACTTCCTCACATCTCACACTCCCACATGTAGCATATAGCCAATCATGCATCATCCATCCCACACTCATACATGTGCCCCTGTCCACTAAGCTGCGCACTCTCCGTGTGGCCTTAACAGTTTCAAAACACAGTTTTCTTATCTTAAACTTATGCTAGCACATTCCTAGCAACTATATTCCACAATTCTCAACTCAAATTCAGCTAATCCTGTCAGTGATGCCAAAATGTTGTGCCTAATCATTAAATTCATGAAGCGCCAATATCAAAAAGCAATAACCAATTACGCTAAGGTTTTTAAAGATATTGGTGGACACCAAAACCCTATTCGGGATGAGTGAATTGAGTATTTGAGAAAGGGCATCAAGTAATTGTAAATAATCAACTCAAACTTTGTTGACTAACAAATAATTAATAAGTAATCATTCAGCTTAAAGGAACAACTCAAAGAAACAGCTTAATAAAAACAACTTAAAAAAACAGTATACATCACCATAAGAGAGGCTTGCTGCACTCGACTGAGAGAACTTCTGGCTTATTGTCTTATTGGGAAATCAGCAGAACCAGCAACGTGTCCGTATTACAGGTGGGTAGTACTCCAAACGAGTGCCAAGTTCTCTAGTCTTTTATAAGAAATTTAATAATCAAAGGGGTGAATAGTCTGTACTTTACTACCAAATCTTATTATCAGTGCAGCCCAGCAAAGACCTTGCAAAAGCATCGGATGGGACCTGCAGCTGGCCAGGCTTTCCAGTCCCACAACAATGCCATGCCAGATCTGTGTGGTTAATATCTCATCTAAAAGCTAGCTACGTTCTCATAACTATATTCTGAAGCTATACATGAGTTATTCTGGTGCTGTGTTTTGTGGCTTTTAACATTTTCAGTACTGTGTACCGGCGCCATCTTGACTATCTATAATTTTGCGTACATGCCCTGTTGATCCGGACACAAGCCTGGTTATGCAGGTTATCATGTCCATAGGTTTTTATGTTTTTTGGAGTGTAGGGAAAGTCACAAAGTTCCAAAATACTCAAAGTCAAAGACTTGTATAAGTCCCTTAGTGATCCCCCCTTCCCTGTCCCTTAATGCGTCCCCCCTTCCCTGTCCCTTAGTGGTCCTCTCCCACCCCTTCCCTGTCCATTAGTGGTTCCCCCTCTTCCTTGTCCCTTAATGTGTGTCCCCCTTCCCTTCCCCTTAGTGTTCCTCTCACTCCCCTCTTAGTGGTCCTCTCCCCTCCCTTCCCCTTAGTGTTCCTCCCCCAGCCCCTTAGTGGTCCTCACCCCTCCCTTTATGTTCCTCTCCCTCCCCCCTTAGTGTCTCTCTCCCCTCCCTCTGCCCCCCCTTTCCCTTCCCTTAGTGGCCCCACCCCCTCTTTCCTGTCCCTTAATGTGTCCTCCTTTCCCTGTCCCTCGGTGGTCCTCTCCCCCCTTCCCTGTGCCTTAGTGTTCCTCTCCTGCCCCCCTTAGTGGCCCACTCCCCTCCCTTTCCTGTCCCTTAATGTGTCCTCCTTTCCCTGTCCTTTAGTTGTCCTCCCCCCGTCCCTTAGTGGTCCTCTCCCCTTCCTTCCCTTAATGTGTCCTGCCCCTTCCCTGTTCCTTAGTTCCCCCCCATCCATTAGTGGTTCACCCCCTTCTTCCCTGTCCCTTAATGTGTCCCCCCCTTCCCTGTCCCTTAGTGGTCCTCTCCCCCATTCCTTCCCTGTCCCTAAATGGTCCTCTCCCCTCCGTGTCATTAGTATGACCCCCTTTCCCTGCCCCTTGGTGTTCCTCTTACTCCCCTCTTAGTGGCCCTCTCCCCTCCCTTCCCCTTAGCAAGCACCACAGACCGGAGCAGAGCTCGGCCATGCTACAAGGAGGGAGCGGGTCAGACCGCCCCCCCCTCCCCCTGCTACGCCACTGGGTTTTGCCCACTGTGCTGCCGCTTAGTTTCAGTGTCTTGGCAATCTTCTTATAGCTTAGGCCATCTTTATGTAGAGCAACAATTCTTGTTTTCAGATCCTCAGAGAGTTCTTTGTCATGAGGTGCCATGTTGAACGTCCATTGACCAGTATGAGAGAGTGTGACAGCGTTAACACCAAATTTAACACACCTGCTCCCCATTCACACCTGAGACCTCGTAACACTAATGAGGCACATGACACCGGGGAGGGAAAATGGCTAATTGGGCCCAACTTGGACATTTCCACTTAGTGTGTACTTACTTTTGTTGCCAACAGTTTAGACATTAAAGGAACACTATAGTCACCTAAACAACTTTAGCTTTATGAAGCAGTTTTATTGTATAGATCGTGCCTCTCAGGTTTTACTGCTCAATTCACTGCCATTTAAGAGTTAAATGACCTTTTTCCTGTTTATGCAGCCCTTGTCACACCTCCCCAGGCTATGATTGACACAGCCTGCATGAAAAAAAACTGATTTCATTTTCCATCAGCTGTAATTTACAATTGTACCTCTTGCTCTGTTAAAAGTGGAAATTTCATTAGATATAGACTTTGAGGTCTTAGGCGAAACTCAAACATGATGCCCCACTAACAAAAAAGTGAAATACACTGTCACATATACACATTGATGCGCAGTTTACCTGTGTATGTGCCTGAGAGTGTGTGTGAATGTATGTCTCTATGAGCATGTTTGCGTTTTTGTCTGGGACCGTATGTGTATGGGGTAGCTGCTTCAAGTGTGTAGTGTGTATGTGGGTCTGCCTGTAGCCTTTGTGCTTGTGTTTATGGCAAACCTATGTTTCCTGACTGTGTGTGTATGATGAATGTCTTCAGCTGGTGACTGTGACAAGGTGAGTAAAGGGATATCAGTGGCAGGGAGAATGTGACA
The DNA here is from genome assembly GCA_933207985.1 of Pelobates cultripes. Classification (NCBI taxonomy): domain Eukaryota; kingdom Metazoa; phylum Chordata; class Amphibia; order Anura; family Pelobatidae; genus Pelobates; species Pelobates cultripes. The sequence goes on from OW240917.1 coordinate 208,402,166, forward strand.
GGGCAAAGGGGGTAAATGGACAGGGCGGGGGGGGGTTGAAAGAGAATGAGGGACAGGGAGTATGACATGCTTTGATGAGGTAGTGTGACAGGACGAGTGGAGGTAAGTGTGTCATGGTAGGAGGATGAGTGTGACAGGATTAAGGGGGGTTAATGTGACAGGGTGAGTGTGGCAGAGTGAGAGCAGGTGAGTTTGGAGGGGGTGAGATTAACAGGATTAGGAGTGGTTAATGTGAGTGTAGCTGCATGAAGAGGCTGACAGTGTGTGGGGGGTGATGACAGTGTAGGGAGAGGTGACAGTGTGAGGGGATGCTAACAGTGTGTCTGGGGAGGCTGTGTGTGTGAGGGGGTGATGGTGTGAGGGAGGGTGATGGTGTGAGGGAGGGGAGGGTGATGGTGTGAGGGAGGGAGGAGGGTGATGGTGTGAGGAGGGGGATGATGGTGAGAGGGAGGGTGATGGTGGTGAGAGGAGGGGTGAGGGGGTGGTGGTGAGAGGGAGTGGGGTGGGGTGGTGGTGAGAGGGAGGGGTGATGTTGAGAGGAAGGGGGTAATGGTGAGAGGGGGTGATGGTGAGAGGGAGGAGGGTGATGGTTAGAAAAAGGGGTGACGTGAGAGGGAGGGGGTGAATGTGAGAGGGAGGGGGGTAATGGTGAGAGGGGAGTGATGGTGAGAGGGACAGGGGGGTGATGGTGAGAGGGAGGAGGGTGATGGTTAGAAGAAGGGGTGATGGTGAGAGGGAGGGGGTGAATGTGAATGTGAGAGGGAGGGGGTGGTGGTGACAGGGAGAGGGGAGTCATGGTGAGAGGGTGATGGTTAGAAGAAGGGGGGTGGTGGTGAAAGGGAGGGGGTGATGTTGATAGGGAGAGGGGGGTGATGGTGTGAGAGTGTTGTGGACAAAAATATTAACCCAATTTATATCAGTAAAATGTCTATTTACTCAACATAACTGCAATCAGCATTATTCAACTTTCTAGCTATGTGATTAACATAAAATGGCCGTAAGGGGGTTTCGACATCGACTAACACCCTCACTAACAAGATGGCGCTGGAATCTGGGGGAGACCTCCAAGATACCAGTGACATCACCCCCAGTAGGTAGAGCATTAAATGAACCACTTAACACCTAACCAATTATTGATGTATTATTTAATGTTATCTCTGACAATGCTTATGATGTAATTTTGCTTTATAAGGGACATGTCGTCCCCCCTGAATAAACATTCCTCAAGTTTTTCATTAACCTGAAACCTGTGTCTGGTGTGAATTACTTTAGGAGCGTGCACGCATTACTTCTTAATTTGGCCAGGGGCAGATACATAAGATAATCAATTTATTGATTGATTTCCACATCATTTGGTGCCCAACGTGGGGCACCGGATCTCGCCGGTTCGGAAGGCCGGAAAACGGGACAGGAGCAGACATCCAGAGCCTGATCACCTCCTAAATACAGCGGTTTGCCTGTATTCTCCTGTTTTGTGTCGGTCTGTCTCCATGTCCACTTCCGGCTTCCAGAAGGCTACAAGACAGGTAATCTCTTATCTGGTGCTTTTTTTTAACGATGAACCTGTCGATTGCCTATCTGCCTCCTGAGTGTGTGTGTGTGCGTGTGAGACGGCCGGTGTGTGGTTTACACATTATTGTTATAGCTTGACTGCCTAGTGGGCAGGGGACGCATTATTGTTATAGCTTGACTGCCTAGCGGGCAGGGGACGCATTATTGTTATAGCTTGACTGCCTAGCGAGCAGGGGACGCATTATTGTTATAGCTTGACTGCCTAGCGGGCAGGGGACACATCCGCCTAGAGAAAGGCTGGGGATTTATTATTATAGCTTGACTGCCTAGCGGGCAGGGGACGCAACCACCCGGTAAAGGACTGGGGACAGCCTAGAGAAAGGCTGGGAATTTTGCTGTACTGTTCAGAGTAGAACAGGGTTCATTTACTGTCTAGTTATTGCTATGTTTACATTCTTATTGTTCTTTGTTATACTTTCTTTCTTGTTCAGTTGTGGTCATAGTGTGGGTACCCTTGGTGTGTGTGTGTGTGTGTGTTGTATGGGTTGTCCTCGATTCCGGATTATGTGCACATCACTATATTTGTGACTCCTGTAAATGCATTCTGATTAGTCTCTCCACATTCACCTTTTCCCTTATTCTCTATCTCCTCTGTACTTGTTGCCCAGAGCTGTGTTAGTCACCCACGCTCGTCTGCTCAGATTCGTGACCACCATCTCGGGTGGGCGGATCCTGTGACTAGTCTATGTTTAGGGAAGATGCACAGGGATTAATTCCTCGTAGCAGTCGAGCACTGTAGACGTTTCTTCTTTTCCTTCTCTCTACCTCTGTCCCTCTTACGGGGAAAAGCCTTGTTTGATAAAAATGGGACAGGAGCATGATAGACCTTCAAAAGGTCATTTAGCCTGTGACATTGTTAAAGAGAGAGCAGGAGAGGAAGCCATGTTAAAAATGAAAAAGATAGCAAAGATTTGTGGTTTCCGAATGTCACCCAGTGGTAGGTTGCTGTAACGGACTGTTTTGCACAAAAGGGGAAAAAAACTTTGGGCGATCGGCCCCCTTTCCAGAGATGCAGGCACAGCTACTGCAGAACACCAAACACACGAACCGCCAATAAGTGAATGCTCCAAACTCCCGAACGGCATCCAATATAGCACTCCAAACAGATGAACAGGAACCATACGAATTGCTGCTACCAGACGAATAGGAAAAGCATCCAAGCGGCTTACACTGCTAGCAATCAGTCTCTATCAGCATTCAGTAAATCCCCCCCAAAGACGAGACAAGGCTCAGTGTTGATGGTCAAGCAGTGGTCTGTTTAATGAGGGCTACCTGCCCAGTATTTATGCAGGTCTCCCACCTGGTGGACACTCCCCTAAGGGACCAAATGGGAGACTGTGACAAGGGACAGACAAGTTGACAAAAGGGACACACAGTCACAGTATATTCCCACAATGCATCCTGGCTTCCTCCCCTCTGCCCTGGGAGATAATTGAGAAGTAATTCAATTAACTCCCAAGACAAAGGCAAATCGCCATTATGCACGTGGGGATACTAAAACAAGCATTACTGTTAAAATACACCATGTGAGACTCATAACATTAAAACTATACATTTAAAATAGATAGCTCAGGTCTGAGCACACATTATTAAGCGAATGGCGCTCAGACCACACGAACACAGTTCAATCGCCATGGAGCCAAAGTCTTTACAGTCAGTTTCATACGAATGGACTCTATGGGATTCCTATCTGGGGTATAACACATTCAAACAAAACTACCGAACACCGGGCCGTTTGTGCACTTCCACCGAACAAGAAGGCGGCTTCAGCGGTGTTCGCGCAAAACTGTGCCATGAAAATAGAGATGAACACTGCTGTGCATTCGTATGTTTAAAATGGCCGCGACCTCGTGTTCGTGATACGAATGGCGGCCACCCAGCATTCGTCAATTAAGCTGCGGTTAACCGCAGCTTCAGGGAGGTTAATTGCCAGCACACTCCAGCTCCCAGATGGTCCAGTCATTCATACGGTTGTTCAGTAGATTGAATCTACCGAACCCCAGGCAGAAAAGCACGAATGAAGCTTTTCTGCAGGTAAAAAAGATGTCTTTTAACAGGGGGCCATAGTCCAAAGGCAGCAGGCGAGCAACCAGGCTTCTCCAATGCAATGTGCCGAGATTGGTCTCGTCACAGTTGCAAACAGAGTTTTGGAGGAAATTACTCATTGATAAAGAGGGCATACTACTGGATAATGGGTTGACGAAAGCCGTAGAGGCTTGGTATCGTGTAGCAAGAGGACTCAAATGGGAGGGTTGGTCGGCAGAGGAAATTGATTTTGAAGGACAAAAGATTTATGTGTATCACAGAAAAGTTTGTAATGATGATGATTCATCCCCTGTTGTTTCCCGACCACCGCCCTATGATGGCGCCCAGAACACCGCAAATGATCCATGCCCTGCCTCCTCAGACACTGCCCAGTCTCCAACCCCCATTGCCAAAGGCCCTCCTACTCCCACCCCTCTGTACCCTGTTCTCGGGGCGGATGGATCCTATTATTACCCTTTCCCTATCCCGTCACCCTCCATCACACCACCCACTATTCCTATTCCCTTCCCACTTCCCGCCCCATTCCCCACGACTCTCTTCTACTCTCACAGGTCGTTACTGATGTTGTCCCTCTGCCATCATTCCCCACCATTTCTCCTGAGGCTGCCCCTTCCTCATCAAGGCTGCTACCCTTCCCATTGCTCCAATTCCTGTTCCCCCTCCTCCTTCATGTGTCACTCCCTCCGAGACGACATTGGTCCCTCTCCCCGTTGCTACTCCTCCTTCTCCCCAACCCACTCCTTCCGTTTCTATTGCGGATTCCTCTCCCCTTCCCGCCTCTAATCCTGTTGTTTCCTCCCATGACCTCTCATCACTCATCTCCGCCCTCTCCAACCACTTATATCAACCTACTCAGCCTGTACCTTCACCCAGTTCAGCCCCCATCCCTGCTCCTCCCATAATCGCCCCCAATGACCCACTCATGATTGTTGGGACAAATTAATCTGCCGTGTCTGGACAACCTCTGGCCGCTGAAGGCCTCACCTGCCGCCTCAGGCTTCCATCCCACTACTTCTCAGTTAGTCACTCCCCAGACCATTGCTGCCGGTTCTCCCGGTTCCGATACTCCAGCTGCCCAAGCCCCCAACTCACTTGATGTTGCCAGTTACCATGGTCTCCCATTCCTGGTTCCTCACGGGAACGACAATGTGCAAGTGCTTAGCCCATTTCGTCCTTCGAATAATAGAGCTTCCCATAGACATGCCCTCATGACTGCCCACCTTCCTGCTTCATCAGCAGTGGAAGTAGCCCCGACAATCTATGTTACATTTAACCCCTCCCAAGCTGCAACCTTGGTAACTTCTCTTCCCGATCCAGAAAAACAACCCATGCCCTTCTTCCGAAGGATTGCCCAAATTCGTAAGGCTTACTCAGCAGCCTGGTGTGATCTGTACAGCCTATGTGAGATTAAAGGAGAGAGAACACTACCTAAGAACATATATAGTTTAAAATTTTACTTTTAATAGTGAACAGAATATAGAGTGATAATTTCACATATTAAATCTTAGTAGGTCTGCATATATAAGTACACCCAGATACATAAGAATAATATGAAAAAATAAGATTTAAAAACCGAAAAACAAAGTCCGAGTATCAAAGAAGTAATTGCCAGTGTTAACTGGACTAAAGGATCCAAATTCAAATAAAGAACTATCTACTATTGTGATACTATTATAGTTTGTCAAAATTATTCAGTTTAAATTAATCAGAATTTGTGAAACGCGCGTCGGGGTTTTTCAGATCCCTCCTAAACATTTGAAATACCCTGCACTTGCAGGAACTAATCTTTAAATCTTACATTTTGGTTCAGAACCATTTAGACATTGGGTATTTGGGGAGGGTGATTAAATAATCCAGCCGCTCATATTATTTGAGGCTATGAACGCTCGTATTGCAGTGACCGCTCATTACACTTTACAGTATACGGATTCAGGCTCTCTTATATTTAAATGTTAGCTAGATATATGTACAAGTTTGTAATACCTACCTACAAGGTGTCCATTAGGGCAGAATTATTTATTAAGGATAGAGATATTATTCCTTTCTTTTTCTTTTCCACTTGCAGTTAGTTTCTTTATCTGATAGGTGCCCTCGAAGGCACAGATATTTCTTTACTTTCTGACTATATTTATTCTGGGGTGTTAAGAAACTGCTTACTCCTAAAAAATACTATTCTGCATGGAATTCTGTTATATCATATATCTGTTTGTTTCAACTACAAGCCGAACAGCTAAATTTGACAGAGCCTTTGTACTGTCATATTATTAGAGCGTTTATGGTTTGATTGCAACTAAGTATTTTTTACAAACTAGGGTCAGAGTTGCTTTCTTAGTTGAAATATCGTTATCAATTATAACATAATTATTTTTGATAAATTGCAACAGCATCACAACAATTGAGTGCTTTTATTTCGAGCTGGTTATTTAATTTTGATCTATAAAAGCATTCTGCACGAAGTATACTAGCAGATGCTCATATTTACAAAGTCTGATTAATTTAAACTGAATAATTTTGACAAACTATAATAGTATCACAATAGTAGATAGTTCTTTATTTGAATTTGGATCCTTTAGTCCAGTTAACACTGGCAATTACTTCTTTGATACTCGGACTTTGTTTTTCGTTTTTTAAATCTTATTTTTTCATATTATTCTTATGTATCTGGGTGTACTTATATATGCAGACCTACTAAGATTTAATATGTGAAATTATCAATCTATATTCTGTTCACTATTAAAAGTTACATTTTAAACTATATATGTTCTTAGGTAGTGTTCTCTCTCCTTTTTCTAACAATACTTACATTTAGGGTTAACCCCTTCACTACCTATATACTTTATCCCTACATTAGGCTTTCACTCTGTTTAAACTTCTATGTGAGATTAAGGCTGGGGATGCCTACTGGCCTATTATGGAAAGGAGCTTTAATGATGCTGTCCTCACTACTGATACAGATTTCCAATCGGGTATTACTTTCTGTGAACAACTCAGGGCCTGGGCCCAGGATAAACTGGCTGACCAGGCCACTTGCATAAATGATATCATACAAGATAAACTTGAGTCAGTGGAAAAATACCATTCCAGGTTGACCCAAACCTTCTCCGATCTTGGTTTTAGTGTATATAACAAAACACATACTCAGATGTTATCAGCTGCCTTTGTGGATGGCCTTAAGGAACATATTAGGAAAGGCCTTGTGCTTGCATGGCCCGAATACAGGATTATCCCTTTGGATACTCTTTTGCTGGTAGCAAAGGGCTTAGAATCTGTTCTACAGCCATCTCAGAAGAAAAGTAATCCGCTTATGTTTTCTACTTCCAGCCCTACTATCAGACCCACCCTGATGTCCCAGAATCATTCCACATTGGCTATTATGCCAGCTGCACAGGGACAGTCTGCAGCACCTAGAACCAACCAGGTCATTTCCGTGGCTCCAACCACCATTCACCAGACCTCTCCTGTACCCCAGGACCCCCCTACAGCCACATATGGTGGCCCCCAACATGGTTATCCTCCACAGGCGCATCCACAACCACATACACCATACTATCCTTCACAGGATTATGCCCAAGCAACTAATGCCCACCCTCCCCCTGCTAATTATGTTTCAGATGATTTCTAGCAAAATGACCACCCGGCACCTAATCATTATCGCCCTGCCCATCAAAATCATCAATCAGGCCTCCCTACTACAAGTCATTACATTGGCCCTGATCAGTCTCATCTAGATCTTGTACAATAAGTAACCGGCAAACCTGTGTCTGACACCCTTTTTATGGCAGTGTCTGCAGGGGACGGGGGGGCCCTAGTGACAGTTGTATTACCAGTTGAGGGTCATCCTACTACCTTCCTAGTTGACACAGGTGCAACCTGCAGTGTTCTCAGAGAACAAGACTTGCCTGATCCTTCCTGTCTATCTGACATTGATGTTTCCTGTGTAGGTGTTGATGGTACCCCCAGGAACAACCCATTAACCAAGCTCTTATTGGTTGGTTCTGACATTCTCTCTTGGTTTGTTGTCTCATCCATCTGTCCCATTAACTTCTTAGGGGCCGATGTATTGTCCCGTCTTCAGGCTTCCATTTCCTTAACCCCCGATGGTCAGGTTTAATTACTTACCCCACTTTCTCGTAAAGATACTTCTGTTCTTTGTTCTTTGCCCCTACTATTACATATGACATCCCCCACAGAGGACACAAGGGTCTCCGATGCCCCCAGTGCACTAGATACGGTTCCAACTAAACTCTGGTCTACAGGCCCAGATGACATTGGACGCCTCCAGGTCCCACCTGTGATAGTCTCATTAATTGAAGGAGCTACTCCACCATGTAGACCGCAGTACCCATTACAACCTGCACAAGCACTTGCAATCTCTGAACAAGTTGATAGCCTGCTGGCCAAAGGTGCATTAATTAAATGCGTTTCCCAGTGTAATACTCCTCTGTTTCCTGTTAAGAAGAAAACTGAAAAGGGCCAACCAGACCAATACCGTATGGTCCAAGATCTTCGTGCTGTCAATGAGGTTATCAAACGTGACACAGCAGTCGTACCCAATCCACACATATTGTTATCACAAGTGCCTTCTTCACGGTGGTAGACCTTGCCTTCTTCAGTGTACCCCTGGATCCCTCTTGTCAGTATCTGTTCGCTTTTACCCATGACCGGCAACAGTATACATGGACTGTCATGCCTCAAGGTGCATAAAATTCTCCAACGCAATTTGCCAAAGCTATGTCCACTGTACTCGAACCCTGGCAGAAGTCTCACCCAGACGTGGTCCTGCTCCAGTATGTTGATGATTTGCTCCTCTGTGCAGATGACCTTCCAACGGCTGAACTACGCTCCGTGGATCTCCTCTGTTTCCTTGCAGAAGAAGGTTGTTAAGCCTCCAAAGCAAAACTCCAGTGGTGCCGGCCCTCCGTGGTCTTCTTGGGACATTGCCTTTCCCATTGCACCCATCACCTAACAAGGGAAAGAGTTCGTGCAATTACAAACCTCTCCCCCCATCCAACCATGCCTTCCTGGGCCTCATCACCTATTGCAGATCTTGTATTCCTGAGGCCTCTCAACTCATGCAACCTCTCTATGATACCTTAAAGACTGAACCCTTCACATTATCCTCAACAGCCCGTAGTTGTTACTTCGCTCTTCAAAGGGCAGTCTCTTCGGCCCCTGCCTTGGGCCTTCCCAACTACAAATTGCCTTTCAAGCTTTTTTCTCTGAGAAGATGGGCCATGCTTCCGGGGTCTTTACTCAATCCCACGGGTCCCGCCAGCGCCCTATTGGGTACTTCTCATGCATGCTTGACCCCGTAGCCAGAGATGGTCCTTCCTGTTTGCGTGCTGTCTTCGTTGCAAGTGCCCTTCTGGACAAAACTAATGATTTCGTTCTCGGACATAAACTGACAGTTCTGGCTCCCCATGATATCGCTGCCATTTTGAATCAAGTCCAACCGAAACACCTTTCCTGCCAGAGACACCTTCACCTTCAAACCTCTCTCCTTTTGCCGGACAATGTTTCTTTACAAAGATGTTACTCTTTGAATCCGGCCACTCTTCTGCCATTTCCCAAGGGGGGAGTACCACAATACTGGTACAGCCTGGATATAACTCCTGACGTTTACATGGAACTTCAAATTGAAAAACCCACGGTTCCACATGATGAACAACCCGAGACCCAACTACATTGCACCCTATGGTTTCGGGACACCCTTGGTCCTGACTCATACTATGAAGAAGAATTACTCAGCCTAGTGGAAGTACAGATTACACTGACAGACCTGTTCTGTGACTCCAAAGGAAACATTGTCATCCTAGTCTATCTACTTATGGAATTATCACATTTGTATCACCATTGGGAGGTGGCTGTCCCTCATGTCTCCTTCACAAAGTCTCAAGACCTCTCATGGAAAGAACTTGGACCAATGGCCAAAGCATGGAGTACTGCAACTCAAGAACAACTCACAGTGACAGGGGTCACTAAAAAGATCATAAATTGCAAAACTGTCGGTTGTACTCGATATTATGTGAAGATATACCTCCTACAGAACCAGATCCAGAAGCTCCACATGATTGTTTTGAACAGATGAAGATGGAAACTACCCATCTTCCAACAGTGCACGAGACTGCTCTACCGGACCCTGACTACACTTTGTTTGTGGATGGTTCCAGATTTGCAGATGAACAAGGCCAATACCATACTGGGTATGCAGTCACCACTGAAGACCAGCTACTTCAAGCATCCTCACTCCCCTCCTCCAAATCAGCACAAGAAGCTGAGTTAATAGCCCTTACGGTGGCATGCAGAATGTCAGAAGGGAAACGTGTCAACATCTATACAGACTCCATGTATGCCCTAGGAGTAGCACATGATTTTGGCTTAATCTGGAAAATTAGGGGGTTCCTTACAGCAACAGTTATTCCAGTAAAACATGGTGCAACTATCAACGAACTGATGGATGCCTTGCTACTCCCAGAAGAGGTATCTATACTGAAGGTAAAAGCCCACGGGAAACTAAACTCAGGAGAAGCACATGGCAACCATTTGGCCGACCAAGCCGCTAAGGATGCAGCGCGCCAAAATTGGGAAGTGGACAGAAGATTGTCTGTCGGAAAGACCCCTATTTACACCATGCAAACCCTACCCACTGATCTCAAACTCCTAAAAGAACAACAGGCCGCTGCTACTCCACAGGAAAAACAAAGCTGAAAAGACTAAGGAGCAACCCTCCAGAATGACATATATACAATCAACCTCAAATTCTGCTTACCCAAAAATATGTATCTAGCTGTTGTTCAGTGGGCCCACGGACCGGCACATTTGTCAAAACACCTCATGATTTCTTTGATTGAGAAGTATTTTAAAGCACCTGGGATCACTACCTTACCACGAAATTACTGCCGATCCTGCACTATTTGCGCTAAATGCAACCCAGGGAAAATAATCAAAGCTGCACCAAACCATATGGTCAAACCTCAGTATCCCTTCCAAAGGATCCAAATTGATCATATCCAAATGCCAGAGAGTGGCCGGTACGAATACGCACTGGTTATAGTTGATATGTTTTCCGGATGGCCAGAAGCCTTTCCAGTCGCTAATCTCACTGCAAAGACTACGGCAAAACACCTCCTTACCGAAATCTGGGCAGCACTGGGGGTGACCCTTGCATTCCACACACCCCATCACCAACAGAGTAGTGATAAGGTAGAACGCATGAATGGCACTCTGAAAGCCAGAATGCTCAAAATGTCACAAGAAACTAACCTACCCTGGCCAGAGAGTCTTCCCATAGCATTATTTAGTGTAAGGTATACCCCAAGAGGAAGGTTTAACTTATCCCCCTACGAGATCTTGTTTGGGACAGCAGCCAGGTTAGGCTGTTATTTTCCACAACAACTTCAACTCCAGTCAGATGAAATGGTAGATTATATAACTGCACTCTCTCATGATTTGACCAAAATCTATGCACAAGTGTCTTCTTCTATTCCAGATCCAGAGTCAAACATAGGCATGCACAAGTTACTACCTGGTGATTGGGTCATGGTCAAGAAGTTTCTAAGAAAACACACTCTAGAGCCAAGGTTTGATGGTCCATTCCAAGTACTAGTGACTACATCTACCTCTGGGAAGAATACTTGGATACACACTTCACACTGTAAGAGAGTTCCTGATCCGGAGGAAGCGGATCCCACCCAAACATGAGCTTTTTATACTTATGTCTGCTGCTAGGCCTCTTAAAGCCCCAACAAGTTGCTATTACTAAAGACAATCATGTTTACACATTTTGGTATAACTCCTCGAACACACACGTGGCTACATTTACCTTTGATTATTGTGATATTGTTTCTTGCACCTTCCCACAATCACAACACTCAGCAATATACAAAGACATACCAAATAAAAAGGACCCATACATCTGTGTGACGCGCGACCATTGGGGACATCACTGTAGTTCATGGAAAGCGGTGGGTTGGAATACGGGTTGACCATGGGCCTACAGACCACAGAGTGACTTAGACCGAGTTGACAGAGTTGTTATACCGAATGACCTTGTGTAAGACAACAGGGTCGACTACAATAAAACTGACCTTAAACATAGAACATCCCAGCCCAGGAGATGCTGGGGAATACATAATGGGAATGTACTGGAAAGGGGGTGGCTCACACAACAAGTTAGGAACCTTCTATTTACAAGATATGCTTACATCACCTGACTGGGTAGAATCAACACACATTACCATTAATCCCCTAAAACCACACATCAAAACTCTTAAGGATATGGTGGCTATTGCCAATCCCACACTTGAAGACACTATGGCTGTGGAGACTGGTTTTTCAGATACTAATCTATGGCTTTAATGGATGAGGTACAATGCTAACTCTCATAATAAAACTAACTGTTATGTTTGTGGTGGGGCTAGACCTCACCTAGGTACAGTGCCTTTAAATTTACCTCCCGATGTTGAGACATGTTTCTTAAGCCTCTATGCACAAACAGTTGTAAATTCATCAGCATGTGAGTCATGGAAGAAGGCTTACCCAATAACTCAAGGGAACACCGGACCACCTGATGGAGTCATCGTGTATCCAGGTAATTACACTTGCTACAGTTGCAAGAAAAAGTATGTGAACCCTTTAGAATGATATGGATTTCTGCACAAATTGGTCATAAAATGGGATCTGATCATCATCTAAGTCACAACAATAGACAATCACAGTCTGCTTAAACTAATAACACACAAAGAATGAAATGTTGCCATGTTTTTATTGAACACACCATGTAAACATTCACAGTGCAGGTGGAAAAAGTATGTGAACCCCTAGACTAATGACATCTCCAAGAGCTAATTGGAGTGAGATGTCAGCCAACTGGAGTCCAATCAATGAGATGAGATTGGAGGTGTTGGTTACAGCTGCCCTGCCCTATAAAAAACACACACCAGTTCTGGGTTTGCTTTTCACAAGAAGCATTGCCTGATGTGAATGATGCCTCGCACAAAAGAGCTCTCAGAAGACCTACGATTAAGAATTGTTGACTTGCATAAAGCTGGAAAGGGTTATAAAAGTATCTCCAAAAGCCTTGCTGTTCATCAGTCCACGGTAAGACAAATTGTCTATAAATGGAGAAAGTTCAGCACTGCTGCTACTCTCCCTAGGAGTGGCCGTCCTGTAAAGATGACTGCAAGAGCACCGCGCAGACTGCTCAATGAGTTGAAGAATAATCCTAGAGTGTCAGCTAAAGACTTACAAAAGTCACTGGCAAATGCTAACATCCCTGTTAGGGAATCTACAATACGTAAAACACTAAACAAGAATGGATTTCATGGATACCACAGAGGAAGCCACTGCTGTCCAAACAAAACATTGCTGCATGTTTACAGTTTGCACAAGAGCACCTGGATGTTCTACAGCAGTACTGGCAAAATATTCTGTGGACAGAATAAACCAAAGTTGAGTTGTTTGAAAGAAACACACAACACTATGTGAGGCGAATAAAAGGCACAGCACACCAAAATCAAAACCTCATCCCAACTGTGAAGTATGGTGGTGGGGGCATCATGGTTTGGGGCTGCTTTGCTGTGTCAGGGCCTGGACGGATTGCTATCATCGAAGGAAAAATGAATTCCCAAGTTTATCAAGACATTTTGCAGGAGAACTTAAGGCCATCTGTCTAGCATCTGTCTAGCAGCTGAAGCTCAACAGAAGATGGGTGTTGCAACAGGACAATGACCCAAGGCATAGAAATAAATCAACAACAGAATGGCTTCTGAAGTGGCCCAGTCAGAGTCCTGACCTCAACCCGATTGAGATGCTGTGGCATGACCTCAAGAAAGCGATTCACACCAGACATCCCAAGAATATTGCTGAACTGAAACAGTTCTGTAAAGAGAAATGGTCAAGAATTACTTCTGCAACTACAGGAAATGTTTGGTTGAACTTATTGTTGTCAAAGGAGGTTTAACCAGTTATTAAATCCAAGGGTTCACATACTTTTTCCACCTGCACTGTGAATGTTTACATGGTGTGTTCAATAAAAACATGGCAACATTTCATTCTTTGTGTGTTATTAGTTTAAGCAGACTGTGATTGTCTATTGTTGTGACTTAGATGATGATCAGATCCCATTTTATGACCAATTTGTGCAGAAATCCATATCATTCCAAAGGGTTCACATACTTTTTCTTGCAACTGTATACAATACATGGAACCACAGGTAAATTCGTAGGCAAATTCCCTTCTGGTTACTGTGCCATTTACCGGGAACCTCCCACTGTCTTGCTTGTAAATCAAATTAAAACTGTGGGAGATATTTATTGGTTATGCGGTGACATGCAACTCAGATCAAAGATGACTGGCACATGGTGGGGAGAATGTGCCCTGACTAAAGTTATCATGCCCATACACATCTTCCCTGACAACCACCAAGGCCCATACAATTCATCACATACGTCTCTTAGAGTAAAGAGAGAAAACCCCCTCCAAGGTAATTTTGACCCACATGTATATATAGATGGCATCGGAGTACCTAGGGGGGTACCAAATGAGTTTAAAGCCAGAGATGAGGTGGCCGCAGGATTCGAATCCCTGATCCCACTCATCACTGCTAATAAAAATGTTAACTGGATCAATTACATTTACTATAACCAGCAACGATTTGTCAACTAACTCGAAATGCCCTACAGGAATCGAATAGCCTTAGACATGATTCTAGCAGAAAAGGAGGGCACATGTAAGATACTCCCCGATACTATGACATGCTGTACTTTTATTCTGGACAATACCGGTCCTAATGGTAAGGTAACCATGCCTATAGAGAAATTAAAAAATCTTTCTGACAAATTAAAAAAAAATTAATGAGTCCCCAATTCATGGCACAGATGGTTTGGGTGGATGAGTGGATTGCAAAGGACTCTTTTCCAAATACGTATGGCAGTTCGTACTGTAATGATTTTCTTCCTCTTCCTGACTTGTTATGTAGTACCTTGTGTACAAAAATATCTACAGAAGACCGTAGTTCAGACCATTGACTGCACTACACCTATATTCCTACATCAAGATGCTGACGAAATGGACTGTGACACACCTCACACACCTCTTCAGTCCCACCACTTCAAACAGACAACTACTAAAACTACTATATAGGGACAGTGTAGGGACAGCGTCTCTCTCTACGGGGAGAAGTCTGACGCAGGAGATGTAGTGGGTTAGCCGCTGTGGGATACCTGCGCAGTGAAGTGTTCGAGGCCTGTTAAGACAGATGAGCTGCAGCCAATTAGGGACATTATTAGGGTTAGCTAGTAGTTGGCTGTTTTATTCCTCCTTCTTTCGTAAATAGTCATTTTAAGGGGGGACTGTTATGGACAAAAATATTAACCCAATTTAATATTTACTCAACATAACTACAATCAGCATTATTCAACTTTCTATGTGATTTACCTAAAATGGCTGCTAGGGAGTTTCCCCTTCGACATCGACTAACACCCTCACTAACAAGATGGAGCTGGAATCTGGGGGAGACCTCCAAGATACCAGTGACATCACCCCCAGTAGGCAGAGCATTAAATGAACCACTTAACACCTAACCAATTATTGATGTATTATTTCATGTTATCTCTGACAATGCTTATGATGTAATTTTGCTTTATAAGGGACATGTCGTCCCCCCTGAATAAACATTCCTCAAGTTTTTCATTAACCTGAAACCTGTGTCTGGTGTGCATTACTTCTTAATTTGGCCTGGGGCAGATACGTAAGATAATCAATTTATTGATTGATTTCCACATCAAGAGGGAGAGGGGGTGATGGTGGGAGGGAGGGAGGTGATGGTGATAGTGAGAAGGGGTGATGGTGTGAGGGAGTGGGTGATGGTGAGAGGGAGGGGGTGATGGTGAGAGGGAGGAGGGTAATAGTGAGAGGGAGGGAGGAATGTGATGGTGAGAGGGGGTGATGGTGAGAGAGAGAGGGCGTGATGGTGAGAGGGAGGGGTTAATGGGGAGTGGGAGGGGGTGATGGTGAGAGCGAGGAGGTGATGTTGAATGGGAGTGGGGTGATGTGAGAGGGAGGGCGGTGATGGTATGAGGGAGTGGGGTAATGTGAGAGGGAGGGGGGTGATGGTGAGAGGGAGAGGGGCATGATGGTGTGAGGGAGGGGGGATAATTGGGAGACGGGGGGACTAAATACTTTTTATATTCCTTGGTGGTCCAGTGTGGGCTGTCTGGTGGTCCGTTGGGCTCCCTGGTGGCCATTATATCCGGTCTGCAGCACCGCAGAGCTGCAGACCATGTATCTCGCGAGACCCATCAGAGCGTTGCTGTGGTAACACGCGGCAACCCTCTGATTGGCCAGTTCTCACGAGACACATGGTCTGCATTTCTGCACATTGCGGAATATCTATTATATTTTTAAAACTAGCAACTGGGCAGCCTGCTCAGTTACTGTAAAGGCCCCATCCAATGGGCATCAGGTGGGGGACTTTAGGTTTAATAATTGAGAATGGACAGATCACCATCCACCCCTCAGCCTTCTGCCCCTGGCAAGTAGATGCAGCTTATAAATGTAATAAAATGGGAAGGAAAATCCTTATATCCCCCATCCACGGTCAGTGCATGGGAGCTACTTTATAAAAAGGGGAAACATAGCATCCTCAACCCCACCCACTAGCAGCAAGCTATGATAATATTAAGGGAATGGATCTAATTTCTCCACCCTTGCACCCACTCATTAGTGGCAAGTGGGAGCTTTAATTAGAATATACAATGTGGGTATGGACATGCCATTGCTCCCTCCTAAAACTGCCATTGTCTCCACTCCAGGTGGCTAAGGGTTCCCAATCTCCTATCTGATTCCATTAAAATAAACCAACCCTACCTTTCCACTTTGATCCTAATAATAATGGAGGGGGCATTAAAGCAATACCCATAAAATAAAAAAAATCTATACTTCTAACTCTTCTTTTCATCAGCCCCAAAAATCCACTTAAAATCCACAATACTTGAGAAAACGCTTGAAGGTAATTAAAAAAAATTACTGATTTGCACTTTGCCCCCCTTTGAGTATTATAATTAGAGCACCCATGTAATGCTTTTTTAATGAACTGAAAAGCCCATGACCATAGAGTTCTTACTTTTTTACATTCCCCAAAAATATGCATGTATGAGCCTTTTTCTTCCTCACATCTCCAGGATTTATTATTGAAAACATTTTAGCTATTCTTGTTGGAACAAAATACCATCTATTAATGCACTTAAAGTGCATTTCTAGCAATGAGAAATCATGGATATTTTTTGTAAAATTCGAAAATGCTGAATTTCATGACTGCTAATCGAGAGTCTGAGACAAATCTCTTTCCCATTTGGTAATATTTCTTTTTCTCTGTTTTTTATTATCTTTCTGCATAAATATATTTCCATTGTTTTCCATCAAGGCATGTTCTTTCAAGAAGCTTTTCACTCTAGTATAATTAACCCCTTCCCGACCGTGGACGTATAAGGTACATCCGACAAAAAAACCTTCTTTAAGGACCTCGGACATACCTGAAACGTCTGTGGCTAATTTTGAGCGCTGGAAGCCATCGTGATCGCTTTCAGCCACTCTGATAGTATTGCAGCAATGCCTCGATGTTGAGGCATCATGCAATAATGCTTATTTCTGCCGGGCACAGCGATCACTTCCGAGTTACTCCACGTGGCACCCGGCAGTTAAGCAGAGCATCGGAAGTCATCGGGCAGGTTTCCGATGCTCTGCATGTGCTGAGTGCCTTGAGGGGTCGAGGCACTTAGCGAAGAAATATATAAATATTAAAAAAAATACAAAATAAATAAAAATAAAATAAGTCATTTTAACCCCCCTCCCTTCCCCAACCATGTGCATCCCAAGATGGCGCTGCCTTTCTAAAGGCAGTGCATCATGGGGCTTCTGGGGTTGTCCCTAGCCTGTCTCATCATAGGGGCAGGCTAGGGTCATCCAATCACAGCTTGCCCCAATAATTTTATTCTAACTATGATCCCCATTTGTCTGATCAGGTTAATTTTAGTAAATATTGACTCTGATCAGTGTGCATCTCTTCACTTGTGTTTTAGTGAGAGAGGGAGATAGATCTGTGTTTTAGCTAGAGAGATTTAGAGAGATTTATGTAGTTTTAGGTAGGGATTTGTAAAATTTTGAGACCCAAAAGCTCTTTTCAGAGCCATTAACCCCTATCTTGCCAGTGATCACTATAATCACTGGCTCTTGCACAGCAGCACTTTTTTTGCTGTATGTGCATTTTTTTAGGGGTTCATTTTTTATGATTTTTTTTTGTGAGACCCAAAAGCTCTTCTCAGAGGTATTTTTTTTTTTTTTTACAATGTTACTTACAGATATCGCATATAGTATTCACCGGCGGTGGGTGTACACCGTAAAAAGTTAAGGGGTACAGAAAAAAAAGGAGGGGTGGAGGAGAGACAAGTACAGGTGTAAGGTGTGCTGTCCCTGTCCACTGGGCAGGGGTGCGGGTTAGTGGTTGTTAGGGACACTCCCATAAGGGGGATGAGGTGGGTCTTGGGCGGAGGTATCTTTTGGCCCTGTGAGCATGTCAAGAGTGTTGGGTCTCTGCCCTTCCGTTAGTAATGGTGTGGATTTGGTGTGGGTGTGGCAGTGCTGTATCTGCATTGGTGGGGTGGCGGGTAGGGGACAGCAGGGGGGGTGGGGCGATAGAGTCGGGAAGGTAAATTTTGGGTTCTCAGAGGCCGCACGGCCGCGTCCCTTTTATGTTTGTAACGTTAGATTGGGGTCGACAGCTCAGTGAGCCAGGGATCCCAGATCCTGTCGCAGTGGGCTGTGGTGTCATGAATAAGGGCTGACATGCTGTCCATTTGCCTGGCTTCGTCCATCTTTTTTTCGTCCATAGTCGGGACTGTGGCTATGCCCCAGTGTGTGGCTATAGCCCTCCTGGTTGCTAAGGCTAGTTTGGCTAGTAGTTTATTTTGCACTCTGGGTATGTCTTTCAAAGGTTTGGATAGCAGCCATAGCCAGGGGTCCCTTGGGATAGTGTCATATAGGATTTTCGATGCTAGGGTCACTGTGTTTGTCCAGATTTGCATTATGTGTTGGAATTCCCACCAAAGGTGGTAATATGTTCCCTTTTGTCCGCATCCCTTCTAGCACCTATCCGATGTGGAGAGTCCCATTTGTTTGAGCTTCAGGGGTGTGTGGTAGGCCTGTTATTTTTGGTTGACACAAATGGTCACAGTTGCTGTGGCCTCCCATATGGCTGACCAATCTGTGGGGTCAGTGGGGGGGCCCAGGTCTCTCTCCCAGGCTGAGATGTAAGGTCAGGGTTGTTTTGACGAACAGGGAGTATGTCGCAGAAATTTGGCTTTTTTGTACAGGGTTTGTTCGAAGATAGTGAAGGGTGTTTGTCCCGCTCATTTGTAGTCAGTGGTGTCGTATTTGGAGGTATCGTCGTAGGTTGTGAGTCGTGTGGTTTGGGGCAGATCCGCGAATGGAATTATTTGGTGTTTTTGAACGAATCGGTAGACTCGGTGTAGATTGTTGTCCTCATAATGAGTGAAGTCTTGCGGGGTCATACCTGGTGTGAATTGTTCGCTCCTCAGAATTGGGGCATGGGGCGATGGGTCCGTCGTGAGCGAGTGTCTCAGGGAAAGTTTGTTTCAGATGGGTATGGAGGTGGTTAGTGCCGGGGTGGTGTGTGGGGCCTGTGGTCGTGCCTGTTTTGGAAGCCAAATGTACAGGGAAGGAAAGTACTTTCCGAACATATAGTGATCCAGATCTACCCATCTTTTTAGTCCCGCGGGGGCATGTAGGGTTTGAATTTTGTCTAAGTTTAGGCGGTATCCTGATATCTTTGAATAGTTTTCTATGGCGCATAGTAGTCGTGGGAGTGAACGCTCCAGATCCGTAAGAGTTAAAAGGAGGTCGTCAGCATAGCCAGCACCTTTATATTCCTCCCCCCAGATGCACATTCCCGTGATGTAAGGCCTGGAGGAAGGGCTCCAGTGAGAGTGCGAACAGGACCGGGGAGAGAGGTGTGTCATTAAAGATGCGGAAGGAGGGTGGGTGTGCGTTGGCTATCAAGAGGTTTGCCTCCAGGGTGGAGTATAGGGACTGGAGTGCGTTGAGGAGGGTTTGGGGGATTTGAAATTTGCGGAGAGTGGCATCCAGGGATAGGGATTTGTCTGTGGGGATTGTGGGGATTTGTCTGTGCGTCGCAGCTCATAGGAGGTCAAATGTCCATCTTGTGTTGTCGTATACTTGTCTGGAGGGGATAAATCCCACCGGGTCTGGATGGATGAGTTTGTGTATGTTGGGGTTTAGCCTATCTGCGAGTAGCTTTTCAAGTAGTTTGATGTCGATGTTCAGTAAAGAGATTGGTCGGTAGTGACTCGATTGAGTGTGAGTCTTGTTCAGCTTGGGAGGAGGCATATGTTTGCTCACAGCATGTCTGGGGCAGAGGATGTCCTTGAAGCGTGGAGTTAAAGAGGTTGCAGAGGTGGGGGAGTAGTATTGCAGGCAAGGTATAGTATAGACCTGTTAATCCATCTGGGCCTGGGCTCTTGTTGAGTTTGGTATTTTTAATGGCGTTGGCTATTTCTTCTAAAGTAATGGGTTCACTCAGTTTAGTGATAGCTTCTGGTTTTAGTGTCGGGAGGGGGATGGCTTGAAGGAACGTCTCTATGGATTGTAGTGTCGTCTCTGGTTGCTGTCTAGTGTTGGGGCTGTGGTCATATAGGGCAGCAAAGTATGTTTGGAAAATTTCCCCTATTTTCGAGGGCAGTGAGTGTGTTTGGCCATCTGGGGTCTTGATTTTGTCAATGCGTTTTGCATTGTTTCTGCGTTTCAGTTTTCGAGCTAGTAGGGTGTCTGCTTTGTTGAATTTTTCATAGTATGTTTGTTTTGACCATTGGAGAGCTCTAGTCGAGTCTTTTGCCATGAATTCTTTGATTTTGTTGCAGTAGTCAGTTATTTGGGTCAGTATGTCAGATGTTGGGTTCCGTTTGTGACGGGTCTCAAGAACCCTGAGGTTTGTGAGGGATTCTGCGAGTTCTGTCAGTTGTTTTTTTTTGTGTTGTGATGGTATGCTTATCAGTTTCCCCCTTAGCACAGCCTTGTGAGCTGCCCATAGAGGATGCTGAGGGGGTGTTAAGTGAAAAGTAGTCTACCAGGTCTGTGTG
Source organism: Pelobates cultripes (assembly GCA_933207985.1). Lineage (NCBI taxonomy): Eukaryota > Metazoa > Chordata > Amphibia > Anura > Pelobatidae > Pelobates > Pelobates cultripes. Next base: position 208,422,955 of record OW240917.1, read on the forward strand.
GATGGTGTTTTTCAATACATGGTTGTGGAGTAGGGTGTGGTTCAGTCTCCAGGACCAAGGGCGAGCGACATGTGGGATTGATAATGCCAGTGTGATTTCTGTGTGGTCCGACCAGGAGATGGTTCCAATGGTGGCTGTTTTAACTGCATGCAGAAGGGAGGGGAAATTAGGAAGAGGTCTATCTGTGAGTATGTGTTATGTGGGTGGGAGTAATATGTATAATCCCGCGTAGTTGGCTGGAGCATTCTCCATGTGTCCACCAACTGTAGGCGTGAGACGAAGGCTTGGAGCAGTTTATCTGATTTGGCTACAGTGGAAGGATGCTGTCTGGGCTGGTGTGTGCGGTGTCTGTCCACTGATGGGGACATCGTGGCATTGAAGTCACCCCAATGATCCTGTGGTGGGCCAGGGTGAAGGCCAGATGCCCGTGTAGTGTCTCCCAGAATGTAGGGTCTGGGGTATTTGGGGCATAGATTGAGGTGATGGCATAGTTATTGGTGCCTGCTTGGCCAACGAGTGTAATGAATCAACCCTGGGGGTCCTTATTGATCTGCTTTATGTGTAGTGAACAGGATTTGCATACAGGATGGCTACCCCGTTTTGCTTGGTAGTGGGAAAGTTAGCCATGTGGCATTCCTTGTAGTGTCTGCTCAGAAGGGGGAATGGTTTGGATTGAGTTAAGTGGGTTTCTTTGAGGAGTACCAGGTCAGCTCCGGTTCGATTGGCTTATCTCATGAGTCAGTGTTCTTAAGCCTTTACAGATTATGGACACGTATGTCATTTCAGAGCTAATAGCCCCTGGTTGTGGCATGATGAGGGGGTTGCTGTCGCGGGGCCGGGGTCCCCTGTTGGTGCCGCGGCTGCGGGGCCTCCAGAGAGGGTTGGGTGGGGGGAGACTGAAGACGGGGGAGATGAAGTGGTTGGTGGGTCAGAGGGGGTCTAGACTATCCCAGAGGTGAGGGGGAGGTAGTGGGGTGCCCCCGGGATTGGAGGAGGGTCGGAAGGTGTGAGGTTCTCCTGGTCTGACACCTAATTTGCCAGGACTTGTGGGCTCTCACTCGTGGCTCCATCAATGCCCTTCCCTTTACAGGTGGTGGTTGCAGACCGTTGGGTCAGAATCTTGGTTGTGTGTTGGCTCGCCTGTGTGAGTGTGGAGGTAAAGTTGTTTGTGTCGGGTGGAGCAGAAGGCTGTTTTCCCGTGTTTTCGGAGCAGTATGGTTTTTACCTGCGGTAAGTTTGAATAGCAAAATCTTCGGTACCAGGTGGAGGATGCTAAGATTGGTCAGCTGTAGGGCAGCATTCAGTAGAGGGAATACAGGCTCTGCATTTCTGCAGTAGTAACAAGGTTATAACAATTAGGCAGTACATAGTTATCATTAACAGAGATACGATCTTGAAATGCGGGGATGGTCTCATGGAGTAGCATGTTTGGATACGGTGTCATGTCAAGTAGGATTTGGTTAGCTGGGAGTGATAGGGCCTTAAGGTTGTGACCCGTTAGTCCATGTTGGAGAGGGGCCCGGTAAGGCCGGTCGTGGGCTGATTTTTGCATTACCATTCAGAACAGTCTATCATATGAAATATATGTATGCAAATCCTATTCTAAATACAGGGAGTGCAGAATTATTAGGCAAGTTGTATTTTTGAGGATTAATTTTATTATTGAACAACAACCATGTTCTCAATGAACCCAAAAAACGCATTAATATCAAAGCTGAATATTTTTGGAAGTAGTTTTTAGTTTGTTTTAGTTATAGCTATGTTAGGGGGATATCTGTGTGTGCAGGTGACTATTACTGTGCATAATTATTAGGCAACTTAACAAAAAACAAATATATACCCATTTCAATTATTTAGTATTACCAGTGAAACCAATATAACATCTCAACATTCACAAATATACATTTCTGACATTCCAAAACAAAAACAAATCAGTGACCAATATAGCCACCTTTCTTTGCAAGGACACTCAAAAGCCTGCCATCCATGGATTCTGTCAGTGTTTTGATCTGTTCACCATCAACATTGCGTGCAGCAGCAACCACAGCCTCCCAGACACTGTTCAGAGAGGTGTACTGTTTCCCTCCTTGTAAATCTCACATTTGATGATGGACCACAGGTTCTCAATGGGGTTCAGATCAGGTGAACAAGGAGGCCATGTCATTAGATTTCCTTCTTTTATACCCTTTCTTGCCAGCCGCGCTGTGGAGTACTTGGACGCGTGTGATGGAGCATTGTCCTGCATGAAAATCATGTTTTTCTTGAAGGATGCAGACTTCTTCCTGTACCACTGCTTGAAGAAGGTGTCTTCCAGGAACTGGCAGTAGGACTGGGAGTTGGGCTTGACTCCATTCTCAACCCGAAAAGGCCCCACAAGCTCATCTTTGATGATACCAGCCCAAACCAGTACTCCACCTCCACCTTGCTGGCGTCTGAGTGGGACTGGAGCTCTCTGCCCTTTACCAATCCAGCCACGGGCCCATCCATCTGGCCCATCAAGACTCACTCTCATTTCATCAGTCCATAAAACCTTAGAAAAATCAGTCTTGAGATATTTCTTGGCCCAGTCTTGACATTTCAGCTTGTGTGTCTTGTTCAGTGGTGGTCGTCTTTCAACCTTTCTTACCTTGGCCATGTCTCTGAGTATTGCACACCTTGTGCTTTTGGGCACTCCAGTGATGTTGCAGCTCTGAAATATGGCCAAACTGGTGGCAAGTGGCATCGTGGCAGCTGCATGCTTGACTTTTCTCAGTTCATGGGCAGTTATTTTGCGCCTTGGGTTTTCCACACGCTTCTTGCGACCCTGTTGACTATTTTGAATGAAACGCTTGATTGTTCGATGATCACGCTTCAGAAGCTTTGCAATTTTAAGAGTGCTGCATCCCTCTGCAAGATATCTCACTATTTTTGACTTTTCTGAGCCTGTCAAGTCCTTCTTTTGGCCCATTTTGCCAAAGGAAAGGAAGTTGCCTAATAATTATGCACACCTGATATAAGGTGTTGATGTCATTAGACCACACCCCTTCTCATTACAGAGATGCACATCACCTAATATGCTTAATTGGTAGTAGGCTTTCGAGCCTATACAGCTTGGAGTAAGACAACATGCATAAAGAGGATGATGTGGTCAAAATACTCATTTGCCTAATAATTCTGCACTCCCTGTAGAGATCACTCCTAACCAATTCACAAGCCTTTGTTGCATTTAGGCAAAATAGGTACATGTTACAAAGAGGTTAAGCAGCCAGTTTAAGCTGTCTTTGAATAGAAATTAACTTGAATAACAGAGTAGCAAAACTAAATATAAAGTTGACAACAGTAAATGCCATTAACCACATTTTTATGTGCGGATGAATACGTGACACATGGTTTCCCTGGGTTGCGGAGGGGGTCTCTTCATTGTTTGTTGTCTAGACGGGAGCGGGGCATTGGATTTGAAGGGGTGGAACCACTGATATTTCAGTCCCTTCTAGGCCAGGCCCATGGTAAGGGACTTGAGGTCCCTTCTTTTCTTTAGGGTGGAGGGCGCAAGGTCTTGAAAGAAGGCCAGTGTGTGGGCCTTGAATTTCGACTGTGTAGCCTTGGCAGCGGTCATGATCCTCTCTTTCGTGTGAAGTGGAGCATGAGGACAATAATGTCTCTGGGGACTGCAGGGCGCAGTGCTCTGTGGGCCCTCTCTATTTCCTGATCATGTTCCGTGGAGTCAGGCAGGATAGAGTGGAACAACTTGCGGAGTGTGGGTAAGATGGCATCCGTCTCCACCATTTCCGGTAAGGCTCTTATTTGGATGTTGTTTCTGCGGGAGCGGTTGTTCCAAGCTGTCTTCCAAGTATTGGATCTTGTTGCTTAGATAGAAGATGTCTTGACAGTGTTTGAATGAGGCTGTTTGAATGGTAGAGATATCTGCTTCTGCCTGGGTAGTGCGAGCAGTGAGGGCCTCGAGGTCTTCTTGGATACCCAAGATTTGCGGCTCAAGCTCGGTGGCAATGTGCATTTTAATATCTTCTGTCACTTCCCGCAGCATTTGGCGGAGGTCGAGCTTGGTGAGTGGAGCGTGTGAGCCTTCCAGGGCCTTACTTTCATCAGATTCTGAGCCAGAGTCCGGTGGGTCCTGACTCAAAGATGGCCGCCCTTGTTCTTTGGAGATGCAAAATATTGTGGCCACTAAAGGTTTATATCGGGTGGGTATCGTAGTAAGCTATTTGTAGGGCTGGATGCCTGGTAAAAGTGGCTGGTTATAGGTCCTAGGCGGGAGAGCACAGGTTTCACATGTCCTTCTCCATCGGTGGTTAGGCTCCACCCCCCTTTTCAGAGCTATTAACCCCTATCCTGCCAGTGATCACTGTATAGATCACCACTTATTTTGCTGTCTGTGCAATTTTATAGGGGTTAATTATTTTTAGTGTTTTTTTTGTGACAGATCACTAAGTAAAGTGATTGTGATCATGTCACGGGGGTCACAGAGATCGTATAGCACTGAGCCGGCTTATGCCATCCTTGCGCTAGAGTCTGACGAGTCTATGTCAGACTCCGACCCTGATTTTGACCCTGCCAGGTGCTCAGATACATC
>OW240917.1:208435476-208464760 GCA_933207985.1 Pelobates cultripes
AGGGACAGGAAACCCAACAAATTGCATAGCCCTTAACTTGACAACTGCACTAAAGTTACTAAATAGATAGTCCGGTGATAGATTAGGTGTGTTATCTTGGGGGGGAGTGGTTGTATACAGTTTTATAGAAGGTAGTGAAGATTTGGGCTATGTTCATTGGTGAAGTTCAGTGTGCCGTCTGCGGCCCTTATTGACGTGATGTGGTGGTGTTGGGTTCTGGGCCGCAGCGTACGGGCCAATAGAGTGTCCATTTTATTGGACTTGTCATAGTATGTCATTTTGGTCCATGTGAAGGCTCGGGTCGTGTCATCTATGCATGGTACAGGGGGACCACACCATTGAAAAGGCTCACGACCCTCTGCTTCCCGACGGCTATGGCACCGATGGAGACAGGGGCCCATGCACCCCCCACGGTATGGCACTGGATAAGACCAGACAAGGGTACTGCTGTCCCCTCTCCTTTGCCTTCTTCTCCTACCTCCCCTTACTACCCATAGTTCACACTCCCTTATGCACCCATCCCACCCCCCACCCATACCCGTCTTGGACAATGACAGACGCAACCTACACACATCCACGAACCGACAAACCCCAAACATGGGACCAAGGGAACAGAGGTGGGAAAAAGCCCCATCCCTCCAGGTGAACTCTAACCAGTCTCACCCCAGAGGCACCCAAATCCCGCTCGAACACTCTCGTGGGTCACAAGCAAGTTTCGAAACCAAACAACCATGGCTTCTTAAAGTATTCTCACTAAATGTTAAAGGCCTCAACGCCCCACACAAGTGATGCACACTCTTTAGAGAAATAAAAAGATTAAACCCAGATATTGCATTCATCCAGGAAACGCATCTGCCCCGAACCGCCCAGGTCGCCCTCCGAGACAACACATATCCGAGACAAATCACAGATGGTAGAAATGCAGAAATAATTTTTAATGTTCTAAGCAAGAACCTTCCGTAAACACATGAAGTAGCAATCCTGGTACGCAAAAGATGCCCAATACACCTAATCCAGGTGACTCCTGACATCCCGGTAGATACATCCTAGCGACAGGTCGAATCCACTCACAACCCATACACCTAATTAATATATATGCTTCCAACACCACAATTTTGGAACCAGATGTCCGATATGGTCCTTTCGCTACACACCGGGATCATCCTACTAGGAGGTGACCTCAATGCCACCCCAGCCCCGGCAGCTGACAGAAGCACGTGTCCCGGACTAGCTAGATCCCACGGTATGGGCGCACAAGACAAACAACTGCACCTCTTCATCCGCAAGACAAGACTCATTGACGCATAGAGAGCACAACAGCCCAGTCATAAAGACTACACATACTACTTACCCCCTCACGACACCTATTCACTCATAGACATGTTCCTAACAAACCAGGCAGGCTACATAAAAACACAAAAAAACGAAATAGGCACCATCGCATGGTCAGACCATGCGGACGTTGCAGTCTACCTAGTGGGTCTCCACAGCCCCATGGAAACTTAACACATCCCTTCTTAAAGACCCTCAGATGGTTGATGACATCCAAAAACAGATAACTACATACTTCTCCGAAAATCTGACGCCGGAAGTCTCTATGACAACGGTGTGGGTGGCACACAAAGCCGTGATCCGTGGCTCCCTTATCAAAATAGCGACGCATAGGAAAAAACTTAAAACTCAGAAGCTTACCCAGTTACTCGAAACCCTCCGTACAGCAGAGCAACGCCACAAGACAGACCCTAACCCCCAAACACTACAATCACTCCAAGACACTCGCATTGTCATTAGACAACTACTCATAGATGACACGACCCGAGCCCTCACATGGACCAAAAGGACATACTATGACAAGTCCAATAAAATGGACACTCTATTGGCCCGTACGCTGCGGCCCAGAACCCAACACCACCACATCACGTCAATAAGGGCCGCAGACGGCACACTGAAAACTTCACCAATGAACATAGCCGAAATCTTCACTACCTTCTATAAAACTGTATACAACCACTCCCCCCACGATAACACACCTAATGCCGAAACAGACCGAAATATTACCAAATTCCTAACTCAACTAAAATCACCCAAACTACACACAACGGCCATAGCAGAGCTATCAACACCAATAGCCAAAGACGAAATCAACGTGGCCATCTCCTCTCTTAAAAGTAATAAAGCTCCAGGCCCCAATGGTTATGAGGGCAGTTATTACAAAACCTTCAGGAAGGAACTAATCCCACATTTAGAAACCTTATTCATCACCTTATTATGATGACAGGGACCCCTCCAGAAAGAGACATGACACAAGCAAATATTATACTACGCCCAAAACCAGGTAAAGACCACTCCCAACCTGAAGCATACTGACCCATCTCCCTTATAAATCATGATAGCAGAGAGACTAAACCCATACCTAACCCACTTAATCCACGCAGACTAAGTGGGATTCATCCCCGGCTGACAGTTATTTGAGAAAACACAACGAAATATTGATATAATTTGGAAACTAGCAACAGCCAAAACCCCATCCTTAGCTCTCTCACTTGACGCAGAAAAAGTGTTCAACCATGTAACATGGTCCCACATGTTCACGCTCCTAGCACACCTGGACATACCACCCCCATACATCACAGCTGTACGTGTACTATACACCAATGTATCAGCACAAATAAAGATAACCGGGACGAACTGCCCACTATTCAACATAAACAATGGCACCCGACAAGGATGCCCTCTATCCCCACTGCTCTTTGTGCTGACCCTCAAACCACTTCTCCAGGCCATCTGGGAACACCCCCTGATCATCGGGGTTAAAATAGAGAACCAGGAGTTCCTGGTATCCAGATATGCGGATGATGTTCTGCTCACCCTGACCAACCCCATCTCATCCATGCGAGCTCTCAGGCTATAAGGTCATACAGCGAGATCTCAGGCTATAAAGTAAATATGGAGAAATCCAGGGCACTCCCCATAAACCTCTCACAGATAGATATAGCCAACATCACCTCAGACCACCGCATGCACATCTTATCCTCATTTCTTACATATCTGGGTATCAGACTACAAGCAGACCCAACCACACTCCATAGACTAAACTACACACCCATAATAGACAAACTTGTCTCGGACATGGAGACCTGGGCGGATAAACCTATATCCTGGATTGGGAAAATACACTCGATTAAGATGACTATTCTACCCCGAATCCTATTCCTGTTCCAGGCCCTATCTATTCCCATCACAAAACACAACCTCGTCCCGTTGCAACGGGCAATTGACCGTTTCATATGGCAGAATAAAAGACACAGAGTAACATACTCTACCACCCCAAATCGAGAGGAGGCCTAGGACTACCCCACCTGCACTTTTATGACATAGCGGCCCACAGACACTTCGCGGGCGGGTGTCTGTGTAAGTTCCGGATACCCCGATTGTACTTGCAGGGGACAGCCTGCACGAACACTAATCTGTGTACTCTCCTCCACAGATACCACAAAATTAGTGATACACCACCACAGACCCAGGACTTCCAGTCCATGATTAACGCTGCAGTAGCAGCATCAGTAGAGAAAGCCCTAGCAAAAATAGCCCTGTGGCACACCTCTCCAGAAACTAGAAGGTGGGTAGACCTAGAATAATTTCTTATGAAATCAGACCTCCCACAGTTCTACATTTGTACCCCAAAAGAGCACAGAGCACTCCCGAGAACGGCATGCCCTGCCATTACCAACTCCATCCAACTGTGGGACAAATTCGCTCTTAAATATGAACTAACCTCCGCACTCTCCCCCCTCTCCCCCATATACCACAACAGGGCCTTCACAACAGGCATGAGACCCAGGGACTTAAGGGGCCTAGAACGGGCCGGCCTTCGGAGAGTCCACCAACTATACACAGGCGGCACAGTAATTACCTTCCAAAAACTACAATCTAGAGCAACCCTAACCCCCGCCGATTTCTTTAGATACCTCCAACTTAGAAACTATGCAACCCTAACGTCGGTGAAAACCGCTGCTAAAACTAAACAGACCTTCTTTGAACAAATCTGCTTAGCAGAACTATACCGACGAGGCATGATCACACAACTTTACTCCCACCTCTGTTCTACCACACGGGAATGGGGCGACCTACAAGGCATCGACTGGCAGGACATCTGGGAGGCCAACACCAAAACCTCCATCTGGGTCACAATGCAGGAACAGGCATACAAAACGATATTCCGGTGGTATACCACCACGGTCCAATTGAACCATATAAAAAAAAACATACTGATCTATGCTGGCGTAACTGCGGAGAAAAAGGGACATGCACCCATATGTGGTGGCACTGCCCTACAGTTCAACTTTTCTGGAAAGAGATTCAAACACTAATATCCCAAATTTTAAGCAGACCAGTAGACCTGAACCCCTGGACATTCCTGCTGGCTTAACCCCTTGACAACTGGTCCAGACCAGAACAACAACTGCTCAACAAAATTGCTCTAGCAGCCAGGAGGGCCCTGGCCCAGGCCTGGTTACGACCTACCTCCCTCCCCCCCCCCAATGACCACAGTGCTTAATAAAATTAAAGAATGCCACCTCATGGATAAATTGACGGCCAAAATAAGGGGCTCCTCAAAAACGTTCATTAAGACATGGGAACCATGGGAAAGCTACATTGACAGGCCATAAACAAAAAACCAGACCAAGGACACGAAAAGACTTCCAAGACACACATGACACAAGACACAATAAAAGAGGTATAGATTTTTACACTCACGTGGTTCTGTGTCTCACTAAACTGGCTTGCTATGACAGCTTTGGTGCCTATTAACCTATGAAGGTTACTTCTCTCATTCATCTGTTGCAAAAGAAACTCAGCGAAAACCAGAGATCGAATTTGGCAAGAATATTTCTGAATTTTATTTCCAAACAAAATAAACCATAAGAGAGTGGTTGTCCTAAAATGCATTTCACCTTAAAAATACAAGGCTTTCTCATTCAGTTTCCTCTTCTCTCTGCGCTTAAAGGAACACTTAAGAGTCAGGAATACAAATGTCTATGGTTCTGTGGCTGTTTAGGTGCCCAGCCTTGCTCCAATTGACCTGAAAAGATGAATTTACTCTCCCATGTCCTCAGGTGGCATCCGGTTCTGAATCTGAGTTACAGGAAGCATGGAGTGCTGCTGGGCAGTTGTGTCGCTGATTGACTCGAGTGGTCAGCTAATGGTCTAAGCCAATCAGTAGCTCCTTATTTATAAAAGGGTAGGTACATAAAAAAGGTAAATGATAGTTTTGGAGGCCTCATTACATCATAACAACTTCATTTATTAGATTAAATTGTTATGGTGCCTAAACTGTTCTTTGAAGAGAGTTCAGAGAAGTGATACATGACTGGTTCATGAATTGCAGGAATTACCAAGAAAGGTTAAAGGATCTTAACATGTATAGCTTGTTTAAATACATAAAGGGAATAAACACAGCAAACATATTCTCGAATTAGAGGGGCAAAGGTTTAGAAATAATATCAGGAAGTATTACTTTACTGAGAGGGTAGTGGATGTATGGAATAAGCTTTCCGCTCAAGTGGTAGAAGTTAACACAGTGAGTTTAAGCATGCATGGGATAGGCATAAAGCAATCCTAGATGTAAGATAAGGCAACAGACTAATAAAAGTATTTTGAAAATTGGGTAGACTAAATGGGCTGAATGGTACTTATCTGCCGTCACATTCTAAGTTTCCCTAAATTTTACCACATGACAGGAGGCTTCATATTTGCATAATATTTCTTTACTAAAACTTCAGCAGCACAGATCAATCAAAACATTTAAACCAATCAGAAACAAGAGTCACTGGTATAAATAGCTCTGTGATGCACTTCTACTTCCTCTTTGTTTGCTGCTCAGCCAGAGTACAGGTCAGAGTATTACTTCATTCTCTTCTACCTATTTACAATTTGTCAGTTATTCTGTTTCTTCCTTCTTATTTCTACTTTAATTTCTCCCCTGTCCCTGCTCCTCTAACCCTGCTTTCCCTCCTTTCTGCCCGGCTATCTTCCTGATTAACAATTTTTCGTCGCGGGTGGGTGTCTGCGTAAGTTCCGGATACCCCGATTGTACTTGCAGGGGACAGCCTGCACGAACACTAATCTGTGTACTCTCCTCCACAGATACCACGAAATTAGTGATACACCACCACAGACCCAGGACTCCCAGTCCATGATTAACGCTGCAGTAGCAGCATCAGTAGAGAAAGCCCTAGCAAAAATGCTCACTGTAACGGAACCGCTGGCACCCCGACCGGGTACCTTCCGCCGACGGATGCTCCTAGTGCTTTCCGAGGACTCCAGGCACTCTGCCTGACACCATAACCACTGCAGACCCCACGAACCGCCGCAGCTTGGTTGGGGTCTCGCCGTCTCCACCCACTCTGGACCCAGGACCAGGGTCCAGCTTCCAGCAGGTCGACCTCTCTCCCAATTCCAGAGAGCAGGAACAGGAACAAGCTCTTAGCAGAGCTTAGTGATTATACCCTGGGGAGTATAGTGATTATAGCAATCCCCAGAGTGTAGTTTCTCCAATCCCCCAAACATGAGCCGAAACTTCATGAAGGTACAAGATGATCTGACTCCAATGAGCGTTTATTACTCCTTATATACAAGTTTTCAGGTCAGAGGCACACCCCCTGGACCTGGTGGTAAACTGTGACAAAAGGGACACAAACCAATGGGAACACTAATTAACATGATAACACTTTCACATACACAATGAAATCCCTCCTCTCCATCCTGGAGATAATTGGCTTAAGGCACTGCAGTAAACTCAATTATCTCCAGGTACAGAAAATATCTACATTTAACACTAACAGCAAAAATACGTAAAAGTACATAAAAATACATAATTCTTATTTTATTACACAGAACCCCCACATTTAACCTATCCCCAGATAGCTCGGATCTGAGTGCCCAATCTAGGTGAACAATAGACAGGAAACGGGGGAGGGGAAGAAACACACCTTCCCATGGATTCCAATGGGAAGAAACTGTCTTTAGAAGCCAATAAGCCCCAAATAGTCTTTTTAAATGGCAATACACCCCAGGGCCATAGTCATGAGGAAGGAGGCTGGCAATCAGGCTCCTCCAAAAGCCGGGGGCAAAGGGCAGCTTGTCACCTAACAATCCAGGGACAAAAGGCATTTCGTCACACTCACCCAACCTCCACCTGAGGTACTCAACCTGCCCTCGGGCACATCCCTTTCACTGGGTGACGATGCGGCAGGATCTGAAAGATCCATTGTGGGTACAGCCCCTATAATCAACGTCACAGACCTAGTGCAACGCCCGTATCTAGGCCTATAGGGAAAGAGCCGGAAAAACGCACCAAATGGGTGGTGAGGCCTGAACCCTCCCCCCCACCACCGGCACCCTCCTCCGGGGAAGACGAAGACTACCCTCCGTCTCTCAATATCTTAGACGAATAGAGGGCGGATGAATGCGTATCTGACAACGGGGATGACTGGCACGACCTGCCTCCCCAGGACTGCGAATATGTGTCTGGTGCTCCCTCTCCTCATGGGTTGACGCATGACCTCTCCTCCCAGGAGGTAGACAGCCTTTTTTTGGACTCTCAAGGCTGTCCCTTGTTTGATCCTCGCACCAGTAGACACCCGAGGTCCTGCGAATGGTCCCTACCTGAGCACTTAGCACGCTTTGTGCATTTCTGGTTATGCAAACCTCTAGACAAAGAGGTCAGGGTGAGACTACGGGCAGAATGCCTGCGCCCCATCCTGCACGATAAGATGGCAGTGACCGTCGAATTTGACCAAACTGTGATCATATTCATGTCCCGGACGGGACGGGATCCCAGGAAAGGTGTTGAGAGAGGCCTGAAGGCCACACAGGACAAACTGCTCGATATCCTGGGACCTCTAGCAAAGATCCTATATTTCGCCGATGAGGCATTGACCCACAGCTCACTGGTGGACCCCCACCCCATATGTGAGTGGGCTCAGAGATGCATGTGCCTCCTCGGCAATATCAATGCAGCAATCTGCATGGAGAGACGTAGAGCGGTGCTAGTGCGCCTGGATTCTAAGCTCATGAACATGGCAACCAAAGAACTGGGAGCTTCGGTCGATTGGCCTTTTTGGCGACGCTTTTATAGTGGAACTGAAGAAACACATGTCTCTCTTTACGACACTCAACATGGCCCATACATCACTGCGACAAGTATTCTGTACACCAACACCCCATGGGGCTTTTGGAAGGGCTGGTAGGCAGAGAGGCCGTGCCACCGGGCCCAGGTCCAACCCTCCATCTACATCATTCTACCCAAGTATGACCTACCGACAACCCACACACTATAGAGGGGTGACCAGATCCAGAGGCTGATCTCATGCAGCCTAACAGATTTGCCCATTTGAGTGAAGATGTTGGGAGCATCAGCTCAGGAGTAGCTGTACTGCAGGAAGCTGTTCCTGCTAAAAGCCGTGGAAACAGCCCCTCTAGCATGGGTGGGGTTGAGAGGGTAAGGAAGTCTAGACAGGTTGTGGTGGTAGGGACTCTATTATTAAGAGAGCAGATAGGGTAATCTGCCACTCTGATCGACTCAACCGGACAGTTTGCTGTCTCCCGGATGCTCGGGTCCGACATGTTGCCGACAGAGTGGAGGGATTATTGGGAGGGGCTGGAGATGACCCAGCTGTCATGGTCCATATTGGTACCAATGACAAAGTCAGAGGAAAATGGAAGGTCCTAACGAATGAGTTCAGGGAACTAGGAAGTAAGCTAAAGAAAAGGACCTCCAAGGTAAATTTTTCAGAAATATTACCTGTGCCGCGCACTACAGCAGAAAGGCAGCGGGAGATTAGAGAGGTCAATGCATGGCTAAAGTCTTGGTGTAGGAAAGAGGGTTTTGGGTTTTTAGAGCACTGAGCCGATTTTGCGCTTGGGTACAACCTGTATAGTCATGATGGATTGCACCTAAACGGTAGAGGGTCTGCTGTGCTGGGGGATAGGATGGCTAGAAGGTTGGAGGAGATTTTAAACTAATCGTGGGGGGGAGGGCAAAGCAATCTAGAAAATGGAGATAGGATGGTGTGACGAGAGCAATCTCGCCACATTGCATTGGAGAAGCCTGGTTGCTCGCCTGCTGCCTTTGGATTATGGACCCATGTTAAAAGACTTTGTTTCCCCTGCAGAAAAGACTTATTCGTGATTTTCTGCCCGGTGTTCGGTAGATTCAATCTACCGAACAACCGCACGAATGACTAGACCACCTGGGAGCTGGAGTGTGCCGGCAATTAGCCTCCCAGAAGCTGCGGTTAACCGCAGCTTAATTGACTAATACTGGGTGGCCGCCATTCGTATACCGAACACGAGGTCGCGGCCATTTTAAACACGCGAACGCACAGCGGTGTTCGACGCCTAACTCATGGAACTAAAAACGGACACAGTTTGGCGCGAACACCGCTGAAACCGCCGACCTCCCTTCTTGTTCGACGGGAGTGCACGAACGGCCCGATGTTCGGTAGTTTTACCTGACTGTATTATACCCCAGATAGAAATCCCATGGAGCTCATTCGTATGAGAACTGACTTTGTAAAGACTTTGGCTCCATGGCGATTGAACTGTATTCGTGTGGTCTGAGCGCCATTCGGTTGATAATGTGCGCTCAGATCTTAGCTATCTGGGGATATGTTAAATGTATAGTTTTAATGTAACATGTCCTACATGGTGTATTTTAATAATAATTTGTGTTTTAGTATCCCCACGTGCATAATGGCGATTTGCCTTTGTCCTGGGAGATAATTGAATTACTTCTCAATTATCTCCAGGGCAGAGGGGAGGAAGCCAGGATGCATTGTGGGAATATAATGTGACTGTGTGTCCTGTTTGGCTGATTGTCTGTCCTTTGTCACAGTCTCCCATTTGGTCCCCTAGGGGAGTGTCCACCAGGTGGGAGACCTGCATAAGTAGCCCTCATTAAACAGATCACTGCTTGAGCCTCAACACGGAGCCTTGTCTTGTCTTTGGGGGGGATTTACTGAATGCTGATAGAGACTGATTGCTAGGAGTGTAAACCTATTCGTATGGTTTTTCCTATTCGGCGGATTGGTGTTCTGCAGTAGCTGTGCCTGTGTCTCTGGAAGGGAAGATCTACTAAACGGCTGCTTAACCCTTTTATGCCTGGGGGTGACATTACAGATGGAAAGGAGATGGGCTTTAGCTCAGAACAAAGGGGGTGGAGATGGGGGAGAGGAAAGCTCAGAACAGAGGAGGTATATAATATTGATAATTCACAAAAAGTACAAAAGACTCCTGATAATATTATATGTATGCTTACTAATGCAAGGAGCCTATATAACAAAATGGGGGAACTAGAGGCAATAGCATACACTAAACAATATGATATAATAGGCATAACAGAAACATGGTGGGATGAGACACATGACTGGGCAGTTAATATAAATGGGTACATGTTATTTAGGAAGGATAGGAAAAACAAGAAGGGTGGTGGGGTATGTTTATATGTCAACCATGAGTTAAAGTCAAATCTTAGGCATGTGGAGTGTGACGAAGAAAAGGTGGAGGCTTTATGGGTAGATAACTGCTTGGAGCAAACAAAGGGAAATCAATTATTGGTTGGGATATGTTATAAACCACCTAATGTAAATATTATTGAGGAAGAACAGCTGTTAGAGCAAATTGAGAAAGCTACAAATCGAGGTAACACGTTAATTATTGGAGATTTTAATTATCCAGACATAAATTGGGAAAGAGGGACTAGTACTTCAGCAAGGGGCATCAGGTTTTTGAATGTGTTAAATGACACCTTTATGTCACAACTGGTACAAGCACCAACTAGAAAGGATGCTTGTCTGGATCTTGTCATAACAAACAATGTTGACCTTTTAACCAACATTCAAGTAGGGGAGCATTTGGGAAATAGTGATCACAATATGGTAAATTTTGAAATAAACTCAAAAAAGCAAAAGCAAGTGGGGTATACTAAAACATATAATTTAAAAAAAGCCAATTTCAATAAGATTAGGGCAGCTCTACAACAAATCAACTGGCATAAACTCCTTAGTGATAAAAACACTGACGATAAATGGAAACTATTCAAACAAATATTAGAAAGGTACATTTCTCAGTATGTACCATTGGGTAATAAATATAAAAGAAACAAATTGTGGCTTAGAACAGAATTAAAACAAGAGATTAAAAATAAGAAAAGGGTATTTAAAGCATTTAAATCAGACAAATCAAAGGCATCCTATTTAAGATATAAGGAAGCCAATACCGCTTGCAAAAAGGCAATTAAAGTGGCTAAACTAGAAAATGAGAAATTGATAGCTAAAGAATGCAAAAAAAAAAACCAGTACATCAATTCTAAAAAAACAAAAAATGAAAGTGTAGGTACACTTGAAACAGAGTTGGGTTTATTAGCTAATGAAGACCAGGAAAAAGCTGAAATTTTAAATAACTATTTTTCTTCAGTATATATTAATGAGGATCCTATGGCAAGAGATATGCAAATGATTGCTGCAAAAAACTTGCAAATAACTTGTAATTGGATAACTCGAGACAAGGTGCTACAGCTATTAAAGAAAATTTATGTAAATAAAGCTCCGGGGCCTGACGGTATTCACCCACGAGTACTTAAGGAGCTAAGTGGGGAAATAAGTGAACCTCTGTATTTAATTTTTCAAGATTCTTTTGTTTCAGGTGTTGTACCGGAGGATTGGAGGAAGGCAGATGTTGTTCCTATATTTAAAAAGGGTTCAAAATCCTTGCCTGGAAATTATAGACCTGTGAGCTTAACTTCTGTAACTGCATATTTATAAATGATCTTGAAATAGGCATTGAAAGCTATGTATCAGTGTTTGCAGATGACACAAAACTTTGTAAAGTAATAAAATGTGAGCAGGATATTGCTTTGCTGCAGAGAGATTTGGATAGATTGGGGGACTGGGCACTAAAATGGCAGATGAAATTTAACATAGAGAAATGCAAAGTTATGCACTTCGGGGTTAAGAATGCACAAGCAATTTATACCCTAAATGGTAGTGAATTAGGGATAACCACACACGAGAAGGATTTGGGAATTGTTATAGACAACAAATTAGGCAGCAATATGCAATGTCAATCTGCAGTTGCTAAGGCCAGTAAGATTATGTCATGTATAAATAGAGGCATAAATTCTAGGGATGAAAATATAATTTTGCCTCTTTATAAATCGCTGGTAAGACCACACCTTGAATATGCTGTGCAATTTTGGGCGCCTGTTCTAAAGAAGGATATCATGGCACCGGAGAGGGTCCAGAGACGAGCTACAAAATTGATAAAAGGAATGGAGCAAATTAAATCTGTTTAGTTTGGAAAAACGGCATCTGAGAGGCGATATGAAAACTTTATACACATATATTCGGGGACAGTACAAACCTTTATCTGGAAATCTATTCATAAACAGGGCTATTCATAGGACACTAGGTCACACATTTAGGCTGGAAGAAATGAGATTTCATCTAAGGCAAAGAAAAGTTTTTTTTACAGTAAGAACAATAAGGATATGAAATTCTCTGCCTGAAGAGGTGGTTTTGTCAGAGTCCATACAGATGTTTAAACTGAAATTGGATACATCCTTACAAAAACATACAGGGATATAATGTCTAATTAGTGGGGTAATAGCTGCTTGATCCAAGGAGACATCTGACTGCTATTTTGGGGTTGTGACAAAGTGCCCTTCGCCACTTGTGCCTGGAGAGGACTGCTTGCCCGCCTCTTGCCCTGTGACTATGGCCCCTGGGATGTATTGCCCTTTAAAGACATGATTTGGGCATAATGGATTTGTGTTGTGCTGCTGCTGGCCCTTTAAGAACCATCTAGGGACATACTGTGGAGTTACTGGGTGGCCACCATTTCCTGTATCAGAAGCACATGGTGAGAACAATGGATGGCGGCCATTTTAACTCACAGACACTGTTTGGACTTTTCAACACGGTGCCATCTCGCCAGTATTTGGTGCACAGAGACATCGTGCAGTGGTTTTGGACTATACAGCTGGGGACACATTATACAGTGATTGTTTTTCATTTAGCCTGTATATGTTCTGCAGAATCTGCATTAAACTGTATTTTCCAAAGTACTGAACGGATCTGGGTGAATTTTGGATATGTAGTTCACCCAGATCCCCCAGTTCCAAGGATATACTTTTTATGGGGTTATTGCATGTTTTGGGGTCCCTGTGTGTTTTATGAAACTGTATTATTTCTGGCCAGCAAATAATTGAGCTTTGTGTATTGTAGAAACTCAATTATCTAGCCTGGCCCAGAGGAGGAGTTTTGTGTTGCATAAATTGTGAGTTCTGTGTGCCAGTAAATCAGTCTGGTTCCAGCATTAAGCCTTGGCTCATGTTTGGGGGATTGGAGAAATACACTCTGGGGATTGCTATAATCACTATACTCCCCAGGGTATGATCACTAAGTTCTGCTAAGAGCTTGTTCCTGTTCCTGCTCTCTGGGGAAAGAGAGGTTCACCCACTTGGGTCCAGGGTGGGTGGAGACAGCAGAGACCCCGGCGCAGTTGCATTGCTGGAAGTGGGGTCTGCAGTGCTGATGGTGTCGGTTGGAGTGCTTGGAGTCCTCAGCGAGCACTAGGAGCATCGATTGGCGGAGGTACTCAGTGGGAGTGCCAGCGTTCCGTCACAGGGGTCAAGAAGGAATTTTTTCCTAGTTTGTGGCAAAATTGGAAGCGCTTCAGACCAGGTTTTTTGCCTTCTTTTGGATCAACAGCAACAACATTTGTGAGGAAGGCTGAACTTGATGGACGCAAGTCTCTTTTCAGCTATGTAACTATGTAACTCTCGCGGATGTGAACGCAGTCACTTCCCTTCAGGTAGGTCCCGCTTTATGTTACCCTTCTATGACCTTAACTGCAGGAAGATTGTCCATTTTCTTCCAGAACTGGAAGGACATTTCGACAGACTCCTGGATACTCCAGATGGTTCGGGGTTACACCATAGATTTTTCTGCAACCCCCACGCAACTACACCCACCGCAACCCATTCGGGTGTCTGCGGCTCATCAACGCATCATAGACGAATTGATACAGTAACCTTTCGTCAAAGGAGCAATCCAATGGGCTCTTAGCAACATCTTCCTGGTGCAGAAAAAGACGGGCGAATTTCGACCGGTCATCAACCTTCGACAGTTGAATATCTTCGTCGTCTACCGACACTTCAAGATGGAGGGCATCCGCCTGTTACGAGATCTCCTTTTGAAGGGCGACTGGTTCACACGATTAGACCTGAAGGACGCCTATCTGTCGGTCCCAATCGCACGGCACTGCTGAATATTCTTTAGTTTCCGCTGCAGAAACGCCACCTGCCATTTCACCTGTCTACCATTCGGCCTGAGCTCGGCCCCCTGGTGTTTCACAAAACTACTGAAACCCGTCATGGGCTCACTCCACTACAGAGCCATGCAACGACACAAGTCCCGTTTCTTACGAGCAGGCTACTCCTACAACCAACTAGTACCGATCACCACAGAGATGCGCTAGGAACTCCGCTGGTGGCTCCTTCATATGCAGGCCTGGAATGGGAAAGCCATCTTCTCCGGACTTCGTAGTGGAATCGGACACCAGCCTTTGGTGCTGGGGAGCACATTGCGCAGAATCCTCCACCGGGGGCCCATGGCTTCACGAAGAGGTGAAAATGCACATCAACTGCTTGGAATTGATAGCAGTCTCCTTTGCCATCCGCAGCCTGGCCAAACACATTTTGAACTGTTGTATACTGCTACGCATGGACAATATTTCGTCAGTTCAGTACATCAACCGGGGCTCGGGGCTCGATCTCAGGCACTCTCGGAAGCAACCAAAGACATTTATACTTTTTGCCTCTCCAGGAACATCACACTGAGGGCGGAATATCTCCCAGGCACCTCCAACCTCACGGCAGATTGGTACTCACGCCACTGGAGGGACAACAGCGACTGGCACCTGGATGGGACAGTATTCGAGACTCTGAATCAGCTCAGGGGTCCCCTACAGATGGACCTATTTGCTTCCTGGACAAATGGTCAGTTGGCTCCCGGATCCGGAAAGCAAGGCAGTAGACACATTTCTCCAGACATGGCCGATTCAAAGGGCATTTCCACCATTCTCCATGCTGGCGAGGGTACTACACAAGGTCTGGATACACTGAACATCCCTGTTGCTGATCACACCACTCTGGCCGGGCCAAGCCTGGTTTCCGGACCTAATGGAACTCTCGTGCGACCACCCGTTGAGGTTACCGGACTTCCCGCTCCTGTTGTCCAACCCGCAAGGGGAACCACATCCGCTCGTCCTCCAAGACCGACTCCATCTCGTGGCCTGGATGATTTCAGGGGATCTTGGGATGTCACTGGACTATCGCAGTCGACTAAGGACCTCCTCTGGGACTCGTGGGCTCCGGGTACTAGACGTTGTTAGCTGGCAGCCTGGAATGAATGGTCTAGCTGGTGTCTGGAGAGGGACTCCGATCCCTTTATGGCCACTGTTCCCGTCGTGTTGAATTTTCTATCGTCTATTTTTACATCGGGTCGGTCTTACCAGTTGGTTAATGTTACACGGTCTGCAATATCGGCAGCCCACGTCCCTATACAAGGGAGGACAGACAGGACACGCTTGTTTGTCGACTCATGAGAGGTATGCGACTTTCCCGTCCCCCTGGCCTGAAATACTCACGTCTTTGGGACGTCGATTTCGTATTGAATTTTGTACGGAATTGGCCAGACAACTCTATGCCTGGTCTCTTTTCGAAGGATTTTGGATGTTAGGGCCTTCGACGTGGACATTCTATCCTTCTCCCCGGAAGGGGACTCCTTTTCGTTTTCGCGTCGCACGAAAGCGAATTAGTCTTCGATTATTTTTTATATTTTTTTCCGGCTTCACCCCGTCTTTGCGTGGTTAGGACGGTTCTCCGATATGAGGAGGTTACGGCTTTGTTCCGGTGTTCCCCCTCGGGACAACTACTCATTTCCTATGTCCAACCGGATGCGCTGGTTTCAACTACAACCCTTACTAGATGGGTTTGATGGTTGCTATCGCTGGCGGGCATCGAATCAAAGTTTGGGGCGCATTCTGTATGCGGGGCAGCGGCCATGCACGCTTTTTAGTCGGGTGCTTCTTTGACGGATATTATGCGCTCGGCTGACTGGTCTCGCGAAGAGACTTTTCGTATCTTCTATTTCCGACCTGCTTATCATGCTTCTTTCGCTCTTCTCTCACAGCGTTAAAAATGCAAATATGAAGCCTCCTGTCATGAGGCGAATATTTTCCACCCTTCCTCTCCCTAGAAAGCTTTTCCATCTTCTCTGCTTACTTCTTCCACTGTTGCTTACGCATATTTTCATACTTTATTATGATGACATTATCTTACGATTTTAATGTGAATGTCTAGAGATATTGTCACCAGGGTACTGATGGAATATGGTCATTTCACTACCTTTCACGCTTTTCTCCTCTTTTGCAGTGTGAATACTGGATCCATACAGTGGAATTTATCGTCACACTCTTGTCGTTTTAAGCTACTTTTGGATTACATAGGATCCACATCGTTACCTGAGTTAGGATTGTTGGACTTGTTCACTGGACCGTTGGTTCGCTACAAAGACAGAGGAAGTGGAAGTGCATCACAGAGCTATTTATACCAGTGACTCTTGTTTCTAAATTGGTTTAAAAGTTTTGATTGATCTGTGCTGCTGAAGTTTTAGTAAAGAAAGATTATGCAAATATTCGCCTCCTGTCATTACTAAAATTAAGATTATAGGTACACTATGTTATTATTATTATTATTATCGCCATTTATATAGCACCAACAGATTCCGTAGTGCTTTACAATATTATGAGGGGGGATTTAACTATAAAAAGGACAATTAAAAAAAACTTACAGGAACGATAGGTTGGAGAGGACTCTGCTCAAACGAGCTTACATTCTATAGGGTTAGCATAATCTACAATTATTCTAATATGTTTGGGGAGATTGGTGGGGTTCCTTTCTCTTTTTTCCTTTTTCTCCTATATCTCTATAAAAACAACTGCAAAGATAAAATCAATACCAGCTATCTTTGCTGTTGTTTTTATGTTTATTAAAGGTTAGGAGTGACCTTTAGACAGAGGCTTGCCTGCACTTTTTTCCGGTATTACTCTTTCCACCCACCCTTCTATTTCTGTTATTCTCCTACATCTCTCCCTTCCTTTTGTCTTTCATTCTTGAATTTTCCCATATTTCATAGTTGGGAATATATACTGAACAAAATTATACAACACTTTTGTTTTTGCCCCCATTTTTCATGAGTTGAACTCAAAGATCTAAGACGTTTTCTATGTACACAAAAGGCCTATTTCTCTCAAATATTGTTCACACATCTGTATAAATCTGTTAGTGAGTACTTCTCCTTTGCAAGATAATCCATCCACCTCACAGGTGTGGCATATCAAGATGCTGATTAGACAGCATGATTATTGCATAGGTGTGCCTTAGGCTGGCCACAATAAAAGGCCACAATGCAGTTTTACTGTATTGGGGGTCCAGGGGTATCCAGGGAGTCTGAAAACCAGTCAGTATCTGGTGTGATCACCATTTGCCTCATGCAGTGCAACACATCTCCTTCACATAGAGTTGATTGTGGCCTGTAGAATGTTGGTCCACTCCTCTTCAAAGGCTGTGCGAAGTTGCTGGATATTGGCAGGACCTGGAACACGCTGTCATATACGCCGATTAGCTTTTGCAGATTAGCTTTCTTGAGACGGTTTCTGACAGTTTGTGCAGAAATTATTTGGTTATCCTCCTTCAAGAGCTGGAACAAGCTGGAACAGTGATTAGCCCTTTTCCCTCCCAGTAACCAGACGATACATAGTTCTGGGAATACAACTGGAATGTTTTTATCCGGCCAGATGGCCTGCTTTTATACAATAGCCCCATACAAGGGGTTTCCCACACAAAACAACAGGGAAATCCCTCCCAGGATTCTCTATGACGGAGCGATAATTACCAGAGCAAACACGTATAAGTTAACCCCTTAAGACCGGAGGGCGTACAATTCCGCCCTATTTTAGGCGGCTCTAAACGCCGCCGGGCGTAATTGTACGCCCTCCAGTCTTTCTTTACTTACCCGGTTGCCGGCGATCCCACGCCGGCGATCGCAGTTGGGGGGACTCCCAGGGAGCCCCCCGCGGCATATCCGACCCCCTGGAAGCTCCCCGCCCATGTGAAAGTGAGGTCCTTGCGAGGACCCCACAATCACATGGCCAGGGGTAGCTGCCTCCTGCATTGCCAGCAGGGGGGCTGCCTGTAATGACAGGTGGTCCCCCTGCTGGCTGAAAATAAATTAAAAAGTAAAGTGTAAAAAAAAAAAAATATACTTAGATCATATATATATATATATATATATGATCTAAGTATATATATACACATATACATACACACTCATACATTGTCTAGGTGTATTTTACTATTAATATATATATATATATAATTAAATATATATTTGTGTTAGGTGCTTAAGATAGTACAGTGTGAAATACCATGAATAAGCGTAGGATAATAAAAGGGAGCAAGTCGGTTGTGGTGTGCCGAAACCGACGATGAGGTAGGCCTGAGAAAGAAGAGGGCCTACCCAGGAAAAGAAATAGAAAGGAAATACATGTTAAAAGTGGTGTGGTGGGAGGGTCATTCAACGCTGACCTCGAACGGTAAGGAGCAAGGCAAGGGGAGTGCCTTAAGTAGGCTAGGAGTAGTAAACCAGCACCTCCCACAAATCCAGGCAAATTGCCTTAATACTTGTGTTAGGTGCTTAAGATAGTACAGTGTGAAATACCATGAATAAGCGTAGGATAATAAAAGGGAGCAAGTCGGTTGTGGTGTGCCGAAACCGACGATGAGGTAGTCCTGAGAAAGAAGAGGGCAAAAATTAAGTAATCAAATTTATTAACAGACAACCAATACATATACATTTTATCAACCAGACATGTTTATGAAAGCATCCCTTAATTCTTGTACTGGGTTCGGTATGTACCGTGAGTAAGCGGATGACTTCCAGCGCCCCAGTGTTTTGATAACATGAGTTGGGATGTTGACACTGGAGGCTGTGGACGTGGCTCCTATACGAAAGGAGTGTCCTGAGTATTTGTTTGCGTTGAGGCCCAGTTGTGTGAGCAAGGACCTGACGTAGATCATGAAGGTTGTAGTGGTGAGTACTGCACCTTGCAGTTGTAATAACGGTTGCGAGGGCAGTAAGTGATGGTGCTGTATGTAGGCATCAAGAACCTTGACGGGACACCATCTGTTGTGCGTGGGATAGTACGGAATGTTTACAGGTATGTGCTGACTGGTTTTGGAGTGAGGTAAAGACAGGATGTAATGATCCATATGTTAAGTCAAGTGGGAATACAGGAGGAATGGAGGGGTTTGGGTCGTGGAGGTTGTAGTGAATTCTCTAGGTCATAGAAATCCATAGAATGCGATGTATATTGGTGTTTTGATGATAGAATTTGTATTAGTGTCAAACGGTTTTAAGTCAAGTAGGTTAGATAATGCTTTGAAGATATGGTTATCTATGGGTAGCCTCTGGGCCATATGTGTGGGTTCTGATTTTTGAATACCTCTGAGTATGGTCTTAATTTGGTGAGAGGCCATGAAACTGTTGTTATTTGGGTGTAAGATTAGCATGTGGTGTTGAATGCCAGTGAGATAGAGTTTGATGGTGTTGTATGACATTTTGAGTTTAAGGTGGCAAAAGGAAGCAAACCCCAAAAAAGATGTCATAACAAACGGTTGTATGATGTTATGTTCCAGAAGGAATCGTTTGAATAGTGTGAAAGCCCTGCTGTATGTTTTGTTTGTATTGTTTGAAAGTGCCAACTGGGACAATGTCCTGCTATGCTGCATGATGACGTCTAGTCCAGTATGAGTTGTTGAAATGTTGGAGTGATGGTGGCTGTGGGTGCTGCTGACGGGAGTGCTTGATGAAACTCCTGAAATTTAAAGCGAGACAAATTGTCAGCTGCTGTGTTATATACACCTGGCACATGGAAACATCATAGGAAGAAATTATGACAAGCTGCCAACCAAGTGAGTTTCCTCAGAAATCTCATGATCGTAAGAGATTTGGAACGACCTTTGTTGATGATGTGACAGGTTGCCTGGTTGTCTGAGTAACAATGCACTGGCATATTAGCCCATAAATGACCCCATGCTACGGCAGCCGCCACTATGGGGTAGATCTCAAAAAGAGCTGAGGTAGTGGAAAAACCTTCCAAATCCTGAACTGCTGAAGGCCAGCTGCCCCAAAGCCATTCGTTCCCAAATATTTATGCAAAACCAGTGGTAGATGCCGCATCTGACCAAATGGTAGGAGATGATTCAGTCAATTGAGGGAGGAACATACTTTTACCATTCCAAGTGGTTAAAAATCTCTTCCACATGTTTAGATCTGCCGTAGCTTCGGCATCTAAGGACAACCTGTGCGTGTCATGTAGAAAAAGTGGGAAAAGATGCAATAGTCGTGAAATAAAGGAGCGGCCTTGAGGTATGATGCGCATAGCAAAATTTAGTGACTCTAGCAGGGACTGTAGCTCTTTGCGGTTGCAAGTGCCGAGCTGTAGGTAGTTGTTTATGTACGTGAGAATATTCTCTATCTTATCGTATGGTAGGCTTGCTTGCATTGTGGCAGAGTCTAATTGGATACCAAGAAAAGTGATAACCGTGTCTGGCCCTTCTGTTTTCTTTGGGGAGATGTGTACACCTAGTTGCTCAAACAGCTTAGTGGTACCTTTGAGACTAGTGGGAGGTGAAGTATTCTCCTCAACCAGTAGGAAATCGTCCAAGTAATGTAATACCGTAGGGCATCCGGCTATGTTCAATAGTAACCAGCATAATGCTTCAGCAAATGTGTCGAAAATAGCTGGGCTACTTTTGGACCCAAAAGTTAACCGGGAGAAAAAATAGTAGTTCCCGGACCACTTGATGCCATGTAGGTGCCACAGTGTGGGGTGTAATTGGGAGTAATTTGAAGGCGTTAGTAATGTCGGTCTTACTGAGCCAGGCTCAGTGCTTGTATGATAGCTGTAATGGCGTGATCTATGGTGGTGTATTGCAGAGAGAATTCCTCAGAGGGTATAAGGAAATTAAGACTGGGGTTGGCCGATGAGTGGGGAGCCGATAAGTCTCTGTTTTTGGGAAGATTTCCCTGTGACAATACCAATAGGGTTGGTGCGCCATTCTATGAATGGAGGAGTTCTAAAAGGCCCCAATACAAAGCCTTCATCCACTTCTTGGGCTATGAGGGTGTCAACCACTGTGGGGTTGTGTTGGGCAGATTGTAGGTTAGGGCATTCCAGAGTTCCGGCTGGTATGTGTAGGATACCTGTGTGGAAGCCTTCTGTTAAACCAGAAATAAGAAAGTCTACCAGGTGTCTAGATGGGTGCTGAGACATCAATGCTGTGAATACTGCTTGATTGTATAGGGAGAGGTATTAGCAGTAGAAAGAGGGAAGTGCTCATGCCATTGTACAGAACACTGGTGAGACCTCACTTGGAGTATTGTACACAGTACTGGAGACTGTATCTTCAGAAGGATATTGATACCTTAGAGAGGGTTCAGAGAAGGGCTACTAAACTGATTCATGGATTGCGGGATAAAACTTACCAGGAAAGGTTAAAGGATCTTAACATGTATAGCTTGGAGGAAAGACGAGACAGGGGGGATATAATAGAAACATTTAAATACATAAAGGGAATCAACACAGTAAAGGAGGAGACTATATTTAAAAGAAGAAAAACTACCACAACAAGAGGACATAGTCTTAAATTAGAGGGACAAAGGTTTAAAAATAATATCAGGAAGTATTACTTTACTGAGAGGGTAGTGGATGCATGGAATAGCCTTCCAGCTGAAGTGGTAGAGGTTAACACAGTAAAGGAGTTTAAGCATGCGTGGGATAGGCATAAGGCTATCCTAACTATAAGATAAGACTAGGGACTAATGAAAGTATTTAGAAAATTGGGCAGACTAGATTGCCGAATGGTTCTTATCTGCCGTCACATTCTATATTAATGGACGTAAGGTAAGGCTTGGAATACATTTTATTTGGACACATGGTCTTTGCATGTGCCCTAAAACATTTTGAACAGACATGCAATAGTCTACATCCACTGTAATTACAAGACCCAACATTGAAATTATTACATATCTGGGACTTGCCCAGAAACTTGATTGGGCGTCCCAATTTGTCTTTTGATAATTTCCCTGGATCCCCAGAGGAACTAGCTCCTTGCGTGGAGGCATGTCCGTCTGCCGTGTTGGGACAAAAATTAGTAGTATGGGCTGTGGAGGAGCAGTATGCACAAGCTGGTGTTCTTAGACCTGCAAAGTGTCTGCAAAATAAGACGGTATCAATCCTTCCCCAGTTGGATCGTGTTCCGTACTGGGAGAAGGCTCCAGCCACTTTTGCAGAAAAAGACCTATGGTAGTCATAGAATGCCGAACCACCATATTTGTTGCCCAGGTCTACCAGCTTGTGCATATAGAGATCAAACTCCTCTCTTCTGTTGGGATAAACCGCACAGATGACATCCCTGTAAATACCAAACGCTAGTACAAATTCAGGGATAGTCAGTTTCCTGTTCAGGCGGGCATCCCTAGATCTGACAATAACAGATACATCATCATAAGCATATGTCTTATGTTCCACAATGTCCTGGGAGGCAATAAACAGGGAAGCCAGGTTGACGTCTTTACCTTCCAGGATATCCCTTTTGATGTGCTCAGGTATCATGTGGGCCGGGCTAACTTCCTGGTCATCCAGGGTGCTGGCTGGAGCGACTAATGGCAAGGCTGGTGTTTGTACCGCAGCAGCGAGTGGCCCTGCTAGAGTGAGGGCCGTGGTGACCGACTCAAGTTTCTCCAGCCTGGAGTTGACCTTGCTCATGGATGCCATGAGTGAGGATAACATGGCATGTATGTCATCTGGGTTGGACTGGCTAGCCCCTTCCCCGGCATCCATGTTATTAGTCGATGTGCGTAGCAGTTTGAAAAGTTCTGCCTTCCTTGCTGTAGCGGGGTAGGGGATTTGTCGTCTCCTTAATTCCGTGGTTATGCGCGGGATCGTCCAGGATCTGATTGATGCTGGACTAGCTAGCTCTCCTCCTTGTGTGGGAGTGACAGCTCTAGCCGGGGTGCTAGGCAGGGAGAAATCCTCTACCCCTTCCTGAGACATACTATAAATAAAACAATTAATTAGTATATAGAACCACCAAATTGTACTGGCAGGCTAGCTAGGCCGGATGGCGAAAGTATTATACTTGTTTGGTGACAGGTGAGGCCCTGCTAATTGCCAAGCGGCTTGAGAGGCTCTATCTATGCGTTGGCGCGAGGGGTTATTGAGGCCACTTGACGTAGTGGCAGGAGTTTCAGGCCTCTCGGTGACTGTAAGACAGAAAACAGGGGAAGGGAGTGACAGGTGAGGCCCTCTCTATGCAACATGCGAGGCGGCTAGCTAACGTGTGGCCCGATGGGTGTTTGCCTCTGGAACGCTTGAGGCGGGGTGTTGGCCTCACGGGACCACTAACTGATGGCGACTGCCAAGACGGGGTAAATACCTATTGGGAATCCTGTGACCCTATTGCCAGTACTGTAAACTAGGGGGATGAAATGAAATGTATGGTAGAATACCATATGAGCAGGTGGACGTACCTGGTAGTATGACAAAATCACAGGAATAAACCGTGTGGAGCAAATATATAAGCTTGACAGCCTAAAAATGGGTAAAAGAGAGTAGTATGATGAGTGTGGAGTATGAAAAGAAACAGACTTATAGCTTTTAGCAGCAATGTTTTAAAATTATGTTGATACCATGGGAATAAATATGAGTGGCTCAGAAATGTGTGCATGCTTGAATAAGACATCTGAGGGAGGCGGTGGCCTATGTACAAACAATCTATGTGTTATGTGATAATGGTGTGTAAAGGAAAACCTGAAATGTATGTTATATACATATATATATGACTGTGCAGGAAACGTATGATTGGTTGGATCAGTACGTGTGATTCAACCCGAGTATGCATGAAAAAGGAATTAAGCCTGTAGTATAGGCTGAGTGAATTGAAATGAAATGGATAATTATAAAACTCCTGGCATGGGAGTTCAATGATCTGTACAGAAATGTAGTTGGTTTTATAGAAAGGGACATGGATGAGGTCATGGCCTATTTAACACAGCGTTATGTATGATATATAGCAGAATAACCAAAGGCAGGGGTACCCAAAATGATGTAAAGTGATGTATATCTATATGATATATTTGTATTGAAAAGACGTATCAACCCGAGAATTATTGCTTAAATGAACCTGTATCCTTTGTATGTGTTGTAGTAATAACACAGCAGTGAGGCCTGTAACATAGGCTGAGTCCATTTGTATGAATGGATAAGTAATGAAAGCGTGGGAGTCAAATGGTCTATACAGATGGTCTATACAGATAAGTGGACTTGATTTGTGGACGTAATACAATACTGACAATATTTGAAAGTAATAGAAATAAACTATTTAAACAAGCAATTCTTAACCATGAAATGGTGAATATAATGCATGAAAGGATTATACGTAATACATAGAAATAAAGCCAAAAGCAAATGTGAGGGAAACACAGAAGTTAGAATAGTTTAACCGTATGACTTTATGCGAACCGAAAGCGTGTTTGAGCGTATGTGAAAATTGTCGAACGGCAAAACAACTGAATGATAATTTGTTTCAATATAACATGAAATAGGATATGCGAAATGACTATTGAACGATTAAATTGTTCAGCCGAATGACCGTACGAATGAAAGCCCGCGAATGGCTTGAAACATTCGTGTCATAACCAGGGAAAAAAACGTAAAGCGAGGACCCGTGCTGTACCGTACGCCGTGGGAACCGGTCCTGGCATGACAGGTAAGTCTGACTTACGGTTTAGGAGTCCCTGGGACGCGATTTACGACGAAGACCGGAGTCAGAAGAAGCTGGACGGGCGGAAAAGCCTGAACAGGATTCCTGGACACAGCTAACGTGGTGAAAACCTTGTGGATACTGAACCCAAGATGGCGTCTGAGAGAACCCGGAAGTGGATCCTCATTCAATGCTGACCTCGAACGGTAAGGAGCAAGGCAAGGGGAGTGCCTTAAGTAGGCTAGGGGTAGTAAACCAGCACCTCCCACAAATCCAGGCAAATTGCCTTAATACATATATATTAATATCAAATTACACGTAGACTGATACTGATTAAATATATATATATAATTATTGTTATATATATATTTATATATAATATAAAAAAATTAAATATGTAAATACGTTAAAAAATAAATTAAAAAAATAATTGAAAAAAATAATTAAAAAATATATAGATGTGTTTTATTTCGTTCTAACTGTATTGTGATATTAATATATTTATATTTATATCAAAATACACGTAGACTGAAATAATATATCTACATACATAAATATATACGTATATATCACTCTATATATACCTATATTTTAAAAAAAAATTTTTAAAAAATTATATATATATACACACATATAGATTCACATACGTATATATATACACATATATTAATTCTACATATATATTTATGAAATATTTTTACATAATTAGGTATCTTAATTAATTACAATTAGCGGGACCTGCCTGACAACCCATGCCGAAAGTAAAGGGAATTTAATTTGCTAGCACTATATTTAACCCTATAACTTTCCAAGACACCATAAAACCTGTACATGGTGGGTACTGTTCTACTCGGGAGACTTCGCTGAACACAAATATTAGTGTTTCAAAACAGTAAAATGTACTACAACGATGATATCGCCAGTAAAAGGGAAGTTTTTTGCATTTTTCATGCACAAACAGCAGTTACACGGATGATATTATTGCTGTGATACTTTTTACTGTTTTGAAACACAAATATTTGTGTTCAGCGAAGTCTCCAGAGTACAACAGTACCCCTCATGTACAGGTTTTATGGTGTTTTCAAAAGTTACAGCGTCAAATATAAGGCTTGCGTTTCATTTTTTTCACATTAAAATTCGCCAGATTGGTTACGGTGCCTTTGAGACCCTATGGTAGCCCAAGAATGAAAATTACCCCTATGATGGCATACCATTTACAATAGTAGACAACCCAGGGTATTGCAAACAGGGTATGTCCAGTCTTTTTTAGTAGCCACTTAGTCACAAACACTGGCCAAAATTGGCATTTTTTGCATTTTTCACACACAAACAAATACTAACGCTAACTTTGGCCAGTGTTTGTGACCAAATCGCTACTAAAAAAGACTGGAAATACCCCATTTGCAATACCTTGGGTTGTCTACTATTGCAAATGGTATGCCATTATGGGTGTAAATTTCATTCCTGGGCTACTATAAAGTCCCAAAGGCAACGTAACCAATCTGGCGAATTTCAATTTCAAATGTAACGTGCTATATCTGACCCTGTAACTTCCCAAAACGCCATATAACCTGTACATAGGGGGTACCGTTTTACACGTGAGACTTTGCTGAATACAAATATGTGTATTTTATTGCAGTAAAAGCAAACCGTATTATGACATTGACAGTTAAAATGTCATGTAGAACAAAAAAAATCAAAAAAATCTTATTTTCTCCCATTTGTTTCATATTAAATTATGTTTCATAGCTAAATAATTGATATTAAATGAAAGCCCTGTTTCCCCTGAATAAAATGATATATAATAAGGGTGGGTGCATGTACTATGAAAGAGGTGAATTACGGTTGGACAGACATGGAGCGCAAATGACAGGTTTTGTTTACATTTTGTTTCGTTCACAACGTGTACATTTGGCTCCGTCCTTAAGGGGTTAATTAACTCTCAGGGACAGAAAATATAACAACTTATAAAACACGCCAAAATACACATAAAATACAGAAAGACACCACAAAAGTCACATCCCCTGATAGCCCCAATCTGGATGACCAACATATTTAAAAATCACCCAGATCGGTTCAGAGATTTGGTCTTCCATGGAAGTCCCGTTTTTGACGACCGCACATGTGGCTTAAGCCCAAAATAGTTAAATTAACATTGGTAACATAAAAACAAATAAAATTCCAAATGTAGTCTCCAGTTCAAACATGTAGCCTGTTCCCCTCATCCAGACGAATGATTCCACCAAACAGTGTTCTTCTAGGATCTACAGAACCAAACGCCCAAGACAAAACTAGCAGTGGCATTTTTAACCTTTCACAAAAGATTTTAAACATTGCACAAATATTGGTTTTAAATAAAGGTCTTAAATTTGCTCCAACCAATTCTTTTAAACCAGAGGAGAGCAAAAATGGGTCGCAAGAGTATTCTGAGAACAGACAGCCGCTAAAATAGCCTGCCCTTCGGTGGGTCCCCGCTCAGAACTCAAGCTGGTTTTAGCTCAACTTGTGCCATTACAGAGAGAACATATCTGAAGCATATCAGACTGGTCCCACCCATACGGGCAGTCCAGATCCGAAATGCCAGCAAGTTCTCTCTGCACGAGAGATACAGCAACCCCAGACGATCGTTTCAGCCTTGTTAGGCATCATCAGTGAGGCATAGCTGGTATCTCTCTAGGCACCGTGAGCAAGGGGTCCACGTCTGGATTACCCTTTAAACTAATGGAGAGCAAAAATGGGTCGCAAGAGTATTCTGAGAACAGACAGCCGCTAAAATAGCCTGCCCTTCGGTGGGTACCCGCTCAGAACTCAAGCTGGTTTTAGCTCAACTTGTGCCATTACAGAGAGAACATATCTGAATCATATCAGACTGGTCCCACCCATACGGGCAGTCCAGATCAGAAATGCCAGCAAGTTCTCTCTGCACGAGAGATACAGTAACCCCAGACGATCGTTTCAGCCTTGTTAGGCATCATCAGTGAGGCATAGCTGGTATCTCTCTAGGCACCGTGAGCAAGGGGTCCACGTCTGGATTACCCTTTAAACTAATGGAGAGCAAAAATGGGTCGCAAGAGTATTCTGAGAACAGACAGCCGCTAAAATAGCCTGCCCTTCGGTGGGTCCCCGCTCAGAACTCAAGCTGGTTTTAGCTCAACTTGTGCCATTACAGAGAGAACATATCTGAAGCATATCAGACTGGTCCCACCCATACGGGCAGTCCAGATCCGAAATGACAGCAAGTTCTCTCTGCACGAGAGACACAGCAACCCCAGACGATCGTTTCAGCCTTGTTAGGCATCATCAGTGAGGCATAGCTGCTATCTCTCTAGGCACCGTGAGCAAGGGGTCCACGTCTGGATTACCCTTTAAACTAATGGAGAGCAAAAATGGGTCGCAAGAGTATTCTGAGAACAGACAGCCGCTAAAATAGCCTGCCCTTCGGTGGGTACCCGCTCAGAACTCAAGCTGGTTTTAGCTCAACTTGTGCCATTACAGAGAGAACATATCTGAATCATATCAGACTGGTCCCACCCATACGGGCAGTCCAGATCAGAAATGCCAGCAAGTTCTCTCTGCACGAGAGATACAGTAACCCCAGACGATCGTTTCAGCCTTGTTAGGCATCATCAGTGAGGCATAGCTGGTATCTCTCTAGGCACCGTGAGCAAGGGGTCCACGTCTGGATTACCCTTTAAACTAATGGAGAGCAAAAATGGGTCGCAAGAGTATTCTGAGACAGACAGCCGCTAAAATAGCCTGCCTTCGGTGGGTCCCCGCTCAGAACTCAAGCTGGTTTTAGCTCAACTTGTGCCATTACAGAGAGAACATATCTGAAGCATATCAGACTGGTCCCACCCATACGGGCAGTCCAGATCCGAAATGCCAGCAAGTTCTCTCTGCACGAGAGATACAGCAACCCCAGACGATCGTTTCAGCCTTGTTAGGCATCATCAGTGAGGCATAGCTGGTATCTCTCTAAGCACCGTGAGCAAGGGGTCCACGTCTGGATTACCCTTTAGACTAATGGAGAGCAAAAATGGGTCGCAAGAGTATTCTGAGAACAGACAGCCGCTAAAATAGCCTGCCCTTCGGTGGGTCCCCGCTCAGAACTCAAGCTGGTTTTAGCTCAACTTGTGCCATTACAGAGAGAATATATCTGAAGCATATCAGACTGGTCCCACCCATACGGGCAGTCCAGATCCGAAATGCCAGCAAGTTCTCTCTGCACGAGAGATACAGCAACCCCAGACGATCGCTTCAGCCTTGTTAGGCATCGTCAGTGAGGCATAGCTGATATCTCTCTAGGCACCGTGAGCAAGGGGTCCACGTCTG
>OW240917.1:208464860-208496003 GCA_933207985.1 Pelobates cultripes
GGGACCAGTCTGATATGCTTCAGATATGTTCTCTCTGTAATGGCACAAGTTGAGCTTAAACCAGCATGAGTTCTGAGCGGGGACCCACCGAAGGGCAGGCTATTTTAGCTGCTGTCCGTTCTCAGAATACTCTTGCAACCCATTGTTTGCTCTCCATTAGTCTAAAGGGTAATCCAGACGTGGACCCCTTGCTCACGGTGCCTAGAGATATATCAGCTATGCCTCACTGATGATGCCTAACAAGGCTGAAACGATCGTCTGGGGTTGCTGTATCTCTCGTGCAGAGAGAACTTGCTGGCATTTCGGATCTGGACTGCCCGCATGGGTGGGACCAGTCTGATATGCTTCAGATATGTTCTCTCTGTAATGGCACAAGTTGAGCTAAAACCAGCATGAGTTCTGAGCGGGGACCCACTGAAGGGCAGGCTATTTTAGCTGCTGTCCGTTCTCAGAATACTCTTGCGACCCATTGTTTGCTCTCCATTAGTCTAAAGGGTAATCCAGACGTGGACCCCTTGCTCACGGTGCCTAGAGAGATATCAGCTATGCCTCACTGACGATGCCTAACAAGGCTGAAACGATCGTCTGGGGTTGTTGTATCTCTCGTGCAGAGAGAACTTGCTGGCATTTCGGGTCTGGACTGCCCGTATGGGTGGGACCAGTCTGATATGCTTCAGATATGTTCTCTCTGTAATGGCACAAGTTGAGCTAAAACCAGCATGAGTTCTGAGCGGGGACCCACCGAAGGGCAGGCTATTTTAGCTGCTGTCCGTTCTCAGAATACTCTTGCGACCCATTGTTTGCTCTCAATTCTTTTAAACCCTTTGAAGCCTTCCTAGATATCAACAAATTTGTCCGGAAAGCCACACTAAAGAGATTTTTTATAGATAAAAATAAAGAAACCCCTATTTTATCTTCTCCCACAGTTCCTAACAACCACCACATAATCAACACACACCTTATAGAGAAATCCAAATTTTATCCTGTTCATTTTAAATCTGCCCCACTGACCATGTTCGAGAAACTAGTTGTAAAAGATCTGGAAAAAATTAAGAATAACAAATACGATCCTCACAATCTCACACACACACAGAAAAATGAGCACTTGAAGAGCTTCAAGAAGACACAAATATTGTAATCAAACCAGCAGATAAAGGAGGAGGGCTAGTTATTCAACCCAGCCAAGTGTACATAGAAGAGGCACACAGACAATTAAATGACACTGATGTATACAAGAAACTTTCACTAGACCCAACAACCCAGATACAAGCTATTTTAACCCAATTTTTAAATAAAGGTTTAGATTTGGGAATCTTAAACAAACATGAATTCAATTTTCTAAACAAAAAATTTCCTATAATACCGGTTATATATTTTCTTCCTAAAATTCATAAAAATGAAAACAAACCTCCAGGAAGACCAATCGTATCAGGCATAGGCTCCCTCCTCTGCAATATCTGACAATATAGACACCCTACTCCAACCCTCTGTTAAGTTAATGAGGTCTTACCTTCAAGACTCCATGGCTCTATTAAAGTTTTTAAATAATGTTATATGGAAACCCAATTTAATACTAGTTACATGCGACATCCAGTAACTTTACACAATTATACCTCATAACATATGATGCCAAGCTATTAAAGATATCCTAACAAAAGAAGGAAACATTGCAGATATACAAATCGATTTTATACTAGAAGGCATAAACATTATTTTAAAAAACAATTATTTTTGGTTTCTTAATTCTTTTTATCTCTAGAAAAGAGGGGCAGCTATGGGGACTAGGTTTGCTCCCAGTTACGCCAATTTATTCATGGCTGATTGGGAGTCCCAAGCTATTTTTTAACAACCATGCCTGGAGAGCAAACCTAGTATCATATTTTAACTTGTGAATACAGTAGAGAACAGATTCATTTTTTAGATCTTAACATTTTTATTAAAAATGGACAAATATACGCTAAGAAATTAAAAAAAAAAGTTTGTGTAAACACTGCGATAGATAAAAACTAGCTGCCATTACCAACATTGGCTTGACAATACTCCTAAGACTCAAATCTTACGACTTTCGGAGAAACTGTTCAGAATTAATTGATTTTAACAAACAAGCAGATTTTAAAAAAACAAATTTATTGAGAACAATTACTCTGAAACAGAATTAACAGACACAATTAGGAGTATCCAACAGAAATATAGAAATTAACTTTTAGTATATAAAACAAAAAACACATGAATCCATGTTTCTGCCTATCATTTTCAATTACAACAATAAAAATGGCAATATAAAAAGATTATAAAGAAACACTGGCATATTTTAAAACAAGACTCAATAAAATTATACCAGAACGCCCTAATATAGTATTCAGAGGAGCCCCAAATTTTAAATCGATACTAAAAGGTGTATAGTTTGTAACACCACCGACCCCGCTATACCTTCTAAATTAAAGCAGTTTATTTCAAAAACGACAAATAAGATTTACAAGATTAATAATTTTATTAATTGTACCAAAAAATGTTTTATCTATCTGCTTGAATACCCCTGTGGCCTCCAGTATGTGGGAATGACTACAAGGTGCTTAAAGGCGAGAATAAGCGAACATTGCAGAAACATTAAAAATGGATACTTAAAAAATTCAGTATCCAAACATTTTATTAAACACAACAAGGACCCAAGAATGCTTAAATGTATAGGAATAAAAAAAAATGTACTATACCATGGAGGGGCGGGGACATTAAAAACATTCTTGGTAGAACTGAAATGGAATGGGTGTATAAGCTCCAGACCCTTACACCCCATGGTGTAAATGCTGATTTTGATTTGTTTACTCTTTTATAAGTATATATTATTGTTATGTTTCCCTAATTTACAGGTTTATGCATACCTATATTAAATATAAGATACACCTAAAAAGACAGAGGTAAAAAGAAATTCATAGGGCAACACCATACAATAAAGTAAGACTCAGTGGATACAGCTATAACTTGGCTAAAAGATAAGAAGATGATGTAACAGGATCAAACCTATAAGAAGAGAAAGAGAGGGCTGAATGCGTTTTAAGATAGAGGAATATTTTTTTTTTTTTTTCTTCTCTCCGAGTGAGATAGTAATAATGCAGGATACATTAAGTAGTTAAATAAGAAATTCACTTGAGTAAAGATGAATACAGAATAAAACACTAGGATAGCATGAGATTAGATATAAAGAATAGAAATTATGGGATGTGATAGTTATTATGTAGTTACACTTATTAAATACCGCACAAATCCCAAATAAGAATTGGTAATATAGATTAGGAGGCTCGCACGATACTAATTTATACTCACTAAAAAGCTAAATATTTCACTGTAATTTAACCATTTTTTTTTTTTTCTGGGTGAGATAATAAAGGAATGCAGGGTATAATAAGTAGTTAAATAAGAAACTCACTTGAGTAAAGATGAGTATAGAATAATAACAATATGAAGGCACGAGTTTAGATATAGTATATAGAAATAATGGGAATTGAAACTTATTATGTAGCTATATTTGTTAAATAATTCACAAATCCTAAATAAGGAGTAGAAATTTAGAATATGTGGTTTGCACGGTATAGATATACACTTACAAAAGGCTCAATATATCACTGCATTTTAGGTTTTTATCTTTTTTTTTTTTTCTCCCCTCTTCTTTTCCCTTTTTTTCGCCACCTCTATAGACCAGCATAGTCCGCCTATAAGTTCTAAATAGAACTTAGTGATTGCCTTAATAAGGTAATTAATAATGTATGGAAGAAGGTCTCTTAAGATTGGAGATCAAGGCATAGAAGAATGTATGATTGTGTGTAAATGGTTAGTGTATATAGAAGGTACAGCTCTGTGGGTACATAGATCAGTTTTGAGGAACTGTCAGTTGTCAGAGAAGTAGGATAGGGTATGGTCAAATTTGGCACTATAAATATTCAGGGTTTAAATCTTCCACATAAGAGATTGGCTTTTAGAGATTATATAACGACAGAAAAAATTCAAATTATTTTGATACAAGAGACCTTGGATTGCAGGAGATAGCACTAGATGGTTTGGTAATAATTTCCCTTCAGTAATAACTTCCTCTAAAAAAGATGAAAAGAAAGCTGGGGTGGCTATAGGCTTCTCAAAATCATTACAAGTAGAAATTAAGCATGAGGATAGTGATACGGAGGGGAGATTTTTAATATTGATCTGTGTAATCAATGGGGAATTGTATACATTAGTGAACGTATATTTACCAAATAACAATCCGATGAGACTGTTCTCTCATATTCTAGAAAGAGTTGAAAGAGTATCTATGGGATATGTGGTAATAGGTGGAGACTTTAATTGTGTTTTGGATGTGGAACTGGATAAATTTAATGTTAATAAGATTTCTGTGGACAAAAACGGGTTGAGAAATGCGAATACATTTCAGAATATAATCCATAAAAACAATTTATATGATATCTGGAGGGTTCGGAATCCGCTGGTAAAAGATTATACATTTTATTCTTGGCCGCATAATACACACTCAAGAATTGACTTTTTTCTAGGAGATCCCAAAATTATAGATAAAGTATCCAATATAAGTATAAATATAATGATTTGGTCAGATCACAATATCATTATTATGGACACAAAGGATGGGAAATATTATCATCCCAGAACCACTTGGAAACTAGACGATTCAATACTATATAATATCGAAAATTTGAAGTTTTTAAAGGAATGGTCACAACATTTTTTTGAGGAAAACAATCCAGAGGATACTTCAGAATTAAATACTTGGTGCTCATATAAAGCTACCATCAGAGGATACTGTATAAATATGAAGAGTAGAGCCAGGAAAATAGAAGGATCATGTTTATTAGAGTTATATATTCAATTGTATAAAGCCTCTAGAGAGTATAAAGTAAAACCAGACAAAGAAGGCCAAATAAAAATAGCCAGTATTAAACAAAGTATTAAGGAAAAAATATTAGAAAACATAGAAAAGAAGATGATTAAATTAAAAATCAGATATTACTATCGACAAAATAAAGCAGATAAGATCTTATCAAATCAACTGAAAAAGAAATTTGCAGACAACCGTATAGATAAAATTGTCCACGAGGGAAATACATATAGAGCCCCAAACGAGATCGGTGAGATCTTTAATCAATATTATAAGTCACTTTACAACCTGTCAGATAGTTCTACAGAAGAATCCATAGATAAGTATATAAAAGACCTGGAGTTACCAAAGACATCACCAGATCAACTAGATTTATTAAATAAATTCATCTCTAAAGAAGAAGTAATAGATGCAATAAATAATTTAGCTAATTATAAAACCCCCGGACCCGATGGTTTTAGCAATAGGTTCTTTAAGGTAATGAAAGATATAATTGCTGAACCATTAACAAGAGCATTTAACGAAGCGGTAAATAGGGGAGCATTTACACAAGAAATGCTTAGAGCTAATATTCTTCCAATTCTGAAAGTAGGCAAAATAGCAACGGACGCAAAGAGCTACAGACCGATCTCTTTGATAAATGTGGATGTCAAGCTTTTTGCGTCAATTATTGCAAAAAGATTAAAAATAGTTTTGCCCGGAATTATCAATTCAGATCAGGTCGGATTTGTCCCTGGAAGGAATTCAGGAAACAATATTAGAAGGTTATTGGATTCAATGGACCTGTCAGATAAGACAAAGAGTCCCCTGCTGATCCTGTCACTAGACGAAGAAAAGGCGTTTGACAGGGTCAGCTGGGGATTCATGATTAAAGCTTTAGAGGCCTTTAACATTAAGGGATGGGTGTTGGATGCGATAGGTTCGCTTTATAAGAAACCAGTGGCAAGGACTATTGGCCAAAATATATGTTCAAATTGGTTTAGTTTAGAAAACGGCACTAGACAAGGATGTCCCCTGTCACCAATCCTGTATATAATTACGGTTGAAATTTTTGCTTCAAAAATCAGACAAAATACATTAATTAGAGGTCTACCAATTTCTAAGGGAGATTTAAAGATCTCCTTGTACGCAGATGATACTCTTTTATATGTTGTGGATCCGGAAAAATCCCTCCCTTGTGTATTAACAGAAATAGAACAGTATAGTAAGGTATCCAATTACAAATTGAACTCTTCTAAATCTATTGCAATGTACAGGAACATATCTTCGGATAAAATAACCGAATTACAAAACAAATTTAACTTTTTACAACCAGAAGAATTTGTTTATTTAGGCGTAAGAATAAACAAAAAGCTAGAAAGAATTATGGAATCCAATTTTATACATCTTTTGAAAAAAACAAATAAAGATTTAAAGGAATGGCGACAATTAGAAATATCGTGGTGGGGTAGAGTTAATACCCTAAAATACTATGTGCTCCCTAAGTGGATCTATTT
This sequence comes from Pelobates cultripes, assembly GCA_933207985.1. Classification (NCBI taxonomy): domain Eukaryota; kingdom Metazoa; phylum Chordata; class Amphibia; order Anura; family Pelobatidae; genus Pelobates; species Pelobates cultripes. Next base: position 208,471,236 of record OW240917.1, read on the forward strand.
ATTTAGGATGTTACCATTGATTATCCCCATACCTTGGCTGAAAATGATTCAATCTTCTTTTGCCAATTTCGTGTGGAGAGGGAAAAAGCCCAGAATTAAGATCAACACCATGTGCTCTAATACAGACAGAGGGGGATTAGGCTTTCCAGATATAGTAAAATTTTATGAAGCCGGAATAATTTATCATATTGTAATGTTACAAAGGGAGATATACCAAAGAGAGGCATGGGGGAGGATAGAAACAGCTTTATGCCAATCAAAAAATGTATCTAATATTATATGGAACAACAAAAGTTATGATTACTCATTATCATTTATATTGGACCAAATTATCCCTATATGGGAAAGAATAAAGATGAAAGCAGATATTAAGAATAAGCTCTTGGGTTTTCAAAATATAGAGAGTTTGGAAATAGATATTACAAATATTTCCTTAAAAGTATGGAGAGAGGTAAATATCAGAAAGATTGAAGATCTAATGCTAAATGGTGAGCTAAAGACTTTCGATATATTGACAAGGACATTTTCTCTCCCAAATAGAGAGGCATTCTCTTATCTTAGAGTTAGGAATTATCTGAAGTCCAAAACCTTTGTAAATAGCGGGGAAACATATAATGCGTTAAAAATAATTTTCTCTAAAAAAGAGTCAAAAAACCTTTTTGCTGTTTGTACAAAATTTTTTGATATTATAAAAACAGAGAACCGCCCAACGGCAATAAAAAGTTGGGAAAAAGTTCTGAAGTTCCCCATAGATTTAGAAGAATGGTATGCTGCTATAATGAAAACAAATAAATATGTGCATAGTCTCTCCCTGATTGAAACACATTTTAAAGTAATAAATATATATCAAACACACTGCACTTTTGGCTGGAAAAATTCCAGCAAACAAGTACAGAGAAATGGATTACTGGGGTACTAAAAAGGGCCTAACCCTTATATTAACAAAAGAACAAAGAAAGAGAGGGGCAAGAATCCCAGAAACACCGGGAATAGATCCCCTCAGGACTAGTACCCCCTATAGAGCAATAAATTTTATTTGCCCACTAACTGTGTATAGAAAATAAAAAAGATTTATTGAAAAGGATTAAAAATCCCATAGATAGTGTGCTATAATACACCAAACTGCTATAGACTAGGAATAAAGGGAATCAGCTAGAGTGCATATAACTATATGTTGCCTTAGGATACTAAGTTACACAAAATCCGGTAAGAAAATTTATAAGCACACAAGCTATTTCAAATTAGCAACAGTATCCATGTAGTAACACATGTAGATATAGTAAACACCAGCTAGAAGCTGCATTCCAATTCCTACATAAAACGAATATACTCTTCACTATTAGATATCCAGATTAAGTATAAAATGTATAGATATTAATGGTTAGATGCATATATAGATAGGTAAATCTTTGCCACAGTGGCTTCAAGTATCTATGTCAAAGTGAGTAAATCGAAAGGATAGAAAGATATCAGTGGAGAGAATGAAGAATAAAGTGGGGAGGCAAATAGAAGATGTTCAATAGGTCAAATGACCCTGAACTATAATTCAACTGATGCAGACCGGCTAGTTGCCCAAGTACACCCCCCCCACCACATATAGCAGGAGCCCAACGCGCGTTTCGGCGGTAATGTCCGCCTTTCTCAAGGGTATGATAGTGTGCAAATATCCTCCCTTAATCCTCTCCCTTAAATGCACTTACAATTGGCGCCAAAACATGCCCTCCCGTCATAGGGGGGCTTGGTCTTCATTTTGACACGCCCACATATTTCGTCCAAAGAAAGAGGGGGGGTGGGAAAAGGATTTCCCGAGTGCCCAAGTGCCTTACCAATAGAGGTAGACCCACACGTATAGGATCCGTCAAAAAGCGCATGCGTCTAAGGCCGATACTCGGTCAGAAAAAGAACGCATGCGCACATACTTAGCCGGTATCGACGGAGTCCCTAATATGCCAAAAGTACTCTGGATGCTATTGCACATGCGCTGAAGCTGGCGTTTTCGCCAGAAAGACGTGCATGTGCAAATCCTCCCATAGAAAGATACAGTTTAAGCACACTATGATACTTTAGTTCCATTCAAGGTCATATATTTCTTAAGGTTAAGTATAAAGTAACACAGTATAGAAGTAAGTAACCAGGAATATATATGTATATATGTAGTGCTTGAAGAACGTGAAAAGATATCATAGAGAAGATGAAATTAAAGCAAAATAAGGACTCTATTGTGGAGAGGAACAAAAAAGGGGGATAAATTAAGAAATAAACAATAATACAAAGACTAATAATAATAATACTGGCAATTCCCAAAAAATTGGCATGTCCATTTAAGGTTGCAGATATTCTGAAAGCTGGAAACAAAGGGGAAATAAATAAATAAATAAACCCTACAAATATTAATCCAGATCAAAACTGTATTTATAAAGCAGCATATCCAGTGGTAAATCACCGGTAGGGTGCGCCCGCCGGGCGAACGGGGATTCAATTCTTCTGGATCCAAATTATGTTTGCTGATATTAGGGCATATACCCAAAATTGGATCACCCATATGATCAGTCAATAATGGTCAAATAGATCCTTATAAGTCGAAAGGAAAATTATTAAAAGTATGATGTAGCCCAGATATAGCTCGCGAGACTTTATACAGATGTAAATATATAGTTATATGCACTCTAGCTGATTCCCTTTATTCCTAGTCTATAGCAGTTTGGTGTATTATAGCACACTATCTATGGGATTTTTAATCCTTTTCAATAAATCTTTTTTATTTTCTATACACAGTTAGTGGGCAAATAAAATGTATTGCTCTATAGGGGGTACTAGTCCTGAGGGGATCTAAAGTAATAAATAACTGGTATTTAGTCCCCTCAAAAATATCAAGAATGTTTAACGATAACAATGATTTGTGCTGGAGATGTGGAGAAGAGAAAGGAGACTATCTCCATATATGGTGGAGCTGTAAGAGAGTAACTCCCTTATGGTCTATGGCTAATTCATTATTACACAGGTTAAATGGTATAGGAATAAAAATGACACCAGAGGTGATGTTATTACATATAAGGTGGCCTGCCCTAAGTAGAACGAATCAAATCTTGACAACACATTGTTTAATAGCATCAAAAATTATTATCGCCAGAAATTGGAAAAAGACGCAATCATTCCTGAAGAAGCAACTTATTCAACAATTAAAATATCAGATTCATATGGAATTAGGGATGTATAAAATTAAAAATCAATATAGAGAATATAGTATGTGGGAAAATTGGCTAATCAAATTGGAGAAACAAGAGATCGAACTGACTCTTTAGAAGGACAAATTTAAATAGAATGATATAGTAGATATTTCCTATTGATATTAAATAACTTGACTCACAGAGCTGTAAAGTAAGGTTAGGTGTGAATGTGTGTATGAATGTGGTTAGGTCATCTTCTTTTTTTTTTTTGTGTTTCTCTTTTCGTATCCTCTTTCTTTCTCCCTCTACTGTTTTAATAATGGGGTACCTTCACTTCGGTCATCTTAATATGCTTTAGTAGAATACAATATATAAATAGTATTGATGGCTGATAGTTGATGGTTCTAAGCGGGGGAGGGATGGAGATCGGGGAGGGCGCAATATATACGTATTTATGATGACTATTATACCCAGCCATATATGACAACATATCTGAAATATATAAAGAGGCGGGTATTGTCTGAAATATAACAAAAAAGAGAAAAAAAAAAGGGAAAAAAATAAATAAAATAAAAATAAAGTAATGGCCCCTTGATAATAATATTGCACTCACAAGATATAGGAATTTTTCAAGCCCATTAGTGTCTCTTTAAATGTTCAGTTGCAGAAATCCCAGGATTACATGTCAAAAGAAAAACTGGACATATATTTTATACTGTTCATTTAATTGTTTGTGACAGTTTTTTATTTTGTATTTTACTCCTTTTCTTAGCCACATATGTTTATCCCCCCTTGCTTCCCCCCAATACGATTGTTTATACTGCTTTCTCCTAAAACATGGCTCAATGCTATGCTAACACTCCCATACTCCTACATCGGCCGCAGCCCTGTGCGTGCCGACTTCTCATTATTCCCTATGAATACGCCCATTTAATTCTACGTCGGCCACAGCTTCATGCGCACTGACATCCTACTCTTCTCTGACGTCAGCCACAACTAAGTGCGAGCCGACGTCTTTGTATCCGCCCACTCCTCCCGATGTCGGCTGCAGCTCTGTGCGCACCGACGCCACATCACTCCTCCCCAATAGATGCTTGTATGCATCCCTACCAACTACACTTCCCAGAATCCATTGCGGCTATCACGGAAGTCACGTGACCGCATACATTATCACATATTTCATAAAAAAATCCTTGTTTTTACAATTTAACCATTACAAAAGGTTTATATGGCACCATATTTGTTATATATATTAACTGAACTCTGTATTTATATTGTTTTAAGATATCGGTTTGTCACTTGCCCTTAGTTTTGGCGCCAATTTTAATTACTTGTACTCTTATTTAAACCTACCCTGCCAGGTACTAGGTCCTATTCCACTTTGAAGAAGCCATGCAAGGCGAAACGGGTTGTGGATATTTTATATTGTGTATTTTAATATATTAAAGATTTTTTGGTCACTTTACTTGTGCCAATCATCTTTTTATATTATTATTATTATGATATTTATAGAGCGCCGTCAAATTCCACAGCGCTTTACAATGGGTGGACGAACAGACATGTAGTTGTAACCAGACAAGTTGGACACACAGGAACAGAGGGGTTGAGGGCCCTGCTGAATGAGCTTACATGCTAGACGGAGTGGGGTAAAGTGACACAAAAAGGTGTCACTTTACAGTTGCAGAAGAGGAATTAGTCAGGAGCTATTAGCAGTTTAATTGATACGCTTTTATGAAGAAGTGGGTTTTTAATGATTTTTTGAAGGAGTGGAGACTGGATGAGCATCTAACAGAGGAGGGAAGCGAGTTTCACAGGAACGGTGCAGCCCTCGAGAAATCTTGAAGGCGAGCATCAGAGGTGGGAGTACGAACAGAAGATAGACGTAAGTCTTCAGCAGATCGTAAGGGCCTAGACGGGACATACTTGTGTATAAGGGAGGATAGATAGGTGGGAGCAGTATTATGTAGAGATTTGAAAGTAAGAACCAGAATTTTAAATTGAGCTCTATATTTTATAGGAAGCCAATGTAGGGACTGACAGAAGGGTGAGGCATGGGAGGTGCGGGTGGACAGGAAGATGAGCCTCACCGCTGCATTCATTATGGACTGTAACAGCGCAAGTTGGGAGCATGTAAGACCACTGAGAAGCGGATTACAGTAGTCAAGGCGAGAAAGGACAGTGGAATGGACCAACACCTTAGTCGCATCTGGCGTTAAGTAGGGGCGGATGCTCGCAATGTTTTTGAGATGGAAATGACAGGATTTGGCGATAGATTGAACATGAGGTTTGAAGGAGAGGTCGGAGTCAAAGAGAACACCTAGGCAGCGAGCCTGCGTGGTGGAGCTGATGGTAGCACCGTTGACTTGGAGGAAGACAGACACAGGAGTAACAACACTTGAGGGAGGAAAGACCAGAATTTCAGTTTTGGTCAAGTTTAGTTTAAGGAAGTGGACAGCCATCCAGTTAGAAATAGCAGAGAGGCAGTCAGATACACTAGTCAAGAGGGACGGGGAGAGATCAGGAGAGGACAGGTAGATTTGCGTGTCATCTGCATAGAAATGATATTGGAAGCCAAAGGAGCCAATGAGTTTACCAAGGGAGGCAGTATAGATGGAGAACAGTAGGGGACCAAGGACTGAACCTTGGGGGACATCAACAGAGAGGAGTTGGGGAGAAGAAGCAGAGCCAGAGAAAGAAACACTGAAAGAGCGCTGGGAGAGGTAGGAGGAGCACCAGGAGAGAGCAGTATCTTGTAGACCGATATTGCGGAGGATGAGAAGAAGCTGTTGATGATCAACAGTGTCAAAAGCCGCAAACAGGTCAAGGAGAATTAGGATAGAGTAGTGACCACGAGATTTTGCAGCGAGTAGATCATTGGATACTTTGGTCAGTGCCGTTTCCAGAGAGTGCTTAGCGCGGAAACCAGACTGAAGTGGGTCTAGCAGAGAGTTGGACTCGAGGAAGTCTGTCAATTTTTTCAAGGATCTTGGATGCAAAAGGCAGTAGCGAGATAGGACGATAGTTGGATCGGGAGTTAGGGTCATTGTTTTATCCAGTGAGCACTATTGGTTGTCGCCTCTTATTCTTCTCTTTTGAGTGTTGAACATACCCATGACGGAGGAAGTCTATCCCATATCCCATAAGCGGGAATTGTACCATTGTACATTCTTCATACTAGATCTAGCTATAGCTCTAATATGTGTGAGTTTATTACCATCTTTTCATTATTTGCTTTATTAGACTAATTGGTTCTCTATTTGTTTTATCGTTTCATATGAGTGGATCTGCCCGGGCAAGAACAGCAAGGACATTGTTCCTGACCAAGCACCTTATAGACTATCTGATCTTAATTAGATTATTCCAGTTAAGACTCTTATTTGGACTACCTTTTATTTTGATTACTGTATGTTATAAGGTCTCTCTGGCGCAGCCCTTATCTAAATTTTTTACTCAACCACTCGTGTTCTCTATGCTTTTCTCAGAGGGGTTGGGTCCATAGAAAGCCAGCAGCCAGCTCTGTCAATCTCTGCATCAGTATAACTGGGCTCCATGTTTGTTCCACTCTAGAAGATGTGCAGGAGTCCTAGGGGTGTTCTGAATGTCCCCCAAGGCTAACAATGTAACGGTGCTCCCTGTACCCCAGCTGAGTACCTCCGCCAAGGACTGCTTCCTAGCTGGAACAGGGGACTAGCTCTATTCCCTCCCAGGGACTGGACAACACACAGTCCTGGGAGCTCTAGTACTTACAAGGACTTTCCCTGCTGAATCCTCCTTCAAGAGCTGGAACAAGCTGGAACAGTGATTAGCCCTTTTTCCTCCCAGTAACCAGATGACACATAGTTCTGGGAGTACAACTGGAATGTTTTAATCTGGCCAGATGGCCTGCTTTTATACAATAGCCCCTACAAGGGGTTCCCCACACAAAAACAACAGGGAAATCCTTCCCAGGATCCTCTGTGACAGAGATAATTACCTGAGCAAACACGTATAAGTTAATTATCTCGTAGGGACAGAAAATATAACAGTTTATAAAACACAGTTTATAAAACACGCCAAAATACACATAAAATACACGAAAACCCCACAAAAGTCACATCCCCTGGTAGCCCCGATCTGGGTGACCAACATATCCAAAAATCACCCAGATCGGTTCAGGGGTTCGGGTTTCCCATAGAAGTACTGTTTTTGACCGACCTCACATGTTAATTAAGCCCAAAATAGTTCCATGAAATCAGTGCTAGCGGTCGGTCAACTTCGGTAACATAAAAACAAATAAAATAACGAACATAGTCTCTATTTGAACCATGGAGCTTGTTCCTCTCATCCAGATGAACGATTCTACTGAACAGTGTTTTTCTAGGATCTACAGAACCGAACGCAGGTCCAGCAGTGTTCGGGAGTTTCAGTGTCCGATTTTAGTTCCATGAACTCGACGACCAAACATTGCTGCCTGCATTGATACGAACAAGATGGGTGCCACCTCGTGGTCGTTCATACAAAAATTGCGGCCACCCAGACGAACAATTAGAACACTGAGGTTAGAACCGTTCCAAGGTGTTAATAGGGGTTAACAAGCTCCTACATAGTCCCTGGTTTGTGCAGTTGTTCGGTTCCCGAATGGTATAGAAAAATTACACAAACAAAGCCATTTAAACTGTCTTTTACAGGTTTCCATGCAAGGTCCATAGTCTGTGGGCAGGAGGCTGGCAAGCAGGCTCCTCCAGGAGTCCGTGGCAAACGTACCTGTGAAGGAGCGTTTGTCACAGGTGAATTATCTGGAATTTCAAGTGACTAAAAAAAAAAATGTAGACTGAAAAAATTCTCCAATGAGGCTATGTTTTCCTGAATTTTGCAATTAATTTTGACACACCTGTAGCGGATGGCATTGGGCTGTCCTAAAAAGTGCATTTATGTCTATGTATTCGGTTGAATTTTAACCTGTATATGTGAAGTGTATGTAGCATTCGTCTGATTGTTTGGTAAAATCACTCCAGTTCTTATGCGAATGAAACTACCGAACAATCAGACCACCCCAGTAACAAGTGTGTCTCCAATTACTGTTCGCAACAATGTTGCAAACGGGTAATTGGCGGTTCGTGCAGTGGGTCCTTTGTTCTCTGGGTGGCTGCCATTCGGGAGACTAACACGTGGCGGTGGCCATTTTAAAATCCCGAACAGCGGTGTTTTGCCGTTGAGTGTCTGGAACCCAAATCGGACACTCGGTTAGGCAAACACCGCTGAGACCTCCACACTGCCGCCAATTCGTATATAAACTACCAAACGACTTCTCGTTCGGTAGTTTGAATCCCACGAACAAGGGAAATTACATGAAACCTCCCCAGCTCTCCTAACATAAGTCATTCGTGTGTTACATTCCCTTTTATGTGACTGACCGCAGGGCCAAAACACATGGAGCCCTTTTCGGCTGGTAAACCCAGTGCGGTCGGTCATTTTAGTACTTCCATACATTTCCCGAACCCCTGGTCCGATCTGGGTGATTTTTGAATATGTGTCTCACCCAGATCAGAACTACCAGGGGGTGTAACATTTAAAGGGGTACCCCTATGTTTAGGGGTACACCCAGAAACTCAGGGAATTTGTGTCCTGCATAAGGGGATTATGTGTCACACTAAGGGGAGGGGATGTGTGGGTGGCAACTCGTGGAGGATTGGCTACTGTACTAATTATTGCAAATCCCTCCCTTGCATGGGAGAATGCTTTATAAGGAAGTTGTGTGCATTAAAAGTCAGTTTTGCTCCTGATGCTGTGTGTCGTCCAGTCATTGGGATCTATATGAGGATATTCGTGGATTACCTTGCTTGCTGGAATTATTACTTCATGGTATTTTTACTACTTGTTCCTGAGCCTCACTGGGATCTCTAGTGGAGTTAACCTGGGGAATACCAGGCCTCCGCTACAACACCTTATTCACTAAACACTGAATTTAAGTGAAGTACATCTGAATGGCAAAGTCGATGCTGAAAAAAAACTATGCTGTGAATATAGTTGAGCTGAAGAATTTTTCTAAATGAACTATTTTAGCTTCAATTTTGCCATTCACATTTTATTCACTACAATCTGGCATCTAGTAAATAACTCTGTTAGTGAATATCCCTGACATCATCCCTTGATCAGCCTCGGTAAACCACACCTTCACAATTTTCAGCGTAAATGTTTATATTGCAAGATTAAATTCTGGTTTTAGAAGCACAATAAAAAAAAAATAAAAAAAATAAAATAAAAAAATCGCTGTTATTTTTCCATTGGCAGCAGTAAAAATTAAATGATTGATTCTGAAATATTTGTACAGAGAAATGACGTCATTAAATACTTCCTCAGACGAGACTACTTCCATTAAATTTTACAGCCTGCTCATCTGTAGCCTGCTGGTTGCTAATGAAATAAAAAAGAGAAAATAAACACATGTAAGATTTACAGTATGAACTTCTGTCAGGAATCTTTCTAGGCTATAACCATTCAGTACAAAAAATAGCATTGCACTTTTAATTAAAGGAGTATCAGAACTTTATATCCACTATGCAAAATATTTTATTTGACAAAAAAAATGTGTGTATAATCATAAAATCAGATGCCTTACATATGAGGTGATACGTGCAGTGGCGTACTAAGGGTGGGTCGGGGGGAGACCGCTCTGGGTGCCACTCACTAGGGAATTGCTATGACTGCCAGTGTCATGAGTCACCCCCATCAGTTCTTATAGTGTGGGTCACCGCCTTTGTGGCTGGCTGCACTATACTGCACTGACTGCAGTAAAATGGAGGAGCAGGAAGGGGGAGGAGTGTGGCGTCATCGCGCAACTTTTGCCAACGTGTGCCGCTGCGCTGCCGCCTGTCCGCCTTCATGGATCTCCAGGAGTGGAAGGATCCATCATCCGTGACGCACCAGTCACATAAAATTCTCTACTCATATTTGATGATGCCTGCCTTGGGGGGGTGGGGAGGGAGAGGATGTGTTGTTTTCTTTTAAAATTAGGGCAGGGTGGGAGGAGGGAATTTAAGTTAAGGAGGTGCAGGGGACTCTTTATAACAGGGGTCCTCAAACGTTTTAAACAGGGGGTCAGTTCACGGTCCCGCAGACTCTGTTGGGGGCCGGACAATAAACAATATGAACGAATTCCTATGCACACTGCACACACGCATAAGGACATAAATACCCCCCCCACACACACACATACTGACATACATACATAAACAGACAGACACAGATATACACATACATATATAAATACACATACATACATATTGAAATACATATACATACATACATATTGAACTACATACACACACATATACACATACATACTGACATACGCATACACACATACATACTGACAAACATACATACATACATATATACTGACAAACATACATACATACATACATAGATACTGACATACACACACACATACACACACACACTGACATATATACTGACATACACACACTGACATATATACTGACATACACACACATACATACTGACATACACACACATACTGACAGACCTACAAACATAAATACTGACACACATACATACATACTGACATTCATACACACATACATACCTACTGACAAACATACATATACACATACATACCTACTGACAAACATACATATATACATACATACTGACACACATACATACATACTGACACACATACATACATACTGACACACATACATACATATATACTGACATATATACATACTGACATACATATTGACACAGATACATACATACACACATACATACCTACTGACCAACATACATATACACATATATACCTACTGACAAACATACATATATACTGGGGGCCGGACAATAAACAATGTGAACGAATTCCTATGCACACTGCACACATGCATTAGGACACACATACTGACAAAGATACATACATAAACAGACAGACACAGATATACACATACATATATAAATACACATACACATACATACATACATATTGAACTACATACACACACATATACACATACATACTGACATACGCACACATACACACATACTGACACATACACACATACTGACACATACATACATACTGACAAACATACATACATAGATACTGATATACACACACACACACTGACATACATACACACATACATACTAACATACACACACATACATACTGACATACACATACATACTGACATACACACACATACACACATACTGACATACACACACATACACACATACTGACATACATACATACTGACATACATACTGACACACATACATACTGACATTCATACACACATACATGCTGACATACACACTGATATACATACATGCTGACATACATACATACACACATACCTACTGACAAACATACATATATATATACACACATACTGACACACATACATACCTACTGACAAACATACATATACACATACATACCTGCTGACAAACATACATATATACATACATACATACATACATACCGACATAAATACTGACACACATACATACATACATACTGAAATTCATACACACATACATGCTGACATACACACTGATATACATACATACATGCTGACATACATAACTACTGACAGACACACATACATACTGACAAACATACATATACACATACATACCTACTGACAAACATACATATATACATACATACTGACACACATACATACATATATACTGACACACACATATACTGACACACACACCTACATACATACTGACACACCTACATACATACACACATAATACTGGAATACTGACATACATACATACATACTTACTGACACACATACATACTAACATACACACATACATACTGGCATACTGACATACATACATACTGACACACATACATACACAAATACATACACACATACACACTGTTACGGTACCTCCAGTAATAAAATGCACAAACCGCCGTTTAGCGAATGCTCCCCGTTCGCAATAATGTGGTCTGGTAGCGTGTATAGTAAAACCATGCGAACCGCCAGCTAGGGAACACTCCAAACTCCCGAACGGTACCTGTACGGCTCTTTCCCTTCACGAGCTCCAAATCCACGAACTGCCAATAGTAGCCGAACGCCAATATCTTCCAAGCGGCAAATAATTCCCATAAGCAGTCTCTAAGCGGCCGGTAATAAAATCCCCCCAATAATGAGACCAAGCTCCGCTTTGAGGGTAAAACACGAACTGATTTACTGTGGGCTACCTGCCCGGTATTTATGCAGGTCTCCCACTTGGTGGACACTCCTCTAGGGGACCAAATGGGAGACTGAAATGACAGAAGGACATGGGGACATTTTGGACATACATCCCCACAATATTCCCAGCATGCATCACAGTTCCCTCCCCTCTGCTCGGGAGATAATTGGGAAGAAATTCAATTATCTCCCAGAGCAGAGGCAAATCGCCATTTTAAGTACAAGTCATAAAACACATAAAAATCTATAACTTTATAACTGCCGAACATATTGCATTCGTGTAACACCTCCCCAGATAGCCTGGATCTGAGTGCATATTATTGGCGAATAGCGCTCAGATCCCATTCGCATAGTTCAATCGCCATGGAGTCAAAGTCTATTACAGTTCTTCGGTATGCGATTGACTCCATGGGAAGGCTATCTGGGTTAAGTCCATTCGTGTTGTTGAATCTTCCGAACGGCCGGCATTCGTATGCTTTTGTCGATTGAGAAGGGGAGGTCGACGGCTTCAGCGGTGTTCGGTTGAAAAAGTGTCCGTTTTCAGTTCCATGAAATAACCGTCGAACACCGCTGGTCTTTCGCATGGTTAAAATGGCCGCCGCCTCGTGGTCGACATACGAACGACGACCACCCGGTATTCGGTTTTAATTGAGAAGTGTCTGTGGTTAACCGCAACATTCTAATTGGGATCAATAGGTTAACCAGCAGCACACTTCTCTTCTGGGTGGCTGTCCGTTCGGTAGTTCCGTTTGACAAAAACCGACATTCCCTTAAACAAAGCATACGAATGGGGGAATTCATGCAAACGGCAAAACAGACGAACACAGTACTTTTAGTCCAGACAGGTGGGTCTGTCACACACACATACATACACACATACATACTAACATACACACACATACACACACACATACATACTAACATACACACACACATATACTGACACACATACATATATACTGACATACACACACACATACATACTGACATATATACATACACATATACATACACACATACATACTAACATACACACATACATACACACATACTGACATACACACATACACACATACACACATACATACTGACACATACATACTGACAGACATACACAGATACATACTTGCACACATACATACTGACATACATACACACATACATGCTGACATAAATACATACATACTGACAGACACATATACACACACACACACATACTGACATATATAAATACACATATACATACATACATACTAACATACACACATACTGACATACACACATACACACATACATACTGACAGACAGACAGACATACATACACACATACATACTGACACATACATACTGACAGACATACACAGATACATACTTGCACACATACATACTGACATACATACACACATACAATGCTGACATAAATACATACATACTGACAGACACATATACATACACACACATACATACTGACACACACACACACATACATACTGACAAACATACATACACACATACATACTGCCACACACACATACATACATACACACACATACACAAATACATACTGACATACACACATACTGACATACACACATACATGCTGACATATACTGACAGACATACATACATACACACATACACATATATACATACATACACACATATATACATACATACTTACACACATACATACTGACAGATATACACACATACATACATACTGACAAACAGACACATACATGCTGACATATACTGACAGACATACATACACACATACACACATATATACATACATACACACATATATACATACATACACACATATACACATACATACTGACATACATACATACAAACATACACACATACATACTGGCATACTGACATATATACATACATACTGACATACACACATACATACACACGCATGCATACTGACATACACACATACATACATATACATACATACATACATACATACACACATATATACTGACATACACATATACATACATACTGACATACAAACACATACATACTGACATACATACATACATACATACACACATACACACATACATACTGACACATACATACTGACAAACATACATACACACATACTGACACACATACATACATACATACATATATACATACATACACACATACATACATACTGACACACATACATGCATACACACATATACACATACATACAAACATACACACATACATACTGCCATACTGACATACATACAAACATACCCACATATATACATACATACTGACATACAGACACACATACATACTGACATACAGACACACATACATACTGACATACACACACACATACATACTGACATACACACACACATACAGACATACATACTGACAGACATACATACATGCTGACATATACACATACATACTGACATACACACATACATACACACACATGCATACTTACATACACATACATACTGACATACATACTGACACACATACATACTGACACACATACATACATACATACATACTGACACACATACACACTGGCATACTGACATACATGCATACATACTGACACACATAGATACTGACATACATACACACATACATACTGACATACACACACACTGATATACATACACACATACATACATACGTACACACACACACACACACATACATACTGGCATACTGACATACCTACATACTGACATACATACATACTGACATATATACATACACACACATACTGACATACACACACACACATACTGACATACATACATACATTCACACACACACATACATACACACATACATAGATACTGACATACACACACATACATACTGACATACATACACACACACACATACATACTGACATACACACATACATACACATACATACTGACATACATACACATACATACTGACATACATACACACATACATGCTGACATACACACATGCATGCTGACATAAATACATACATACTGACAGACACACATACATACTGACAAACATACATACATACATACTGACACACACACATACATACATACCGACACACACACATACATACATACCGACACAGATAGATAGATACATACATACATACACATATACATACTGGCATACTGACATACATACATACTGACACACATACATAATGACATACATACACACACACACACACACATACTGTCATACACACACATACACACATACTGACATACATACATACACACACACATATATACTGGCATACTGACATACATACTGACACACATACATACACACATACTAACATACATACACAAACACACACACACATACACACACACAGACTAACATACACACATACATACTAACACACACATGCATGCTGACATAAATACATACATACTGACACATACACACATGCTGACATACACACATGCATGCTGACATAAATACATACATACTGACAGACACACATACTGACAGACAAACATACATACTGACAAACATACATACTGACAAACATACATACTGACAAACATACATACACACATACATACTGACACAGATAGATACATACATACATACACATATACATACTGGCATACTGACATACATACATACTGACACATACATACACACATACTAACATACATACACAAACACACACATACACACATACTGACATACAGACACATACACACATACAGACACACAGACACACATACATACTAGCATACACACATACATACTAACATACCCATACATAGATACTGACATACACACACACATACACACATACATATGTACTGACATACACACACACATACATACTGACATATACACACACATACATACTGACATACACACACACATACATACTGACATACATACACACACATACATATATACTGACATACACATACATACTGACACACACACACATACATACTGACATGCACAAATACAGCTAATTTTGCTTACCTTTTTTTGCAGGTGAAAGGCTGTGGCTGATGGGAGTTGGCGTGGGACCCGTGGCCTGACTTTCTTGCCTCCCGCGCGGCGAGGACGGAGCTGGGAGAAAGTGACAGTCACTTGCTCCCAGCAGTACTTTGCGGCTGCAATTTTTTTTTAAAGGGGCCTGCTCGCGCTTTTGCACGTCTGCAGCGATGACTGGGCCCCTTGTTCCTTGGGCTGGGTTCAGGACCCTGGCGGGCCGTAGTTTGAGGACCTCTGCTTTATAACATAAAGAGTGTATGCTTTGTTTTTGTTTTTTTAAGGGGGAGGGAGGAGGAAACTACAGTTAAACCCATATTGCTGATCGTACAGCCAGCTTTGGTTTGGAGTGCAAATTCTATCACACTCAGCCAGCTCCCTGATCTCCTCTTACAAGCATATTTAAAAAAAAAAAAAAGAAATATTAAGGGGGAGGATGCAGGTTTTTTTTTTTTTATTAAGGGGGGTATGCACTTTATGTTAAGGAGTGCAGGTTTTTTTTTTATTAAGGGAGTATGCACTTTATGTTAAGGGGATGCAAGGTTTTTATGTGAAGGGGGTATGAATTTGATGTGTAGGGGGGTGCAGAAATTTTATGTGTAGGGGGTGTATGAACTTTGTGAAGTGTGTGCAGGGTTTTTATGTGTAGGGGGTGTATGAACTTTATGTGATGGGTTGCAGGGTTTTTATATGAAGGTGGTATGAATTTGATGTGTAGGGTGGGTGCAGGGTTTTTATACGAAGGGGGGTATGAATTTGATGTGCAGGCTGGCAGGGGGAAGCGGATGGGGGGGCGGCCTGCCACGGGTGCCACTCACAATGCCACGGGTGCCTTTGCGCCGCCTTTGCGGCCAGCTGCACTATACTGCACTGACTGTAGGAATATGGAGGAGCGGGCCGGGGTTGGAGTGTTGCAGCATAATGCAACATGACGCCGACGTGCGCCACTGCCCTGCTGCCTGTCCGCCTTTACGGATCTCCAGGAGTGGAAGGATCCATCATCCGTGAGGCACCAGTAGTCGGAAGCTCGGAGCAGAGCAGGCATCATCAAATGTGAGTAGAGAATTTTATGTGAAGGAGGGGGTGCAGGTTTTTCTTTTTTATTGGGGGAGGGAATTTATGATTGGGGGAGGGAATTTATGTTAAGGGGTTGCATGGGACTTTTTATTACATAACTTACTGTTGGTTTTACTGTTTTTTTTTAATTAATGGGAGGGGGTATGCACTTTATGCTAAGGGGGTGCAGGTTTTTTATTTTAATTAATGGGGGTATGTACTTTATGTTAAGGGGTGCAGGTTTTATTTTTATTAAGGGGGTATACACTCTATGTTCAGATAGTGCAGGATTTTTATGTGAAGAGGGTATGAATTTGATGTGTAGGAGGTGCAGAATTTTTATTTGTAGGGGTGAAGTGGGTGCAGGGTTTTTAAGTGTAGGGGTATGAAATTAATGTGAAGGGTGAGTGCATGGTGTGGGGGGTGCACAATTTTTATGTGAAGGGGTGGGTGCATTATTTTTATGTGTAGGGGGTTGTGCATGATTTTTATGTGTAGGGGATTGCAGGATTTTTATGTGTAGTGGGGGTGCAGGGATTTTTTTATATGAAGGGGGTATGAATTTGATGTGCAGGCTGTTTTTTTTTTTCATTCTTTTTTTTTCTGTGCAATAAAAAATAACAATCATATATGAAGTGCCACAACAGCACGCAAAAACTGTACATCAAAGAGTTTGACTTGGCACGGATCAGCCTGCACATTTTTATGTTAATTTTTATGATTAAACAAGCCGAACATGTCCCTCTCGTTGTCAGCTGAGCAAAAATAATTAAACCAAACAGTTAGACATGTGGGCGATTTGGTGAATGTTATGGATCGCTTAGTTGAGCTGTCATTCTGACCTGCTATACCACTGAGTCTAGAAGCGCAGGAGAGGATTGTCTGATTGTGATGGTGCACTAGCCAGAGTATGTAGTAGTTGGGATTGGTAGTAAATGCCAGACAGCTATAGAAAAAGAAAACAATAAAACAAACTCAAGACAAGTTGGTTAACTCAAGACAAGGTGCTGCGGCAACTAAAGAAAGTTAATATAAACAAAGCTCCAGGGCCTGACAGTATTCATCCACGAGTACTTAAGTAATTAAGTGTAGAAATAAGTTTTTAATCTTTCAAGATTCTTTTCTTTCAGGAAGTGTTCCGGAGGAAGGCAGATGCGGTTCCTATATTCAAAAAGGGTTCAAAATCCTTGCCTGGAAATTATAGACCTGTGAGCTTAACTTCTGTGGCTGAAAAGTATTTGGAAGGTTATTAAGGGATAATATTCAAGAATTCCTTGAGAAGAACATGGTTATCAGCAAAAATCAGCATGGTTTTATGAAGCACAGGTCGTGTCAAACTAACTTGACTGTATTCTACGAAGAAGTAAGTAAAATTATTGATGTCGCAGTGGATGTGATCTATTTGGATTTTGCCAAGGCATTTAATACAGTTCCACACAATAGATTAGTGTTCAAACTCAAAGAAATCGGTCTAGAGGAAAATACTTGTTCTTGGGTAGAACATTGGCTTAATCCATAGAGTACAAATAGTTTTTATTCAAGGTAAATTTTCAAGCTGGACAGAGGTGGCAATTGGGGTCCCTCAGGGTTCTGTTCTGGGACCCCTTCTATTTACCATGTTTGTAAATAACCTTGGAAAAAAGCATTGAAAGTCATGTTCCAGTGTTTGCAGAAGACACAAAACTCTTTAAAGTGATACAATGTGAGCAAGATATTACTTTGCTGCAGATGGATTTAGATAGACTGGGGGACTGAACTCAAATGGCAGATGAAATTTAATGTTGAAAAATGCAAAGTAATGCACTTTGGCATAAAGAATGCACAAGCAACGTATATCCTTAATGGAAGCAAATAAGGGATATGATAACACAAAAAAGCACTTGGGAATTGTTATAGACAACAAACTATGCAACAATGTGCAATTTCAATCAGCAGTGGCTAAGGCCAGTAAGGTATTGTCATGCATTAAAAAGGGCATTCCTTCTCGGGATAATAATATAATTTTGCCTCTTTATAAATCACTGGTAAGACCACATATTGAATATGCTGTGCAATTTTGGGCACCTGTTCTAAAGAAGGATATTATAGCACTAGAAAAAGTGCAGAGGCGGGCTACAAAATTAATAAAAGAAATGGAACATATCAGCTATGAAGAAAGGTTAACAAATTTAAACCTCTTTAGTTTAGAAAAAAAAGTCACCTGAGAGGGGATATGATAACATTATACCACTATATTCAGGGCCAATACAAACCATTGTGTGGAAATCTATTCACAAACCAGACTTTACATAAGCCATGCGTTTAGACTGGAAGAAAGAAGATTTTGTCTAAGGCAAAGAAAAAGCTTTTTTACTGTAAGAACAATAAGGATGTGGAATTCTCTGCCTGAAGAAGTGGTTTTATCAGCGATCATACAGATGTTCAAATAGCAACTAGATGCATACTTGCAAAAAACAGAATATTCAAGGTTATAATTTTTCAATGTAGGATATTAACTTTTTGATCCAAGGATAAATCTGACTGCCATTCTGAGGTCAGAAGGAATTTTTTTCCTAGTTTGTTGCACAATTGGAAGTGCTTCAAACTGTTTTTTTTTCCTCTTCTTTTGGATCAACAGCTATGTAACTATGTAATAAAGAGGGAAAGAACTGTTGTGCTTAATGCACGCTGTTGTGAGGCTTAAGCACAGCACTGTCCTCTATGTCAACCTGCTGAGTGCTAGTTGCTTTCTGAATTTACATGAATCTAAAAACAAAATGCTTATGAGCCGTTGGATTGAGCTAGGTATGCGAGAAGAGTGATAGTGCTCATTTGTAGGCTAATGCAAGCTAATTTGGTGTGCATTTTGCATGGATGCATAAGTACCCTGAGCTTGGTCCCTATCTAAGCTATGGGTGAAGCACACCCCTCACCTGTATTACCTCCAGGTGTTGAGGAGGGGGAGGTACAGGATTTTTATGTGTAGGTGCAAGTGTTTTATGGAATAGGGGTGCAGGGTTTTTGTATTAGGGGGAAAGGCGGGAGTTTTCTATAAGTTTTTCACCAGCCCCTTTCTACAGAAGCACTGGTCTTCCCCCTTCTACAAAATCCCTGCACTGGCCCCTTTCTACAAAACCCCTACCCTGCCCCCCCTTCCACAAAACCTCTGCCCTAGCCGCTCCTTCTTTTGAACCCAAACCCCTTTCCTATGCTGTTTCTCTTTTTTTTTTTTTTTTTAAGATGTTTGAAATTTATAAATGTATTAAGTTTTATAGCCATACAGTTCCTATAAATGTGTTTAACCCCTTAACGTCTTTTAGGCGTACTGTGCCGCCCTGCAAAATTAGGTCTTTAACGAGGTTAGGGTGGCATGGTACACACTAATGTCCAAGTCCAGTAGGGAGCCCAGATACTTACCATCTGCAAGGATCCCTATCGGGGGGACTATCTGACAACACTTTTGCCCTCAGGCAAATTTGGCCTAAATTTGGATTAGCAGTTTAAATCACTGCCTGCAGGGATACCTGTCTGGGTTGTCAGGCAGACCCTCAACTCTTAAAATAATAGTGAAATATAAAACTTAATTTGAACTAAATAATAAATATATACATACACATATATATATCTATATATAGAATTTATGTATTATACTGCTGTACTCATGGGACATCACTGGACACATATATGAGTGTTTTGAAAACAGTAAAATGTGCAATTTTAATATCAGTGAAAGTGCAGTTTTTTGTGAGAATGCAAAAATAAATAAATAAATGTGAACACTAACTTTGCCCATGGTTTGTGACTACTAAAATATACTGGAGATATCTTATTTTAAATACCCTGGGTTGTCTACTTTTACAAATGGAATGCCAAGATGGGAAATATAAGACAGATATTGCACTAACCAACCCTAGAACCAAAATATATATTGATATTTTGCAGAAAACACCAATATGAAGCAAAATCTACCAAGCGGGTCTCAGCAACAAAAATTAAGGCAAGAGAAAAGTCAGCTGAGGCGATGTCTGGATCAATTTTAAAATATGTTGCACCTTCAACATCTACTGCAGTAGGAAAAAAGTGCTGAAGACATTCAGTCTGGTGAATCCAGAGGTGAAATGCCTGCAGTATCTTCTCAAGAAGCTTCATATGTGAAAGCGCAAGAATTGGAGAAGATCATTTTATCTTTAAGCGGTGATGTAAATGAAGGAGATGCCAGCAGAAGCCTGCATCGCCAAGACTCTGATGATGATTGTTAAGACACCCCCAGTGTCTTTAGGCAAAACCGCCGTTTAGTAGACCTTCCCCGTCTGCAATAACAGTAACTCCGTTCGCCTAACCTGTAGTGCACGAACCAAATGCAGGGGAAGCGGCAATCTCCCGACCGGGATCCATGAACGGCTCCAAACTCCCGAACGGCAATACACGAACTGCTGCTAGCCGCCGAACAATAACATCCACCAAGCGGCTTTCGTTTCCATCCAGCAGTCTCTAAACGTGAAGAAGAAATCCCCCCAATAACGAGACAGAAGCTCCGCATTGAGGGTCAAACAGGATCTGGCTTTACTGTGGACTACCTGCCCGTATTTATGCAGGTATTCGTATGCATTCGTGGAGACAGCCAGGCGTTCCGTTGTTTCAGCGGTGTTTGGCAGAAAAAGTGTCCGTTTTTAGTTCCATAGAAATAGAGCCAAACACCGCTGGGCTTTCGCATGGTTTAAAATGGCCGCTACCTTGTGGTCGACATACGAACGACGACCACCCTGAATTCGGTTTAATTGAGAAGTGTCTGCGGTTAACCACAACGTTCTAATTGGGATCAATAGGTTAACCAGCAGCACACTTCTCTCTTGGGTGGCCGTCCGTTCGGCAGGTTTGTTCGGGAAAAAACAGTCAATCGAATGGCTGGGCTATAGAAAACAGCCATTCATACGAATAGGATAAAACAGACGAATACACCCCAAAGACAAACAGACAGATGGTTCTGTCACAATGATGATAAAGAAGAAGAAGAGGAGGAGGAGACTATTCAACTGTCAGTTTATTCTGATGTTGCTGCTTGGCCAGTTCCAAGAGTGGACCTTATTAAGAGGGGAAAAGAACCTTTCCAAAATAGTGATGGGCCATTCAATCCTGTTGAAAGGCAAGCAGAGAAATCAAAAGGGAAGAGTCGACAGCTGACTACTGCATGGTTCTATAAGGCTTTGCCTAATGGCGAGAGAATTCTTAGAACGTGGATTGTCTACTCTCCATCAAAACAAAGTTTGTTTTGTTTTTGCTGCAGACTTGTTGCTGTTGATGGCAAAATAACAGGCACATCCAGTTTTGTTACTCAGTTTCAATTGTGGTGTAAGCTGAACCCAAAGGTGTCTGATCATGAGGCTTCTGAGCAGCATCTTACATGCTTGGAGAAATGGAAGACCTTGAGAGCAGGATTGAAGATACAAAAATGCCTTGATCATGTCCATCAAACAACAGTGGACAGAGAAAAGAAAATGCGTCTTGGATGTAATTTTGTTTCTTGCTCGCCCGAATCTTCTTTTTCATGGTTATAGAAAGACCATGTCCTCAGCAAACAAAGGAGACTTTCTGGAATTGGTAGAATTGCTCTCAAACTATGATCCCATTTTAAAGGAACATTTCATGAGGCTGAAACATGCTGTTGCATCTGGAAAGAGAATGACTTCCTATTTCTCTCCTGTGGGGATATTTATGGGATGATAATTTTAAGCAATCGAGAATTGCCCACTATTTCAATTCTCTTAGATCTTAGAGATCGTTTATCATGTAAGTGAAAAGTATTCCATCAATAATTCACAATTTGTTATAAAAATAGATTTATTTATTATGACCAATAATTAACAATAATATTAGGCATCATGCATGATAATAATCAGTGAATATTTAGTATAACATAGTATACAATACAATGGAATGGGTATACACGTTTCAATAGCTAAACAGCATTTTCTGTCAAGACTTACACGATTTATGAGGGTATCCTTACAGACAAAAAGTGAAGCTTTTCACTGCGAAGGGCCATAAAACCCTGGCTAACAGTTAGATCAACTGAATAACCGTTTAAATGCTGGCTAGATCCTCCTAGGCATATAGTATCCTATTCTCCTGTGATTTTCAATTAAAATAACATTTAAACTAGCTCATTAGTCATTTCCTGGAACCATCCAATAAGAATAATCTACCAGATTTTTAAGCAGAATTTTAATTTGTCTAAAAGATATCTTATCTTATTTTAGAGCAAATCAATACACCTGGATAAAAACAGCGGTATGCTAACACGTGATAATATCACATTAATATATAATTATTCTTAATTCCACCTGCAGAATGGAATGTTTATAACTATATATTCTTTAGTTAACTAAGATTTCTAAATATGGAAATCTGACCATGATTTATCCAGTCATATATCATGCTATTAGTAAATTTTAATTAATTTAAATGAATTAAATAAAACCAGCATAATTACCAGTTATGTATATATTCTCATCAGATGAATAGGTAGTCCCAGAAACTTGATTGGTTGTATGGAGGTGCGTGAGTGATAGAAAAAGTATTAAAGAGTTTAAGAGTTTATGTCCAAGAGAGTTTAAGGGTAGAGTGTTAGTCCCAGATATTGTCCTGGATTTCTCTGCATGTCCGAGTTGGAGTCCCCAAACTTCCAATTCCTCTCTCTCCCCCTCTGTATCCCTTTGTCCTTACTTTTAAAGGGCCAGACTCTTTGTACATCATTAGTTGATAACCCAATAGGAAGCCGTAGGTGTGTCCAATCTATGGGTCGCAATTTAGGTATTTGATCCATAGATGGCAGTCTCGTCTAACGAAACCTTCCTATTAGTGATGTCGCGAACCCGAAATTTTCGGTTCGCGAACCGGCGAACCGCCCGAAACGCCATTGACTTCAATGGGGAGGCGAATTTTAAAACACACAGGGACTCTTTCTGGCCACAATAGGGATGGAAAAGTTGTTTCAAGGGACTAACACCTGGACTGTGGCATGCCGGAGGGGGATCCATGGCAAAACTCCCATGGAAAATTACACAGTTGATACAGAGTCTGGTTTTAATCCATAAAGGGCAGAAATCACCTAACATTTCTAAATCACAATCAATATGGATTGACACCTGACATATGACATATTGACACCTTGACATATGGATTGACACCTGTCCTCAGAACCCCTGATGCACACGGACACAGAGCAGAATAGGGACTGGTCCCCCTACATAGGGTCACTTGGCAGATATGGATTGACACCTGTCCTAAGAGTCCCTGATACACACTGACACAGAGCAGAATAGGGACTGTTCCTCCTACAT
>OW240917.1:208496103-208561830 GCA_933207985.1 Pelobates cultripes
CTTAAGAAACATGTAACAATTCGTGTAAAGGGATCCTGTAACACAAGATGGAGTTCAACGCATTAAGCTGTATGCGTACTTGCTGAACACACTGAGAAAATAATAGACGCTTTGGAAGCGTTGAGAGATGGGCCGGAAGAAACCTCTGAAACCAGGGGTGATGCAGGAAGTCTTTTAGTTTGCATAATGACATATGTTTTTTTCTCTTTCTTGCATTTTTGGAACCCAGTACTAACCAAAGTAAATGATACTCAGATCTACCTGCAGCAAGAAGGACTTGCGCTTGATCAATGCGTGCAAAAGTTAAAAGCATTGACTTTATTTTGTCATGAAAAACGTGATAGTCTAGTGTCAAAGGCAACTGAGAAAGCTTTGCAGGTATGCAAAACCTATTGCATACCTACAGAGAGAAGAGTTGGAAGACGCAAGAAGATGGATGGTGAGAACAGTTGCGATGCTGGCTTGACCTTAATACAGGAAACAAGCAGAGAACAACTGGAAGCAATTGATCAGCTTCAGGCAGAAATTAAAAAACTTACTACGCAGATGAATACGCTGCACCAGCGATTTGCTTTTTTGCAAATTCAAACATTGTTGGATACTAAAAAAGATGATTTTATTAAGAAACAAATTCAGCACACGTGTGCTCAGTACACGGAATTGAATGCTGCATCTATGCTCACCGAAATAAGTCGACTTCGGCACCACATTATCTTGTATAAGGAGGTCAATCCTGATGAGCAGGTTGCAAACTGGTCAGCTTTAGATTTGCTTCGCTGGGTGTATAAGTGGAAGCTGCAAGAAAGTTTAACTAACTTTGTTGTCACATTAAGAATCTTTCTTACTATCACTGTTTCTACAGCGAGTTGTGAAAGAAGTTTCTCAAAACTTAAACTAATTAAAACATATCAGAGATCTACAATGAGCCAAGAACGACTGAGTAATCTAGCAATACTGTCCATTGAGAGAGACTTTAATGTAGATTTCAATTCCGTTGTTGAAAAATTTGCGCTAATTAAAAGCAGGCAAATTTAAATTAATCTGTATATTATATACAGATTGATATCTTGCACTTCTATTAAAGAATTACAATTAGAGGTACAGGATTGAGGAAGTTGGCTCCATCTAGCCCAGTCTTGGATCATCTCCAGGGTTTGGTTCCATTTTGATGTTTAATTTTTGTTCTTGATATTTTTTGTCGTTTACGATGGTTTTGAGACGACATATAATAGCATGGCCCATGCTAGGTTACTACATTTGTATATTTGTATTCATAGACCTGCTGAAAATGTGGAGAATGTGTGTAATGCATGTTCGCACTCAATAAAGTGTTGGAAAATAAACTTGTATTTAGATGCATTTTACTTTAATTACATAAGTATTTTCATAACAAACAATACATGTGCTTGGGGGGTAAGGGTTTCTTTAACTAATCTAGTGGAAGAGACTCGAGTGCTAAAATCCACGGGTTAGGGGGCGCAAATTACTTGCCTTGCCCCAGGTGCTGACAACCCATGCTACGCCACTGGCTGCAGGTGCTAAATTATTTATGCTTCAGGGGTGTGGTAGACCTAAATCTCTTTGCTATCCGTATGTGAATAGAGAAAGACAAGCCAAACTGATGTCAGTGCTCGATATGAGTGTATATTCAGGTTAACGATGTCACACTCACATGTAAAAGAGCTCTAGCATTTATCGCGTACAGTTTTACAATCCCCGCTTACAGAATTTGATTAGGGGCATCCACAGCTGTAGGTATCCAGGTGCTCAAAAGAGAATAGAATGGCTCTCAACATTGTATAACTTTCATCAAAATTATACTGACAAGGGGGGCATGGCTGGACGCGGAGGAAAATGGCCGCTTGAGACCTTCGCTCTGCACCACGCGCTAGGCAAAAGCAGCTTTAGTGAGAATCCTGCGGGAGCTAACGAATAACAGACAAGATGTCACAAGCTAAAACCCGTAGACAACAGGACAAAATTAACTTCTTGGCCCAGAAAAAGGTGGCTGCCCTGGTGAGGCAGTCCGCGGCCGCGGGCCTCCAAGATGGCGCCGAGCTCTCTGGAGGTAGCAGCCCGAGATAAGAGGCGGACCTACCACAAGACGGTGACCTACTCACTGTTAGGCGGGAAAACAATCACCATTGCCTTCCTCAAACAAGCCCTGGATGATCAATCCCAAAAACTAATAGCCATCTGGCAAACCAGCGTCGCAGAACTCAAAAGAGACCTGCACAACATCGGTTCGAGGCAAAGATGGAGGATTTGGTGGATGCTCACAACGAGTCAACCAAACAAATCAGATCCCTCACTGACCAACTGCACCAATACGAAGCTAAGCTTATGGACCTTCAGGACAGGTCCAGGAGGAGCAACATTAGACTGCGGGATATACTGGAGACTGTTCTCCCAGTGGACCTACCGAGCCATGTACATGGGTTTTTCAAAATCCTGGCCCCTGAGATCCCCACAGACATGTTACTGTTGGACCGCTTACATAGGGTCACGAAACCTCAGCAAATACCAGCGTCCCAGAGATGTGCTTTTGAAGGCATAATATTTTCATGTGAAGGATCTGTTGATGAAAAGTGGCAGAACCGTGAGAGATCTCCCCACCAAATATGCAAGCATCAAGATGTTCTCTGATCTCTCTGCGGCTACCTTGCGACATCGGAGGACTTTCCAGGGGATAACAGAAACCCTCCGCACCAACCTCATCCTGTACCGATGGGGCTTTCCTATCTGCTTAACAGTTTCCGGAAATGGGACCACCACTGTCATCCACATGGTTGAAGAGAGGCTGAAAATCCTGCGCCATTGGAACTTGCCGGTTGCCAACAACGCACAGGCCCCAAGACCACCGCAGAGAATTGAGAAGGACTGGTGCACGACTAATTAACACCTCACTGAAAGTATCTTCGCTTTGGTGAAACACAGTCACCAGCATATAGACACTGCACAATAGCCATTGATTTTAGGCTATACACTCTAGCCTTGTACCCTCTAGGGTCACACTGTTCTGACATACTCGTGTGAATACTGGGACTGTAATAGGCTACGCAAACCTAATGTTTTTTCCCACTGTTTACAAGTTGGACATGTAGTACCAAGTTTATTTTATCTTCCCAATAACCTGATGTGGGATAGGAGTTAAACATAGAGTATAACACCCGATGCAAAATAAGAGCCCCATGCCCATAGAGATAAAGTTATGTAAAAAGCATGACAGGACCTGTAACCTGCACTCTAGCATTGTGCCCTCCTGGAACACACAGTCATGTAATACTCATGTGAATAATGGGACTGAAATAGGCCACGCAGACCCAATGTTATTTCCTACTGTTTACCAGTTGTACACGTAGTACCAAGTTTATTTGTCTTCCCAATGACCCCACGCGGGATATGAGTTAAGCATAGGGTGTAAAAGCCCAAGGTAAAATGAGAGCCCCATGCCCATAGAGATGGAGTTAAGTAAAAGGCATGACAGGGCCTGCACTTCCACCTGTTGCCCTCTAGGGAAACGCTGTTATGATGTACTCATGTAAATAATGGGACTGTAATAAGCCACGCAGACCTACTGTTATTCCCTAACGTTTACCAGTTGTACATGTAGTACCAAGTTTATCTTCTATTCTCTGTGGGATTTTGGACTTATGCTTGTTTTGATGTATTTGTGTGGTGTGACGCGTGGTACCCTATTACATTTAACCACTCAGACATTCAGTTTGACACACTGGAGCACTGTACAAAACCTCACTAAGAAAAGTTCACCATGCGCCCATATCCTGGTTTCGGAAACTGAGTAGATCTAACCACATGGCCCGTAAAATTAACTGCGAGGCCTCTTCCCACTCGTTGCGCTAATAGATACACAGGTGCTCGGTTTCAAAAACCCCCCTTACTGTTTATGGTTGTACAAGTAGTACGGAAACGCTGCCCACCCCTTTGGGCCATGTGCCTAATCGGTAAGCCCGGTGCCCACTGAGGGCTGGGCATAGCATTGGACACTCAACTCTCAGATACCTGCATTATCGGTACACCTGATGTGTAAAAGGGGACCTTATAGGTCTTAGACCTGGTAATGATGCACCATGGTCAATCTCCGGTCTAACGCCCCAGTCGAAGTGCCCCATCGCCTCATTGACTCCTACAAACAAGGCACCCTCTCCCCTAAGTTAATCTCCCGCAGGGACACCTCACTACAAACAAACATAGGTGCTTTCACAAAGCACCATTGCGGTTTTAATGCAATGGTTCCACTATGTTAAAGATATCAAGTTGTGCACATAGCCAATGCTTGCCCACCACCTCCGATCCCATGCCTCCCATGGCACTTTAACTTTGTGCCATGCACCGAGATTGGGCTTATTTGTATATACTTTTGTTTATGGTTCTTATTACCCCCCAGTACCACTGCCTGCTCTCTGTGGATATACCCCCACTTCCCACACCAGGCATCCAACTACCTCCATCAGGAATGGCTTATCCAGGTACACCAGCCAGTTCCCTTCCCACCTCAATTGGTGCAAGACATGTACCCCCAACCGAGGCCCTATCTCGCTTAACTAACAGGTCCAACTGTAACTCACACTGAAAGTCTACTCCCATAATGTAAGGGGACTTAACATGCCCCACAAGAGACACATGCTGCTCCAGGAAGCCCGCAAATTGAAAGTAGACATATTATGCCTTCAGGAAGCCCATTGCCGTAAAGCAAAAATCCCACAATTCGGCATGAAACATTTCCCCAACCAGTTCCACTCACTTATCCAAATCCAGAGGAGTATTCATTTTTGTCCATAGCTCAATCGCCTTTGAACTGCTACAAAAAAAATCTCTGATAACCAGGGTAGATACTTGATTATCATCTGTTTACTGAACAACGTACTGTATACACTAGTAAACCTGTATGCACCAAACAAGAACCAGAAAAATTTCCTGCTTAGCATACTCACAAAGGTGGCAGCTGCTCAGAGAGATACCACTGTGATTTGCGGAGACATAAATCACATTCTAGACCCACACCTTGACACCTCAGTGCCCCCCCACGCAGGCAGACAAAAATCCATCCAACCACACTGCAAAGCCCTGACACAACTTCTGACGAAATTTAACCTATACGACTGTTGGCGGACCCTTCACCCCTCAAACAGAGGATACTCCTACTATTCCAAACCTCACAAATCTTACTCCATAATAGACATGTACTCATACCGGGCCCTTCCCTTAACCTACTCCAATCATGCCCCATGGGCGACATTTTATGGTCCGATCATCACCTTCAGAGATAACTTTACATATCGGGGTTGCAACCCATGGAGACAATTTAGCTTGGAGTTAGAATCCGAGCTTGAGCACTACTTTTCCACCAATGAGACACTGGAGATGTCCCCGACATTGGTGTGGAGAGCCAATAAGGCGGTGGTACACGGTGTAGCGGAGAGCTGGTATTACACAGCCTATCTCCACTTTAGATCCCAGGGAGGTTCAGGAACAAGCAATTATAAATCCATAGGGTAAAGTATCCAGCAGACAAAATAACACAGCAGTATCCCAGCAGCAATCCCAATAACTCTACGACACACAGTATCAGGAACAGAACTCAAGATTTATTCACACAGTGACCTTTTAAAGCCTGCTCCCATGCAAGGGAGGGATTTCCATTAATTTGTACAGTAGCCAATCCTGCTCTGGTAACCTCGCACACATCTCCTCCCCTCAGCCTGCATCATAATTCCCTTATCCAGCACACCAATTCCCCCCGTTTATGGATGTACCCCTAAACTTAGTGGTACCACTTTAAATTATACAGCCTCTGGTAGCCCTGATCTGGGTGAACAACATATCCAAAAATCACCCAGATCAGACCAGGGGTTCGGGAAATTAATGGAGGGAATAAAATGACCGACCGCACTGGAGAGAACAGCCGAATGGGGTTCCATGCGATGGGGCCCTGCGGTCGGTCCTGGAATCAGGGAATAAACTGCACGAAAGCCTCTATCTACAGAGATTAGGGAGGGTTCGCCTGAATCCCCTCGTTCGGTTATTTCTATCTACCGAACAAGGGGCCGTTCGGTAGATTGGAACCGAACGGACCGGGCTTGTGGAGGTCTCAGTGGTGTTCGCCTAGTCGAGTGCCCAATTTGAGTTCCAGACACTCGACGGCAAAACACCGCTGTTCGGGAGTTTTAAAATGGCCAGCGCCACGTGTTCGTTTACCGAATGGCGCCCCCCCCCCCGAGAACAAAGGACGGCTACTTAGCTTTTCAATTACAATGTTGCAACGGGTAATTGAAGGCACACTTCACACAGGGGAGGTCTGACTGTTCGGTAGTTTCATTCGAAACAACTAAGGGAATGAAACTACCTGACATTCAGACGAATACAATACATTAAACACATAGAACTTTGCTATTTCACACGAATGCATTCAAATACATGTAATTCTCAGGACAGCCCAGTGCCATCCGCTACACATGGTTTGTTTATAAGACGAGCCTCTTACCTCAAGCGAATCTCCCAAACCAAATCCTTGAACCTGCTGAGGAAGCTGAGGGATGCTTCGGCCTCCCACATGCTTAACCCGAACCCCACAGACGCTGCACTCATAACCCAACTCCAATCAGAACTTAATGATAGCAACATAGCCAACACGACACGCACACTTCACAGACTGAAAACCAGAGAATATTGCATGGGCAACAAAGCCAGTTCGCTTTTAGCGAGCCGGCTCCGTGAAGCACAGGCGCACACCAAAATATCGCATCTCTTCACACATGACAGGAAAAAGGTGATCAAACCCCAAGAAATCAGTGACCTTTTTGCGGAATTCCAATCCACTGAAGAGGAGATAGCTAGTTTCCTAGATAGCATCAAGTTACCCACACTAACGGCCACACAACAAAATTCTCTGGCAGAACCCATCTCCCGAACGGAAGTAGAAACAGTCATACAGAACCTGCCACTAAACAAGGCCCCAGGTCCGGATGGACTCCCCAATGTGTACTATAAAAGGTTCTCCCCTTTGTCATCATTGAGTAAACTTTGACCCTGTACCCCACAGTTAGCAGACACATTCCAGCCAATCAGCAGCAGACCCTCCCTCCCAGACCCTCCCACCTCCTGGACAGCATCCATTTTACATTCATTGTGAAGCTGCATTCTTAGTGAGCTGTCCAGGAGGTGGGAGGGTCTGGGAGGGAGGTTCTGCTGCTGATTGGCTGGAAGGTGTCTGCTGACTGTGAGGTACAGGGTCAAAGTTTACTCAATGATATCATAGGGGGCGGACCGAACAGCGCATATGTTCGCCATCTGTGGCAAACCGTTCGGCGAACCGTTCGGGACATCACTACTCACATTCCTAAAATAACCTATCCTAAAACAACATCAATTTTCTGCAGGACAGCTCCTAGAGAGGTTAACTAATTTCTCATCTTATCCTTGGGTTATTTGTTTATGATGCTTACTCAGGGATCAATTTTATTCATAGGTCCTATTTATAATTCCTCTTCTGAGTAAAATTTTGGTGCTTCTCTATTTCTATTTCCATATTTAGTTGGAAGATGAGTTGATTTCTTACCTCAATCCATGTTGGTGGCATACAAGATTTCCATTTTCTGGCTATTGTGATCTTTGCTGCTAGCAAAGTATGTACTACTATATCATACACTGCTTTGGGCATTTTTGGAAAATTTAAATGTAGTAAATAA
Source organism: Pelobates cultripes (assembly GCA_933207985.1). Classification (NCBI taxonomy): domain Eukaryota; kingdom Metazoa; phylum Chordata; class Amphibia; order Anura; family Pelobatidae; genus Pelobates; species Pelobates cultripes. The sequence continues at coordinate 208,503,813 of OW240917.1, forward strand.
GATTCTGGTTTCAGTAGTAGTTTAATCTTACTGATTACTTGGATTTTGTCCTTTATCTGTCCCCAAAACCTCAGAATTGGTTCACATTTCCACCATATGTGTAATAAATCACCGTTTTGTGATTCACATCTCCAGCACCTATCAGTATGGCCAGACCACATCCTGTTGAGACGGCTTGGAACCAGGTAAATACGATTATTGAGCTTAGATTGCATTTCTGTTAAATTCAGGCATCTTACTGATTACATACTTTCTGAAAAGCTCCTATTAATTCTTTTTGAGTCATTTTAACATGTATATCCCTTTCCCATTTCTCTGTGACCCTTATTGAGCATGTTTTTCCCCCAATCTTAATCGTTCTTTACATAAAGCTAGCATGCCTTTTGATTCGATCTTTCTTTGAATTGTTTGTATTTTTGTAATTATGTCTTTAGGTTCTAGACATAAATGTTTCCTAATATATCCTTTTATTCGTAAATAATTAAAAATTTCTCCTTTAAGTTCTTGTGCTTTTTTCTGAAATTTCTATCAATAGAACTATGGACTAATTAAAGTATTTAAAAAAATTGGGCAGACTAGATGGGCCGAATGGTTCTTATCTGCCGTAACATTCTATGTTCAAAGGAGTCTTCAGGTTCTTCTAAGGTCATTATCACATCGTCCACATAAAGGTTCAATTTCAGTTCAGCAGAGTTTATTCTGAACCCTTTAATCTTTCTATTTTCTCTGATCTGAGAGGCCAGCAGTTCTAGTGACATAATATATAAAATTGCGGAGAGCGGACAACTCTGTCTGGTTACATTTGACAGATCGAACCAGTCAGAGCTGAAACCTCCCCCGGGTACCCTAGCATTTGGAGCTGAGTACAGGGCCATAATGGCCTCCAACATCCACCCATTGAAACCAAATTTTCTCAAGACTTCTCTGAGGAAACCCCACCTGACCCTGTCAAACGCGTTTTCAGCATCTAAAGACAGGGTCAGGTGGGTTCTTAGCTCTGTTTGCAGTGCATCCAAAATAACTATCAGTTTCCTGACGTTATTTATGGATGATCTTCCCGGGACAAAACCCAACTTGTCCGACTGGCTCAATGTAGAGACAACCTGCTTTAACAGCTTTGCCAATACTGCAGAATATTCATTAATATCGATATTAAAGGACCACTATAGTGCCAGGAAAACATATTCATTTTCCTGGCACTATAGTGCCCTGAGGGTGCCCCCACCCTCAGAGTCCCCCTGCCGCCGGGCTCTAGGGAGTGGAAGGGGTTAAACTTACCTCTTTCTTCAGCGCCTGGTGGGGGACTCTCCTCCTCCTCTCCACCCTCTTCTTCCGTCATCGGCTGAATGCACATGCGCGGCAAGAGCCTGGCTAGTTGGAGTTTATATAGGGAAGGGATAGTTTAAAATTGGCACCCAAATGACATCATAGGCTGTCCTCCAATAAACAAACAGTATTAGTTTACACAATATAAATATAAAAAACAATACTATGCATTAATAGATCTTTTGGCGTTGAATTAAAATATATTAGTTATCTCTAAAAACGAGCATTTGAAAGATCGTATCGGCTATTTGAAGCAGTAGCACGTGACATGTGTCACATGCGCATCATAGTTTCCCGGCAGCTAAGCCTTATGAGAAATGTAGTCTTCGGTATGATGATTACGATGTCGGTAAACATCTATTATTTGCTGACATCGGAAAAGAACTACACATATTTGATAAAGTGCATACAGAGTTACTTAACTGTTTGTCTGATGAGAGACTGATAGGTAGCGGGGTTAAATAATGTTTTTTTTTTTTGTTTATTTATTCTTTATTCCTTTTGTTGTTGTTATTTTAACAAAAAGCTGAAAAACACAAACAAAAAGGAAAAAAATGACCATACAAAACATATGGTTCATATTAAACATTCAATTTATAGAATTCTTTTCCCCTCCTGTAAAACCTCACATTTAGTGATGTCCCAAACGGTTCGCCGAACGGTTCGCCATGGATGGCGAACATATGCGCTGTTCGGTCCGCCCCTATGTCATCATTGAGTAAACTTTGACCCTGTACCTCACAGTTAGCAGACACATTCCAGCCAATCAGCAGCAGACCCTCCCTCCCAGACCCTTCCACCTCCTGGACAGCATCCATTTTACATTCATTGTGAAGCTGCATTCTTAGTGAGCTGTCCAGGAGGTGGGAGGGTCTGTGAGGGAGGGTCTGCTGCTGATTGGCTGGAATGTGTCTGCTGACTGTGAGGTACAGGGTCAAAGTTTACTCAATGATGACATAGGGGGCGGACCATCAATGCTTTCCTATGGATGCTGGTGTCTTCTCACTGTGAAAATCACAGTGAGAAGCGCGGAAGCGCCTCTAGCGGCTGTCAGTGAGACAGCCACTAGAGGCTGGATTAACCCATAGGTAAACATAGCAGTTTCTCTGAAACTGCTATGTTTACAGAAAAAAGGGTTAGTCCTAGCTGGACCTGGCACCCGGACCACTTCATTTAGCTGTAGTGGTCTGGGTGCCTATAGTGGTCCTTTCAGGAGCAAAATAGGTCGATAGTTACTAATCAATTCAGGGTCTTTCCCTTCTTTCAGTATTGTTATAATATTTGTTTGTAATAATTCTCTAGGTACATCTTTCCCTTCCGCTATCACACTAAATGTGTTGGTCAGGGGTTCCATTATAATGTCTTTTATTGTTTTATAAAACAAGTTATTAAAACCATCCGGACCAGGTGATTTACGCCTCCTTCAGCCTTTCTATAGCCTTTTCTACCTCATTCTTTAAGATCTTCATATTTAATATTTTAGACTGATTTTCCGTTAGATTAGGTAGTTTAATATTATCCAATGAATCTATTATCTGTACCTGTGTAGGTTTGATTTGAAGGTTATACAATTGGTAATAGAATTCTTTGAAGGCTATCCCTATCTTTTCTGGAGTCAATAATATCTCTTTCTTTGGCCCTATTAAAGTAATGCTTTTCGTTGCTTTTATTTTTTTTAGTCTATTAGTCTATTGTTCTATACATAGTCTATTATGTTTTGTTAACCTTGTTCCCTTGATAGTACCATTTCCTATTAAGGCATTCTAATCCCCTGTTGACTCTATCTATAAGTAAATCTTTTATATTTTTTTCTACCTCCACTATTTTTTTGTGTTAGCTCCCTATCTGGGTTAAGTTTATTTTGTCTAGCTTACTCCTCAAGTTTAATGTAATGATCTGCTAATCTGTATGGATTTTTCTTCTTTTCTCTATCTCCTATTTTAATCAGCTCACCTCTAATCACACATTTATACGCACACCATGTTATAGGTGCAGCAACGTCTCTATCCCAGTTTTCTTTGAAGAAATTCTCCGTTATATATATTTTTTCAGTTGTTGTTGGTATTTATCCTCCAATTATTTCGTCCCCTTTTTTGCGTTTCTTTTAGTTGAAGCACAACAGGATTGTGGTCTGACCATACTAGAGTTTTGATGACTTTTTTTTTGTTTATTTATTTTTTATTTTAATTCTTTATTTTGATAGTGTATAACTGGTACAGACATGCTTGCATAGCCACAACAGCTGGTGCAAGTATTTTCTTTCAAACAAGGGTAAACACTTGTTGGCATCAGTAACATAGCACATTTTATATGTTATGGTGTTACTACGACTAGTACAATGTATAAACAGTTAAATAGCTAGCGTGCAACTCCTGCTTAAGTACTACAAGGTAAGTATGCTGTGGTGCGTGTGGGGCAGGGTGCAACAGTTGCCTCTTTGATCGTTAAATTAGATGGGGAAATTGAACTAGGGGTGGGCTAGAGAGGCCTGTGCCCCCCTTCATAGACTCCTGGGGCGGTAATATCAGCAGTTTCTCAGTTAATTATAAAGGGGGGGGGACAAGGGTAAGTGGAGCAGTTTATGCATAAACAATCGAGAGGAAATGCATGTATGCCATATGTAATGAACAAAAATGAAACTTTAAAACACGAAATTTTAACGTTACTCATGAAGGTTTGAGAGTAGAAGAGTAGAACCAAACATAAAATCATTAGGCATTGTTGATGTCAGAGAGTTCATGGCACCGAAGTGGATACTTTTTCCCCTCGTTGTGCTGCCGGTACAAAAGGGCGCACTGTGGCGGGGTTCCAGGCTGCGGTTGTCGTCGGCATGTTAGGATCATCTTGTCCACGTGCTTGCTTGTCCAGTGTGAGCTGCTGCAGGATGGCTAGTATGTATCGGTTGCTTCGTGTATCTTTAGGTTACCAGTGTCCCTGGGTATAAGCAGGCTTCTGGGTGCGCCCCAATGATAAGGTATGCTGTGTGCAAGGAGCTCTGTAGTCAGGGGTCACAGGGACCATCTCCAGTCCATGGTGGCCTTGGACAGATCAGGGTAAAAGGTCAGGGAATGGCCTTCAAAGTGGAAAGGAGACTTACTGTGCACGGCCGCCATGAATATCTGGCGATCTCGGCCTTGCTGGAATCTGATGACATCTTTCCCCTTCTCTGGTGTGTCGGTTTGTGGTCTGGAGATGTGAAAGCAGCTATCCAGTGGCATCCCTTTGGCCTGTTTGGTTGTGAAGAGCATGTTGAGCATTCTGCGGAAGAGGTGCGGTAGCTCTGCGGTCTCCACTGCTTCAGGCAGGCCGCAGATTTTGATGTTCTTCCAGCGTCTTTTGTCCTCAAGCGCTGCCATACTGTCTTGGTGTTGCCTTTGGGCCTTTTGCAGGGCGAGGAGTTGTTGCTCCACCGACACCAGTAGGGTCTCTTGTGTGGCGGTATTGGGCTCCGCGTTTTGCAGGTGGGCCACCACTGTGCTGATCTCGTTGCGGAACACTCCAATATCAGCTGCTATATTGCAGCGCAGCTCTCCCAGCATGTCCTTGAGCTGCTCCTCTGTGAGAATAGGTTTCGTAGATGAGTGGATCGGTCTGCTCACAATTCTAGTGCCATGGTCGTCTTCCTCAGACTTGGAGGCCTTGCTAAACGAGTGATATAGGCCTTCCATCTGAGACGCCATTTCCGGCCTTTTGGAGATTTGGGGCCTCCGCAGGAGATCTCTGATGTCTGCGTTAGAAGGGGGTCTATCCGGCATCGATTTTTTATTCCGCCGCCCCATATCTGCTGGCGAGTGGACAGCTGCTAAATGCGTTTGTAAGGTAGATTTTCCTCTGTTTTTTTTTTATGTAATTGAGCGAGTTTCGCTTGGAGCTCGAGGCAAGTGCGTCCTCTCGGTATGGCTGCTTTCTCCACCCCCCTGATGACTATTTTTTTAATTAACTTAGATAAGTGCTTATCTCCAAATATCATATCTATCCTTGAATAACTTAAATAGATTTTTGAAAAACAAGTATCATCTAAAACCTCCGGGTGTGTAATCCTTCACATGTCTAACAAAGCATTATCCCTAATAAGTTCCCTTAATCTTTTTGCGTTGTTAATCACATTCCTATCTACTTTTCTAGGGGTACATATTTTTTTATCAAGCTTTGGATCCATTGTGCAGTTAAAATCTCCCATAAGCAACAAACTATCCTGTTTTATTCTATTGTTTTTAAGGAGCATCTTCTTTATATACTTAATTGGGGATTTATTTGGTACATAAAGGTTAGCCACAGTAAAAGTATCTTTACCAATCTAACAAATCAAAATCAGATATCTAGCTTCTGTATCGCTTTCCTAACATATTATTACAGGGGATACATTTCTAGAAAAGATGATTGCCACTCCTCTCTTTTTCTTGCTCTCCAAGGCTGCACTAAATATCAGCATGAAATCTTTAGATATCATTCTTTTCTCCTCACCCATTATCCAGTGAATCTCTTGGAGAGCACATATCTGTATATTTGATTGTTTTAAGAAGTGATATACCAATTACCTCTTTTGCGGGGAATTAATCCCTTGAGCATTTAATGTTGCTATTCTAATGTTTTTTTACCCCATGTTTTACTTCCTCTCTCCAGAGCTGCATTGCCAGACTTACAAAAAGCACAAAAAAAAGACATTACAAACAATACATAATAAGGAAACATCCCTACCGACCATAGACACCCCATATGTGTAGATCCATTTCCACATAAGTTTGATTAACAATCTCCTGTGAAAATTGGTACCATAAATCTATGGTGGTGTGGCAAAAACAGGTGGTCCATACCTAGGCTCGGGCGCTTCTATCTCTTTCTATCTTCCTTTTTACCTATCCTTAATTTTCTAGGAATTTTTTTAAATTTTATTTCTTATATCAAAGATTCTAAATATCTCTTACTTTAACTTTGTATCAGGATATTATCTCTTACATTTTCCTATTATCTTTCTTATATTATGTACCCTGTTTTTAAAATTCTATCTTATTTTAACTTTGATGGACTCTAAGGTACATATTATCTATTTTGTAATCTATGTCAATAATCGCATAAAAATCACACAAGTATAGTCTCAAAATAATCATATTAAAAAAAATGGAAAAAAAAAGAGAAAAAAAATCAGTATATCAATAATTCAGATTCCTCTTTACCCTTATTTTGTTCCAATTCATAATTCTTACATTTTCACTCTGTACAGCGTGCTAGTCCTATTAGGGTTATTTTCTATTTTTCTATTGTCATTTTTGTGTTACAAACTCATAATTAATATAGTTTAAGTATACTTAAAATTAAGTTAATATTAAAGTGCAATATACCTTAAATATGTGTTATACTCAATATCGAAGAAGAGAAAAAAATGTGCTGTCATTTTGTGTTACATGTCATTATTATAATAAATGTACTTTTAAATTAAGTAACCTCTATTGTGCATTATCTTTAAATATATGTTATAATCTGTCACATAAACTCCACCCATTTCATTTCACAACAATTTATCTATATTAAGGTATTTATTATTATTATGTTATTATTTATATAGCGCCAACAAATTCTGTAGCGCTTTAATGTGGAATTCCAATTTTGTGTTGTATTTTTTTTATAACTTACCCGTTATTTTAATTAGGATATACTTTTTTTTTTTAAATTAAACAAACTCTAGCGTACCTAATGTCTTAAGTATATATTATACTATTATCTATCATCAAAAAACAAAACAAAAAACCTTCATTTGAATATCAATTATGATAAATTAGAGATTTTGTTTTTGCTCATCCAAATACTTAGATGTTCAGGAAAGTGAAGGGAAAGGGTCTTATCATCATATAAGAATGATCTTTGTTGGTATTCCCCATTTATAACGAATATTCTTTTCTCTAAGCATTCCAGTAGATGTTGCGTATAATCTTCTTTTGGATCTTGTATAGAAAGATAAATCCGGCATTATCTTGATCTTATACAGATCTTGTAGAATTTTCTCTCGTTTAGCTCTGAGCAGCACTTAAGTATATCTCTTGGTAGAGCCTTAGCTGAAACAGGAGGTTTCCATGTTCTATGACATCTTTCCCAGATATATGGCTAGTTGGGTTAAACAATGTTTTAAATTGCCGCCGCTGCCATCTTGGTTGAGGAAAGGAATAGTAAAAAATCATGGCAGGGGCCATCTTGATGGGGAATTAAGTCAGTGAGCATATAAGGAGGGAAACAGATACTCCTGGCTGGGGGAAAATAAAACAGACATGATAATAGATAAAATATAATAGGAGTCTGGATAAAAATACATATTAAAAAACCATATTAAAAAACCTAAATAAAATATGATAAAAGTCAGAATAAAGAAACAAATAAAATATAATAGTTATACAACAGAAAGTGGATAAAAGAGAAATATATATATATATATATATATATATATATATATATATATACACGTGTCTAAATAGAGAGGGGTGTGTAAATATTAGATGATATTAGATAAAATGAAACAAATCAAATTCTGCATTTTTGTGTATGGCATGCCTCGATACTGAGTGATTTGGATATCCTTTTACAATATTTCTGCACTGCTCGCTTAATCTTATTTTTAAACTTCTTGTGTTCAGCCCAACATATTGGAGGCTACATGGGCACTCCAACAGATAAATTAAATTTTTAGGACTGCACCTATTAAAATCTTTAATGTTATAAAAAATAAAAAATGTTGTTCTATTGTGTCAGTACTTTTACAGACTATGCAGCGTTTGCATTTATAAAATCCTTTAGCTTCAGTAAAAAAATAATTTTGTGATTTTTTATTGAGTTTAGATTCTCTCATAAAATTAGTAGTTAAGATAGATTTGAAAACTGGAGTTCCTCTAAAAATAATATTAGGCTTTTCAGGTTATATAGCATTTCGTCTTGCTTTAATTCCTCTTCAAGATGGCCCCTGCCATGATTTTTAATATAAACTCCAACTAGCCAGGCTGTATGTTTTTATTCCATTTGAAAAAGCCTATATTGGTGAAACGCGTTATGGATGTTACTATGTATTTTATCTAATAAAGGATTTTGGTTATCACAATAGCATATTGTGCCATCACCTTTATATTTAATATCCTATTTTATATTTTATACCTCCTGGCATTTTTATCACTTTTTATCATCTTTACTCTCCAGAGATATCCTGGGTGGGGATCATACCACTTTGAGGGAATATATTTTGAATCCAATGTTCAGTGTAATTAAATTAAGGCATACATCTGATGCTCTTTATATGTAATGAACTTTTTCTCTGTAAAATGCTGTATACGTTGTGTTCTCTGTGTATTCTAGCCCCCACTGGAGCAGTTATTTTGAGAAACTGTACATTGTGTGACTGTTTGCTTGCTAATTTTATCTGCGACCTTCCTATCTTATGAAATATGTAACCACATATTGTTTTGTAAACTAATTTTAAATCTTATGAAATATGTAGCCACATTAACTAATTGTATCTTTTGACTTTCCTATCTTTAACTACATTATTTATTTTTAAACCTTCAAGCTAAGCTGCAACAATATTGTGTATAAATACACACTACTTTGAATAAACAAACAGGAAGTAATTCTGGACTCACAACCATCTGTGTCGTGTGTTAATTGCTTCTCCAGGCGCCTGCTATAATTTGGGTTCCCCTGAATAGAAGTATTGGATTCTTTGTCCATGTCACCACCAACGCTATCATCATAGAGCAGTGAGCCTGCTCTATTCTTGTGAGTATAATTTTGATTAATCTTATACAATGTTATTGTCTTATTTTGTTGCAATTCTATTCTCTTTTGAGCACCTGGATACCTACCACTGTGGACGCCCCTCATCAAATCCTATAAGTGGGGGTTGTACCACTGTATGAGATACATGCTAGAGCTGGCCATAGCGCTTTTACATGTGAATGTGACATCACTATCTTGAATATACCCTCATATCGAGCTCTGACATATCAGTTTGCCAAAGAGATTCAGATCTACCACATCGAAGCATAAAGAATTTAGCACTTACAGCTGCACCTACCCTTTTTACAAGAGGCATCTTTGTATGTGAGAACTTTTATTGTTGGGATGAGACTTTGTAACACTATTTGTTCAATTATATGTTATTTCTATCATCTCCTGTTATCGCAATTCTGATGTGGCACAGCCCTTCTCTCTATTTTTTCTTGTGTTCTTTTAGATTTTGAAGGGTTAACAGTGATCCCCTTTTGGGGTTGCTGCCTTGTCTCCATTATTTCTGGTTATTTAGCGTGGACCCTCTGTGTATTTTTATATACATGTAGACAAAATATAAACATGTGGATGTCTTCTTGAGCCTCAAGATAGGCATTCCACAATCTTTACCCTCTCAATAGAGAGTTTTATGTGTGACCTGTTTCTCTCAAATGAACAAGGGAAAAAGGGCAGACTTCTAAGTTCTAATAACCTACGGCAGGAGTAAGCTACTAGTTGGGCCGAACAGTAATAATTTGTAATCTCTTAATGTATGATGGGGAGCAAAGAAAAGAGAGAAACTAATTTAAAAAAAGGAAAAAATAAATAAATATACATATACTCCTTCTTCCTTCCTTCCCTTTCCTTCACTTTATAATATTATATCAAAGTATTTACTGCAGTCTGTGGTTTAACTCTGGTCTCATATAGTTTTTCCCCTTTTCTTTCTCTGGGTGAAGCTTCTACTGCTAAAGTCCAGTTACTGTTTAGTGAATGTGTTTTCCAAAAGTTTATTTACTTTGTATTGAATAGTGACTGTTCTATTATCTATACACGTGCCTTTAGTTTTGTGTATTCTATTAATAGGGTAAACGCTATATTTAAAAGGTAAAAAAAATAATAAAATTGTTAAGACACCCCTGGTGTCTTTAAGAGAAACCGCCGTTTAGTTAGCCTTCCCCTTTCGCAATATCAGTAACTCCGTTCGCATAGACTGCAGTATATGAACCAACATCAGGGGAAGCGGCAATCTCCCGACCGGGATCCGTGAAAGGCTCCAAACTCCCGAACGGAAATCCATGAACTGCTGCTAGCCGCCGAACAACGATATCCACCAAGCGGCTTTCGGTTCCAATCAGCAGTCTCTAAGCGCAAAGAAGAAATCCCCCCAATAACGAGACAGAAGCTCCGCATTGAGGGTCAAACAGGATCTGGCTTTACTGTGGGCTACCTGCCCGGATTTATGCAGGTCTCCCACTTGGTGGACACTCCCCTAGGGGACCAAATGGGAGACTGGAATTACAGATGGACATGGGGACATTTCAGACGTACAATCACAAGCTTTGCCCACAATGCAACATGGTTTCCTCCCCTCTGCCCTGGAGATAATTGAGAAGTAATTCAATTATCTCCAGGACAAAGACAAATCGCTATCTTAAATGCAATACTAGAAAATACATAAAAATATATAACTTTAAAATAACCGAACATTTCCCATTCGTATCACACATCCCCAGATAGCCTGGATCTGAGTGCATATTATTAGCGAATAGCGCTCAGATCCCACACACATAGTTCAATCGCCATGGAGTAAAAGTTCTTACAGTCTTTCGGTATGCGATTGACTCCATGGGAAGGCTATCTGGGTTAAGTCCTTTCATGTGTTTCAAAACTCCTGAACGGCCGGTGTTCGTACGCTTTCGTCGAGGCAGCCAGGCGACCCGTTGTTTCAGCGGTGTTCGGCAGAAAAAGTGTCCGTTTTTAGTTCCATGGAATCAGTTCCAAACACCGCTGGGCTTTCGTGCATTTTAAAATGGCCGCTGCCTCGTGGTCGACATACGAACGATGGCCACCCTGAATTCGGTTTAATTGAGAAGTGTCTGTGGTTAACCACAATGTTCTAATTGGGATCAAGAGGTTAACCAGCAGCACACTTCTTCTTCTGGGTAGCCATCCGTTCGGTGAATTTGTTCGGTGAAAACAGTCATTCGTATGGCTGGGCTATAGAAACAGCCATTTACACGAACGGGGGCAGAAATAGACGAATCCACCATCTTCCCCTCTCCTTTCTTTCCTACTTTATCATCTCACCCACTTGTTCTTTTACACTCACTCCTCCTAATATTCCTGTGCTGCAAATGTCTTAAGTGAGTGACTCATATTTGTGTTATGCATATTTCCCCATACAATGTGAGGGAAAGGTTGAACCTCCTGTGTTACCGTTGATAAGATATCTTCTATTACAATTCCTATGTTTTAATTAATGCCTGTATAGTAGCACCCCAGAGAAAAACAAACAAAAAAAACTTATATATATATATATATATATATATATATATATATAAACTGTATAATATTCAAACAGATATGGTTTCTTTAAACCAGGATTCTAAAGCTTCTGACGTTTGAAATTATAATTTTCTGCCTTCCCAAAATAAATTGATAGAAAACGGGAAGCCCCAGTTATATCTAATATTACTTTGTCTTAATTTTTGCAGAACGTCCGCAAAAGATTTTCTGCGTGTTCTTGTCAGATAGGAGAGGTCTTGGATAATCAGTACATCTTTAAATTTTTCATTTTTTACATTATTTCCTCTTGTGGACTTCAGAATATTCTCCTTGAATAAGTAGGACTGAGAGTTGGTGATGACATCTCCAAATTGCTTTTCAGCGAACTTGGTTTTGGTAATCAGTGTATTCATTCAATTGTTGGATTAAGACCTTTCTCTTGACTCCTGCCTCTTTAAAATATTGGGTTAGGAATTACCTTAGTTTTAAGGGCTAATCTTCCTTAGTTTTAAGGGCTAATCTTCCAGGCTTCTAGTTTTAGATCTTGTTTATTTATTCTGAGGAGGAGGGAGTCATATTTTTCTTGTAGCATCAGTTGTTGTGTATCAATTTTCTGTAAATTCTCTTCAAAATCTTTCATTTTCTCTGATAGACCACCAATTTCTTTTTTGATTTCTAAAGTGCTGTTAATCTTTTTCAAGAATTCTTGTAATGTATTTTGCATTTCCTGGTTGACTTCAATATTCATACAGTCATCTATTTCTTTGAAGTCCACATCTTTTAGGACTTTAATAGCTTGAGGGGAAAAGATGTCATCATTAGCTGATACTCTTTTCTTTGTTTTCTCTTAATTTTTTTCTTTCTTTGGGGCAGTGTTTTTAGTTTCTTAGAAGCCATTTCCCCCCCTTTTTTTCTTTTCTTTCTCTTCTTTTCCTTACTTCTTTCTCCCTCCCCCTCCTCTTTTGTTATTTACTTGCTTCTTTTATCTCTTATTAGCTTTTTGGAATCCACCTTTTGGTGAACAACTTTCCAATTTCTTCTGACTAGCAACAATCTTTCTTTTTTTCCTTCCTTTTCTTTACCTTCTTTTTTCACAAATGCACAGATGTCAGCTCTGCCACAAATGTATCAGGTTTTTAACATTTTGGAATGCACCGTTTAGTGAACTTTTTAATTTCTTCTGACTAGCAAATAACTTTTTTTTCCCTCTTTTTTATTTTTTTTCTCTTTTTTTAAATTAGGTGTTCTTACATGTTTTTCTTATTGCTTCTCTTTTTTTTTTTTTTGCTTCTTTTTAACTTTATACAGGAGCTTAGCTCTATTGATCTTCCCTTTGAGCTTTAATTTAATTATACTTTAATTTATAAGAGGGAATGTCTTTTCAAAATATGAATGCTTTTACTAAAGGGGTTTGACTTTTTTCTCTTGTTTTTCTCCCCCCCCCCTTTTTTCCCCTTTCTTCTCCTCTACTCTGTTTTTCATGCTTTATTGTTCCTCTCTCCCCCTTCTCTTTTCTCTATTCCTTTCTGCCCTTTTGTTTTCTGTCCTCCTTATCTTCTTCTTCTCTTCTTTTTCCTTCCCTTTTTTTTTCCTATTACTTTACTTTTTTCTTTTTTAAAAATATGTAATATGTATGTAACTCACTACGTTCAGCATGCAGGGCCTGATATGCAGCTGGATACACAAGTTGCTCTGAGCAGCTGTAGGCTAACCTTCGTGCTGCTTTAAGCGTTTGCACGTCGTGCTGCTTGTGTCGTGTTTTTCTCAGCCTTATGTCTGTCACCAAGCCTGCCTTTTCAGTTGGTGTTTCGCAGTGATTGTGTTCTGCCCTTCTTGTGCTTCTCCCAGCACGCCAGTCTCTCACACCGGTCTTCGCTCTCTTGCTCCTGCCTAGACGCTTTCTGCCTGTTCTCGCGCCCAACTAACCTTCCTCGCCTCTCGCAGTATGCGCATCTACTTCATCATGCTACCACCACCGGATCTCAACCTATTATTATGCTTAAATTAGCCCGGGATCGTGGGCTAGAGTTCACTCTCCACACTGGGACCACCAGGGAATCCCTCACCGGACCACCAGGGATTGAAGTATGTCCCCCCTCTCCCCCAGTAAAGGTAAGAAGCGAGGAGGGACATAGGATATTTATTTAATTAAATAAAAAAATATATATATAATTAAAAAAAAGCCACACACACATACATTGCCCCCAATACTGCCCCCCCATTCACACAAATTGCCCCCATACACACAAACTGCCCCCATACACAACTGCCCCATACACACAAACTGCCCCCATTCACACAAACCGCCCCCCATACACATAAACTGCCCCCATTCACACAAACTGCCCCCCATATACACACAAACTGCCCCCCATACACACAACTGCTGCCCCCCATTCACACAAACTGCCCCCACACACACAAACTGCCCCCATACACACACACTGCCCCATACACACACACTGCCCCCCCATACACACACACTGCTGCCCATACACACACAAATGCATACATACACACTGCTCCCCATACACACATACACCCATACACACACACTTCCCCCCCACACACACACACACTGCCCCACATACACACATACTGCCCCACATACACATACATACTGCCCCACACACACACTGCCCGCCATACACACTGCCCCACATATACACACTGCCCCCCATACACACACAAACTGCCCGCCATACACACACAAACTGCCCCCACATACACACATTGCTCCCCCATACACACACACTGCCCCCCCATGCCCACCCATACACACACACACTGCCCCCCCATACACACACACTGCAACTGTTACACACGCATACTGTCCCACACATACACTGCATCCCTGACATACACTGCCGCCCTCACTCACACACTACAACCTTCACACACACACTGCACCCCTTACACATTGCACCACTCACACACACCACTGCTTCTATGCCCTACTACAGCCCCATTTCCCAGCAGATCTCAGGTAAGTTGTCAAACTGTTCTTAAACGGTTTGACTACTTACTGTGGGAGGGGGTCCCGGCACTATTGACACCATAACCACTACACTGAGCTGTAGTGGTTATTGTGCCTGGATTATTTCTTTAAATAATCTACAAGTGCCCCTCCCGAGATCAGGCTCTGGATCCTCCACTGATGAGAGGTGCAGCACAGGAAGGTTTAAAACGTCTCTTATGATAATATGGGGGTCTTCTGACACCCCTTAGGCTTTTTTATTTATATTATACTTTTTTAAAGTGACAGCTGGCTAGCAAGCATTGGTGAGCCATCATATGGTTATCCCTCACAGAACCAAGGGTTATTTAATTATTTTCAAATAGTAAATTAAATTATCATTCACTTGCAAAAAGCAAGTGAATGATAACTTGCGAATGTGTCCCAAATTTTGATAAAACCGGTGCTTTGTGAATATTTTTAATTAATTTCTTTGTATAGGAGTTCCTGTTCTGTCATTTAAAAGGTATGATGTTACCCCACTGTAGCACAGCTCTACTGCTTTTTGAGCCACTCCTGTAGTCTCATGTGAGTACATTCCCTTTTTTCCACTCTACATGTATTGTACAACAGTCAACACTATTTTCTGTTTTATATTCTTTTTTAGGAGATTTGTATGTATGGCTGAGAAGTGTGGTGGAACATCTAAGATATCATCTGCTATTTATTTTGAGCCAGAGATAATTGACTCTATACATTTTGAGTGAGTGTGATACAGTTATTATCAATTTGCTATCACATATAAAAATAGGTTAGGTTTTTGTATGTTTTTCCTCTAAGGCTACATGTCTTAATAGAGGTACTACTTATCTGAGAGAAGAAGGAATTTTGTAACTTTATTACACATATAACCCTTTATGGATTTCTATGTGTGTACCTTAACCTTAAAGGATCACTATAGTCAACATATAAAAGCAAGAAAGACAGGTCCCCCAGCCTTCTTTCTTGCTTTCATATGAACTTGCCATTAAAAAAAAATAAGTCAGAGCACTTTTTATTAATAAAACTTACCTCCGTTCCAGTGCCGAGCTCCCTGCCAAGCCACGCCCCCTTTTTCGTCAAATGACAAAATCGCAGGACCCAATAGAATGCTTCTCTTTGAGAAGTGTCATCGCGATCTGGTGCGCATGCGCGGCTTTGCTCGCTTTCTATACCCGCACCCCCCGCCTATGGCAACCCTCCTCAGCCAAACTTTGTGTGTTTGCATAGAAACACTGTATATAGAGATCTCTATATATATAGTGTTTGTATACAAACACACAAATAGTAAAAAATTACAAACATACACACACTCTCTCTCCATCCATCCCCATCCATCCATATCCATCCCCATCCATCCCCATCCATATCCATCCCCATCCATCCATCAATATATACATCCATCCATGCATATGGACGGATGGATGGGGATGGATATGGATGGATAGGGAGGAATGGCTAGAGAGGGATGGATGGATGGATAGGGATGCATGAATGGATGGGGATGGATGGATATGGATGGATATGGATGGAAGGGAGTCCCCCTCCTTCCTCTTCAGCCTCCCTGAGCCATGTGATCGCTAGGTCCTTGTGAGGACCTCGTGATCACATGGACGGCTATGCCAGCAGGGGGAGTGCCTGGAATGACAGGTACTCCCCCTGCTGCCTGAAAAAATTTGTAATTGTTTAAAACAGTGTAAAATTAAATTATATATACTTAGATCATATATATGTATTATATATATGATCTAAATATATATTTATATATACACATATACCCACATATGCATAAATACATATACACTGTATAAGTGTATTTTAATATTAATATATATAATTATATATATATATATATATAGAATAGATAAAAAACGGGATGCACTCTCAGGTCTTCAAAATAGTGAAAATAGTGCTTTATTAATCAATAGGATGCATATAGAAATCGATCGATCGATTTCTATATGCATCCTATGGATTAATAAAGCACTATTTTCACTATTTTGAAGACCTGAGAGTGCATCCCGTTTTTTATCTATTCTACATATTGGACGATTGTGGATACAGCAGCCAGGCAAGATTTTTCTTTCATCTTATATTGGAAGGAGAGTGCCAAGATTCTATTGCTATTATATATATATATATATATATATATATATATATATATTAAAATCAAAATACACGTAGAATGATATTGATTAAATATATATATAATTATCATTATATATATATATATATATATATAATATAAAATAAATAAATATGTAAATATTTTTAAAAAATAAAAATAAATAAATAATAAAAAATAAATAAAAAATTATATAGATGTGTAATTTTTTAAAAGAATATATATATATATTGATATCCAAATACATGTAGAACAAAATTATATATATATATATATATATATATATATATATATATATATATATATATATATATATATATATATATATATATATATATATATATATAATATGAAAATAATTTTTAAAAATGATATACATATATATATATATATATATATACACATGTATATATATATAATTATTCTATGTATATATTTATGTAATAATTTTACATAATTAGGTCATTTTATTAATTACAATTGGCGGGGCCAGTCTGACAACCCAGGCCGAAAGTCCAGGGAATTTAATTTGCTAGCACTATATTTAACCCTGTAACTTTCCAAGACACCATAAAACCTGTACATGGGTACTGTTTTACTCAGAAGATTTTGCTGAACACAAATATTAGTGTTTCAAAACAGTAAAATGTATTACAACGATGATATCGTCAGTGAAAGTGACATTTTTTGCATTTTTCACACACAAATGGCACTTACACGGACGATATAATTGTTGTGATACGTTTTACTGTTTTGAAACACAAATATTTGTGTTCAGCGAAGACTCCTGCGTATAACAGTACCCCTCATGTACAGGTTTTATGGTGTTTTCAAAAGTTACAGAGTCAGATATAAGGCTTGTGTTTCAGTTTTTTCACATTGAAATTTGCCAGATTGGTTATGTTGCCTTTGAGACCGTATGGTAGCCCAGGAATGAGAATTACCCCCATGATGGCATACCATCTGCAAAAGTGGACAACCCAAGGTATTGCAAATGGGGTATGTCCAGTCTTTTTTAGTAGCCACTTAGTCACAATCACTGGCCAAAATTGGCGTTCAAATTAGTTTTTTGCATTTTTCACACACAAACAAATATGAACACTAATTTTGACCAGTGTTTGTGAAGAAGTGGCTACTAAAAAAGACCCAAAAGTAAATACCGTGGGTTGTTTACTTTTGCAAATGGTATGCCATCATGGGGGTAATTCTCATCCCTGGGCTACCATACGGTCTCAAAGGCAACGTAACCAATCTGGCGAATTTCAATGTGAAAAAACTGAAAAATGTAACATGCTAGATTTGACCCTATAACTTCCCAAAACTCCATAAAACCTGTACATAGGGGGTACTGTTTTACACGTGAGACATCACTGAATACAAATATGTGTATTTTATTGCAGTAAAAGCAAACAGTATTATGATATTCACAGTTAGAATGTCACGTAGAACTAAACATTTATTTTTTATTCTTATTTTCTCCCATTTTTTTTATATTTTATTCATATTACATTATGTTTCATAGCTAAATATGTGATGGTAAATGAAAGCCCTGTTTCCCCTGAATAAAATGATATATAATAAGTGTGGGTGCACATAATATGAAAGAGGTGAATTACGCCTGAACAGACATATAGAGCAAATTCAAGTTTTTGTTTACGTTTTGTTTTGATCACAATGTGTACATTTGGCTCAGTCCTTAAGGGGTTAATTTCTGTTCCACACCTAACTGCTCATTACCATATTCATTAATATATCATATTGTTTTCCAACTTCAGAACATGACATCATGTATTTTTGTATTTCCACGTAATGCTGGTACATAACATAATTTTCATAGAACAACTGTATGGTTATTTTTTTTCAGTTCATGCAAGAACTAGATAAGAAGAATATTTTCAGTGGAATACACCAGTAACATAAAAGGACACTTGAGTTCTCCTTTATTAAGAGTGTGTTCAGAGCATGATAAAGCTCTTTTGCGCAGTATATCACTTAGCAACATCAATAGTCGTAAGAAGCAAAAAAAACAAAAACCTATGGGTTTAACTGTGCAAGATAGTTAACCTTATCTTTAACACTGTGTTAACTCCTATTCCGATTTTAAGGGCATACATATACAAGAGAAATTCCACGTCTCTCAAACTCCATATTCACTACATACTTCCCATTACCCTCTTTACACTTTCCATCTTATCTTTTCATTTTCTGCATTCTTGGTCGTGTGACATCTCAGCACCCACTGCAATTGTTAACTACTTTGGCCTTTATTTAATATTGTTTGATACACTTTTAAAATTAATTAATATTTAAAAAAAATATTGAAATGTTTTAATATTTTTTTACATTTTTTTTTATATATGGTTTGAGATTTTAACATGTTGAAAAAGTAAATATTTTTGGATACACTTTTCAAAATTAATCATTTGGAAAGCAATATGAAATTGAGGCGTTTATTTGAATTTTTGTGGATAATGCTGTGCCTTTACAATTTCACTATCATTTTGATACAATATTCATCCTGCCCTTTTATGTGTGAACTCTTTTTATATAAAAATCCCAAATGTTTTTCATTAAGGAATATCTCATCTAGTTCTATTCAGATTTGGCATTAAACTTAATTTTTTTTTAAACTGAATTGTAATAGAGAATGCATCACAAAATGCGTTAATTAAAATGCCATCCTAAACAAGAAAAGCTCAGAAAACAGGAATTGGTGGATTAGGTGCGGACCAAGGAGAGGCATAAGTCACTGGCATAGTGGAGTCTTCAAGATAGGACATGCATAATTATTAGAAAGAATATGTAGGCTGGGGCACTGTTGTGAACAGTTTTATAGTTAATGACTGTTACAAAATACTTTGTAATATTGGTTGCAAAGAAAAAACGTTTATCTTAGTTTTTACTCCAAAACCCAAGTGAATAGACTACGTACCCTCTTTAATTAATGAATTTATTTTTTGCATAAACTGTCTTGAAATTATAAAGTAAATCCCCAATGTGCCCTTTAGGCCAGCAAGCCGTAGGGCCAATAAAACAATCTTAGAATACAAACTGTAAAAGCATCTTAAAACCAGTTTTACTGCTTCTTTCTGCTTGACAAAAATATATATAAGTAAAATTCTTCTGCCATTCCCCATTCTATTTTCCTATAACAGCAGTACTTTTAATCTTATCTACATTGCCTAACCTGTTTAACAAGAGGGGGTTGGGTCATTACTGTGAAAATATATCTACACAAAGCAAGAATGACCGAAGACCCATCCCGTAGAGAATTGTTATGTGATGTCTGAATAAGCCTCCGACCTTTATTTTGTCAGTTGTGTTTTTATACAATAAAAAGTAAGTGCTTATGTGCAAATACTCATAGAACAGTAGTAGGAAGGGAGTGAAAGGATGAAGGGAGTACAGATAAGACATAAGGATGAACATCATGTACATATAACATATAAGTTCCTGGAAAGAGAAGGAACAGACTGATTTAGGAGAGACAGCTCAGGTGGGGGCTATCTGCTCCCAGAACTAGACATATAGTGCGGTTTTAAGCATTAAGCATTTCCTGAGTCCAAGTTAGCCAGTTTTAATCTAATCTGACACCTATAAACTTGAACCTTGGAATCAAGGTAAATTCTTTCACAATCCCCTCTTTTGATCCAAGGGTCACCCAAATGTCCAAGGTATTTCTAGGACTACAGTTCCCTTGGACTGAGAGACCACCAGAATCAGCTGAGGAGAGTTTCTTCATTTGTTAAGTGAGGTAACATCGTAAAAACCTTCCGAAGTCGGAGCTGGAAGGTAAGTTAAGGTACGACCAACAGTAGATTTGTTTTTACATAGAGAGGTTAGTAGACATGATAAGAACTTGAAGGTTAGAAAAATGGCTATAATAATAGCTAATAGCAAAAAGTACAATATTTTCTTAATCAGCAAAGTCATCCATGTTCCTAGCCCAAATGTCCAATCCCAATACCCAAAGAAGCCAGTATTATGTTTGATATCCTGTATTAAGTCATGTAAGCCTTGTATATGTTTATGGATCATAGTGCTGTAGTCAGATAGGTTAAAACAGCACATACCTTCAATAGTGTCACGTATTCATCCGCTTATTAAAATGTGATTAATGGAATTTACTGTCCACACAGGAAAAGTTGTGCCGAGCAACAACCAAATCCAAAGAAGGGTTAATGCTGAGCAGCAATTATGCAAATGGTAACCTGGTTACTGCCTTTGGGGTCAAAGGCTGGTTACAGCCTATCAGATCTAAAGGAGGGGTATTTAGGCCCAGTTCTCATCCTGCTCAGTGCCCTGTCGTGGTTTCCCTTGTGGTTGTCCGAGAGCACGTTATTGATTCTGGTTATTCTGATTATTTGACTTTGGCATTGTTTTTGACTTCCCTGTTATCTGGCATCCCTGACTCCTGGCTTTTCCTTATCGTTGTGTCTCTTTCTGTATCCCTTGACCTTGGCTATTCCTGACTATTCTTTGGTACGTTAGTCCGGCCATTCTAAGGTCCGGTATACGTTACCTATCAGTCCTCTGTGTTACACAATTCTACGTGCTGGATCATTCTGTAATCCTGACAAATAGCTTCACAGCCTAAGTCATGTTTCATTAGTAAGTAGTCAATTGCTGCTCTATTCTCAAGGATTGCCTTCTTATTTGCCTGGGTGTCCATAAACCTTTGCAAGGGAACAGGCTACATCATTAATTGGTTATTATACAGTGCTAAGCCTGGGACTCCTAACATTTAGATAAGAGAGTGATTTTAGGGTTACGATCTGAAGTAAGGATGTTTTTGGCATCTCTCCTGTCTCTCTGCGGTTTGTGTAGCTGGGTGGTTTCAGAGATCAGGTCAGATTTGTAAAACATGGTCATGATTAGGCATGAGATTCCACAGGGACCTCCTGTAATGTTACCTGGGACATAAGCATAAATATCATTTCCACAGGAGAAAGTCTATCCTTTAGGGAGATAGACATGGTGATGGTAACTCATAACTTGGCGAGTTTAGGTACATTTCATAGTGGTGCTCAAGGCTCTACAATTTGTGTTATTTTTCCACCATGTGGGGCAATACAGGAATTTAGTATTAGGGTCTCAGACCACTAAGAACAAGGCTATGCCACATCACTCTTTCTGTGACGCGTGCGTTCCAAAGTGAAACACAGGAACTCAGAGGTCATCCTATTATCTACACACAGACAAGCACGCCACGTCATTTATGGTATTACACTGTGCGTTCCACGAAACCGGAAATTAGATCCACCAGGCAGCAATCTTCAATTAAGCTCACCTTATATATATATACAGAACACTGAGAGGACTACCCCACACTCTTGAAAAAGCCTTTGAACAGGCGAAATGCATCAAGTGGGACATCTATACCTAATTTTAGATTGTCTCATTGTTTTTATTTCTTTGTTAAATAAATAGTATTTTTTTTATATAACAAGTTGTTTTTTGTTTGCTGCCTGGTACCAGTATATCCATAGGTGGGGATTATACCACCCATGCTGTTTTAACTAGAGCAAGTCTTGCTCTACCAAATGTAAGTACATTACTTCTTTTTAACTTTATTTATTAGTACTTACTACACCATTGGAGTTTTCTTGCTTTTTCTTGCCTCCATATATAGCATGCATACCTGCATTTCGTCTGGAGCATCAGCACTACCTATACCACCACATATCCTTAGACGGGGATTATATCGTCCACGCGAAATACAGCAGAGCTCTTAGATAGCTCAATCAAATGTGAGTGGTTCCCATATAGCTGCTATTTATATAATTTGTACTTTACCATATTGTACTGTACCATTATTGTCTTTTCTATTATTCTGAGGTTCAAAGTATTGTACCCCTTGAAGATCTATGTACGTATAAATATTGGGCACAGTATATGCCATACACTTTTTTATCTTCTTATCTCACAAGGTTTTGGGAATCCTTGTATTGTGTACCGCAGCCCTCACCAAATATTGTAGTGAGTGCATATTATTCTTGTTTTCTTCTATTCTTTGATTCCTGTGGAGAGAGCAATCTCGCCACATTGCATTGGAGAAGCCTGGTTGCTCGCCTGCTGCCTTTGGACTATGGCCCCCATGTTAAAAGACTTTGTTTCGCCTGCAGAAAAGCTTTATTCATGCTTTTCTGCCTGGTGTTCGGTAGATTCAATCTACCGAACAACCGCACGAATGACTGGACCACCTGGGAGCTGGAGTGTGCCGGAAATTAGCCTCCCTGAAGCTGCGGTTAACCGCAGCTTAATTGACGAATGCTGGGTGGCCGCCATTCGTATCACAAACACGAGGTTGCAGCCATTTTAAACATGCAAATGCACAGCGGTGTTCGGCGCTTAATTCATGGAAATGAAATCGCACACAGTTTTGCGCGAACACTGCTGAAGCCGCCGACCTCCCTTCTTGGTCGGTGAAAGTGCACGAACGGCCCGGTGTTTGGTAGTTTTACTGGAATATGTTATACCCCAGATAGGAATCCCATGGAGCCCATTCGCATGAAACTGACTGTGTAAAGACTAGCTCCATGGCGATTAAACTGTATTCGTGTGGTCTGAGCGCCATTCACTTAATAATGTGCGCTCAGACCTGAGCTATCTGGGGATATGTTAAATGTATGCTTTTAATGTTATGTGTCTCACATAGTGTATTTTAATAGTAATTTGTGTGTTAGTATCCCCACGTGCATAATGGCGATTTGCCTTTGTCTTGGGAGATAATTTAATTACTTCTCAATTATCTTCAAGGCAGAGGGGAGGAAGCCAGGATGCATTGTGGGAATATAATGTGACTGTGTGTCCTATTTGTTTACTTGTCTGTCCCTTGTCACAGTCTCCCATTTGGTCCCCTAGGGGAGTGTCCACCAGGTGGGAGACCTGCATAAATACTGGGCAGGTAGCCCTCATTAAACAGACCACTGCTTGACCCTCAACACGGAGCCTTGTCTCGTCTTTGGGGGGATTTACTGAATGCTGATAGAGACTGATTGCTAGGAGTGTAAGCGGCTTGGATGCTTTTCCTATTCGTCTGCTAGCAGCGATTCGTATGGTTCCTGTTCGTGTGTTTGGAGTGCTATATTGGATGCCGTTCAGGAGTTTGGAGCATTCACTTATTGGCGGTTCGTGTGTTTGGTGTTCTACAATAGCTGTGCCTGCATCTCTGGAAAGGGGGACGATTGCCTAAACGGTTTTTACCCCTTGTGTGCAAAACGGTCCGTTACAATTCCCATTTAGGCAGCCCTATAAACAAATAATATAGACAGTTATACTTTAAACATCAATGATGTTTTTAACAAATTAGATGGTTCAGGAGATGTAAATATCAATAAGCCGTTAATCATATTCGATAACCTCCAAGAACTCCTCAAAGAACTCAAATTTTCGTTAACCAAAGAAATGAAGCTTAGGTGGAAGATAGCCACATTAACGAAGTATGTGGATGATAAAATCACCCCTAGAGTTTTAAGACTGTTCAAAATGCCCACGTCAGATAATGATAACATACATTTTATGGAAGAATGGTATAATCATTTAGAGTTCTGCACCTTTGGTCTAATGGGGAGTTTGATTAAGGTAAAAAAAAAAAAAAAACTGTTAGTCTTAGACAAAAAGATTAATGCCCTCAGAGAACAACTTATCCCTTTTGCAGATACTGAAGAATACTTCAACTCAATATTAAAAATAAAGAAAAAATGTAGAAAAAACAGACACAGACATTAAAATAATAAAAAATAATAAATGTAATAGGGATAAATACGACTACGCAAAGAACCAAGTACGTACTTATTATACAAAAAAAAACACAAATACAAATAAAATGGAGAAATTATGACATATCCACAAAAAATAACACACACGGAATGGCAGATCGAAGGAGACTGCAAAGTAAGGAATTTCATAGGCAATATTACCCTCACGCTAGGACACAATATAGATAAAGATCAACCAAGAAATTCACAGAAAGACACACTAGAGACAACCAATCAGGTACACACTATGAAGGCACTAGGTTACAAAATAGACCTATTGAAGCTAAACAAAACATGAGCTTACCACACCCAATTGTAAAGAAAAGGAGAACAAGGTAAAAACAACTATCACAAACATAGCACAGACAAATCACCTCTAATAGTAAGACCTAAAACACACAGATTTACATACACTGCTCAAAAAATAAAGGGAACACAAAAATAACACATCCTAGATCTGAATTAAATAAATATTCTTCTGAAATACTTTGTTCTTTACATAGTTGAATTTGCTGACAACAACATCACACAAAAATAAAAAAATGGAAATCAAATTTTTCAACCCATGCAAAAAAAAAAAAGGTCTGGATTTGGAGTCACACTCAAAATTAAAGTGGAAGAACACACTACAGGCTGATACAACCTTGATGTAATGTCCTTAAAGCAAGTCAACATGCCATGTTCTGCGGAGATATCTGGCTTTGACTTCTGGTATCCAGTATTCTTTTTACATTTCTTGTTTAGTTTTTCTTGTTTTTTCTGGTTTTCTATTCTGTGTCTGGTTTTCTTTATGCTGGGTTTTTCTGGGTCCATTCCTGTAATCCATCCCTGGAATTCCCAGTCTCCTGGATTCATTTATATGTTTGTTTTATGTTGCCACACCCGTTTGTTTTCCATTTTCCTTTTGTTTCAGTCTGTACCTGCATCAGTGTTTCAAGTCTCTGCCCTTTCTTGCAGGTAAGTGCTATTGTGGTTTAGTATAGCTCTTTTAGCGAACATTAGGCAGTGTAGGACCTGCCGAATATGGGGTACATTGGCGTTTTGGCAGGCTTATGTAATGTATGATCATATAATGTAACTAAATCCCCATACTTTTCATATATAGTGCTTAGTTATGTCTCCTCTTGTTTTGCCTATTATATCTTGTCTTGTTTTATTTTGTAATCACAGTACATGTACAGTCCTGTACTGCCCCTGTTTAGTTAATGTTCCCTTTATGTATTGTATGCATCTTCTGGGTTTAGCTTTCTATCCTATCCTTCTCTGGTTCTGGGTTCTACTAGTTCTGTCTTGTTTTCATGTTTGGTGACTATCCTAGCCTTGCCTTGTTTCTGTACTGGATAAATGTCTGCTGCAGAGCCCCCCTATCCAGTTCCTGGGAGGTCTGCATATCAAGCTCCTAGTTCCTGGGATCCGCTGTAGCTACATCAGGGTTCTGGTATGTGGCCGCTCAAACACTGGTGCACAACACCATGGGGCGTGCGGTTACCCTGCACCGGGCCCTGTAATCCACTTCCATGCTGAAGACTCCCGCTTCTCATCAGGCATACTGGGTCCCGGTCCTCGCACCGCAACACAGACAGTGTCTGGGTCCCGGGCACCGGACCGCCACCCGTGACAGATGGCCGTAGGCACTTGGAGTTCGTGGAGTAGACTTTGCAGCTTAACTGTTCTGTCTGTGTTCTGTCATGCCTGGTTCTTCTGCTTGCAAGATCCTGTATCTGGACCAGTCTGCTGGAGATGGCTTCCTTATTTTTGTCGTGGAGGAGGTCGATCAGCTAAGCTGTACGGTGGTCGCTTCAGGTGTTCTCTTGTGATGCTTGGTTCCTTGTTCTTGTTGGTTATTCGGCATGCAAGAGTTCCTGTATCTGGACCAGTCTGCTGGAGATGGCTTCCTTATTTTTGTTGTGGAGGAGGTCAATCTGCTAAACTGTATGGTGGTCGCTTCAGGTGTTCTCTTGTGATGCTTGGTTCCTGTTTCGGGGCAGTGCTCCTATTCTGGAGTGGATCTCAGTCCTGGCTGGTGGTTCCTTTGCAGGAGACCTTTCCAAAGGAAGTAAAGTAGTTCGGAATGGCATTGTGAGCCGCAAACTACTTTCCTGCTGTGTCGGGGAATCCTTGCCTCCGGTAAGTCTTGAAGAATTAGTAGCTGGATCCTCGCTTCTTTCCTGGTCTCTGCCTGAGAGCTGCTTGTCGCGCCTGGAGGTCGGTCCTTAAGAGGGGAGTTATGTCACATCATGCCATGGTCTGCAGAGATGTCTGGCTTTGGCTTCTGGTATCCAGTACTCTTATTACATTTCTTGTTTAGTTTTTCTTGTTTTTTCTGGTTTTTCATTCTGTGTCTGGTTTTCTTTATGCTGGGTTTTTCTGGGTTCATTCCTGTAATCCGTCCCTGGAATTCCCAGTCTCCTGGATTCATTTATATGTTTGTTTTATGTTGCCACACCCGTTTGTTTTCCATTTTCCTTTTGTTTCAGTCTGGACCTGCATCAGTGTTTCAAGTCTCTGCCCTTTCTTGCAGGTAAGTGCTATTGTGGTTTAGTATAGTTCTTTTAGCGAACATTAGGCAGTGTAGGACCTGCCGAATATGGGGTACATTGGCGTTTTGGCAGGCTTATGTAATGTATGATCATATAATGTAACTAAATCCCCATTCTTTTCATATATAGTGTTATGTCTCCTCTTGTTTTGCCTATTATATCTTGTCTTGTTTTATTTTGCAATCCCAGTACATGTACAGTCCTGTACTGCCCCTGTTTAGTTAATGTTCCCTTTATGTATTGTATGCATCTTCTGGGTTTAGCTTTCTATCCTATCCTTCTCTGGTTCTGGGTTCTACTAGTTCTGTCTTGTTTTCATGTTTGGTGACTATCCTAGCCTTGCCTTGTTTCTGTACTGGATAAATGTCTGCGGCAGAGCCCCCCTATCCACTTCATGGGAGGTCTGCATATCAAGCTCCTAGTTCCTGGGATCCGCTGAAGCTGGATCAGGGTTCTGGTATGCGGGTGTGCGGTTACCCTGCACCGTGCCCTGTAATCCACTTCCACACTGAAGACACCCGCTTCTCATCAGGCATACTGGGTCCTGGTCTTCGCACCGCCACCCGGACAGTATCTGGGTCCCGGGCAGACCGACAGCCGTGACAGTGTGGCCTCCACGTGCCTGTATGACCTCCCTACAACGCCTGTGCATGCACCTGATGAGGTGGCGGATGGTCTCCTGAGGGATCTCCTCCCTCCCAGACCTGGAATAAAGCATCTGTCAACTCCTGGACAGTCTGTGGTGCAACGTGATGTTTGGTGGATGGAGCGAGATATGATGTGCTCAATTGGATTCCGGTCTGGGGAATGGACGGGCCAGTCCATAGCATCAATGCCTTCGTCTTGTAGGAACTCCTGACACACTCCAGCCACATGAGGTCTAGCATTGTCTTGCATTAGGAGGAATCCAGGGCCAACCGCACCAGCATATGGTCTCACAAGGGGTCTGAGGATCTCATCTCGGTACCTAAGGGCAGTCAGGCTACCTCTGGTGAGCACATGGAGGGCTGTGCGGCCCCCCAAAGAAATGCCACCCCACATAAAATGGTCCCATTGGCACCCTGATAAGTATTAATGTTCATATCAGTGCAGCCCTCTTGGTTTTATATATATCTACCCTATGCATATTGTATATGTTGCCAAATTACCATGACGTTACCCGTACCATATCACCCTCACATTGCAGCTATGTTGCCACTTTGGCAATACACATGCAAAAATACTTTGATGCATGCACATAAACAGTCTGTAACAATCTGTCACTCCACATGAGTGCTGAGCTTAGCATAAGGACATAACATCACGTCCTCACTTTAAGTTCGGCCTTGCCGTCGAGTGACATAGACTGTTTTTGGTGCCCACAATGTAGTAGGGACACGAGCCAATCTGAGGGCATCAAATTTCTTTTTATTTATATTTTCATTTCCAGCTGGTGTTATAAAGTTAAAAGAGAGCAGTCTTAAGTCTGTGAAGGCGTTAATACCAAGCAGCCTTCTTTTTTAGTATGACAGCTGTGATAACAAACGGCACTGACCAAAGTATCCAATGATCTACTCACTGCAAAATCTTGTGGTCACTACTCTATCCTAATTCTCATTGACCTGTCTGCTGCTTTTGACACTGTTGATCATCAACAGCTTCTTCTCATCCTCCGCAATATCGGTCTACAAGATATTGCTCTCTCCTGGTGCTCCTCCTACCTCTCCCAGCGCTCTTTCAGTGTTTCTTTCTCTGGCTCTGCTTCTTTTCCCCAACTCCTCTCTGTTGGTGTCCCCCAAGGTTCAGTCCTTGGTCCCCTACTGTTCTCCATCTATACTGCCTCCCTTGGTAAACTCATTAGCTCTTTTGGCTTCCAATATCATTTCTATGCAGATGACACGCAAATCTATCTGTCCTGTGGAACTCGCTTCCCTCCTCCGTTAGATGCTCACCCAGTCTCCACTCCTTCAAAAAATCGTTAAAAACCCACTTCTTCATAAAAGCGTATCAATTAAACTGTTAATAGCTCCGTCCTGACTGATTCCTCTTCTGCAACTGCCACTAGTCTAATACTATCCTTACCTTTTTGTGTCATTTTACCCCATTCCCTCTAGCATGTAAGCTCATTGAGCCGGGCCCTCAATCCCTCTGTTCCTGTGTGTCCAACTTGTCTGGTTACAACTACATGTCTGGTCGTCCACCCATTGTAAAGCGCTGAGAAATTTGACGGCGCTCTATAAATATCATAATAATAATAATAATAGCAAAGAGTCTGAAGGCTGAGATAGGGTTAATAGCTGCCTTCAGTCTAATAGGGATAATAGTAAGCAGTCTGGTGGCTATGATGGGGTTAATGGCACGCTGCCTTCAGTCTTATGTCTATGAAGGGTTTAATAGTAAGCATTCATTTAGTCTGTTAGCTGTGACAGGGTTAATCAATCTGAGGACTGTGATGGGGTAACTAACAGGCACTCTGATCACTGTTTAGCAGAACCCAGAATTACATTGTATCCACCTGATGAATAACTATAGAACTCCACGTCTTTAGCATTCTGTATGCTGGATTAAAGATAAGTCTCAATCATCCCATTTTACCAAGAAGCAGTCCCAATATCACCCACCCTCCAAAAAAGAAATCTTTGCAAATCCTTGAATAAACACATTTTTACATAATGCTCAGAAGGGCTGCCGTCAGAAATGTTGGGGCCCCTGACAAAGCTCATGGTCTGGGCCCCCAGAGCCCAGCCACGAGTCCGCCCCTAAATCAGCCCACAAGGATGCAGTGTGTAGTCAATGCACAGTGTGTGTTTAGTGGATGCAGTGTGTGTAAAGTGGCCAAAATGTAGATCAGCATCTGTTGTACAAATCCCAGAATGCTTTGCTAGCTGTGGATCTACAATTTGCCAATTCTTGCCGGGCTTTATTTAGCACTCAGCAGTGTATGTGTGTTTAAATGTAAGCATGTTTTTGTATGGAGTATGTGTGTATGTGAATGTTGTGTTTGAATGCAGGAATACTAGGAAGATCCTCAATATACTATCCCACATCGAAACAGAGGGGATCGAAAGTATCCTTTTAGCTCTAGATGCCGAAAAGGCCTTTGATAGGCTTAACTGGGCATATATGACATCAGACCTGATTAAATACGGCTTCCCACAAAAACTCTTACATGGTATTATTGCACTCTATAGATACCCTACCGCTCGAGTATACCAATCGGGATTCCTGTCATCGCCATTTGCCCTCACCAACGGTACTAGACAAGGGTGCTCCCTATCCACCCTTCTTTTTATATTAGCACTGGAGCCCCTAGCCTACAAAATTCGACGAGACCCACTCATCACTGGAATACATGTAAAAGCCAATGAATACACGTTATCTATGTTTGCTGACGATATCCTACTTTCCCTTAGTGAACCGGAGGTTTCTCTGCCTCGACTCATGAAAACACTACAAGACTATGGACGTATATCGTACTATAAACTTAATAGCACCAAAACACAAGTCCTACCATTACACATATCCACAGCAAGGGTAAGCCAATTACGCCACGGCTTCAACTTTGATTGGAGACAAAACATATTACATACTTAGGAGTGAAACTAGCCCCACATGCCCCACACATGGTGACCCTCAATTATGGCCCACTACACCACATATGCACATCACACTT
This sequence comes from Pelobates cultripes, assembly GCA_933207985.1. Classification (NCBI taxonomy): domain Eukaryota; kingdom Metazoa; phylum Chordata; class Amphibia; order Anura; family Pelobatidae; genus Pelobates; species Pelobates cultripes. The sequence continues at coordinate 208,534,462 of OW240917.1, forward strand.
TCAGACATGGAAACATGTCCAACTATCATGGCTGGGTAAACTCAACTCTATTAAAATGGTATTACTGCCCAAGATTCTGTATATATTTAGAATGTTACCACTATGCATACCACCATCTGTCCTAAAAAACCTCCAAGCAGCCCTAACCAGATTTATCTGGAATAAGGTAAAGGCTAGATTACCTCTGTCCCTAATTCAACTTACACAACAATCAGGAGGGCTAGGCTTCCCGAACATATCTACATACTATGAGGCCGCCATCCTTGAATCCACCATATGCCTCCATGCCTCTAGACACTCATTGCAATGGGTCGACATGGAACATGACAAAACACTCCCATGCAAACTGCTACATACTATGTGGTCTCCACAAACGTATAGGCTGCAGAAAATTCCATTATATCCCACCACCAAGCTGACCATGAAAATCTGGGACAAAGTTATAACCACCATGTCTGACAAAGGGAAAGTTTGTACTCAGGGCACTGGAAGGAGTGTCCACAGGGCTGTCACTGAAACCGTGGTACACTCATGGTATCACTTTTATCAAAGATCTATACGCTCACGGGAAGATACTGGCCTTCCCTGAATTACAAGCAAAATATAACCTACCTACCTCTTTTATATTCCGATACATACAATTGAAAAGTATAGTGCATAGTAGGGTATCACTACAGCCTCAACCGACAACACCACAAACGAATCATACCATAGCTATTATTACCAGTTGTTTTTCTTCACCAACTAAACCCAAGGCCTTATCTCTGTGCTATAAGACCCTATTGGGACACACACCACCGCATTCCTTCACATATGTATCCCAATGGGAAAAAGAGGGCATACCACAACTCACGAAGACCAATGGATCCAATCACTGAACGGTCTCACATCCTGCTTCTCACATGTAGAAGCCCACAAAACAGTAATCTACAGATGGTACCTGACACCACAGAGACTCCATCAAATATACCCAGTACTAAGCTCCCAATGCTGGAAATGTGGCTAAGACAAGGGCACCATGATCCACATTTGGTGGGAGTGTGATACGATTAGACTCCTATCGTTACAGGTCCAACAAATATTAAAGAAAATGCTGGGCTACTTGACACCACTTACACCACTGGTGGCACTCATATTGATCTTCCCAAATATGTGGAAGAAAGCGGCTAAGAAATTTAGCCTCCCTTGTTATACTGGCAGCTAGGAATCTTTTGGCCTGGAGGATGTTGCAGACAGCAGAACGTTCTCCACGGCGTCTCCAGACTCTGTCATGTCTGTTACATGTGCTCAGTGTGAACCTGCTTTCATCTGTGAAGAGCACAGGGTGCCAGTGGCGAATTTGCCAATCTTGGTGTTCTCTGGCAAATGCCAAACGTCCTGCACGTTGTTGGGCTGTAAGCACAACCCCCACCTGTGGATGTCGGGCCCTCATACCACCCTCATGCTGTCTGTTTCTGACTGTTTCAGCAGACACATGCACATTTGTGGCCTGCTGGAGGCCATTTTGCAGGATTCTGGCAATGCTCCTCCTATTCCTCCTTGCACAAAGGTGGAAGTAGCGGTCCTGCTACTGGGTTGTTGCCCTCCTACGGCCTCCTCCACGTCTCCTGATGTACTGGCCTGTCTCCTGGTAGCGTCTCATGCTACCACTAGAGTGAAAGCACCGCCAGCATTCAAAAGTGACCAAAACATCAGCCAGGAAGCATAGGAACTGAGAAGTGGTCTGTGGTCACCACCTACAGAACCACTCCTTTATTCAGGGTATCTTGCTAATTGCCTATAATTCAAACCTGTTGTCTATCCCATTTGCACAACAGCATGTGAAATTGATTGTCACTCAGTGTTGCTTCCTAAGTGGACAGTTTGATTTCACAGAAGTGTGATTGACTTGGAGTTACATTGTGTTGTTTAAGTGTTCCCTTTATTTTTTTTGAGCAGTGTATATACCAGAATCTCCCAAATTTAAATCTAAAGACAGAAAATAAATGTGGGAAAGAGTAAATACTAGGACACATAGCAGACAAGAGGATCCTAGGCCCAACTCACCAATCAATGAACTAAAAAGCAATAGGTACCATGCACTATCCTTCTGCAAACCATTTGAGACCTCTTTTTAGAAATTCACACAAACCGAGTAAAACACACGAACCGCTTGAATATCATACCTATAAAAAGCCGCAAACAAGACCTAGAGGAAGAAGAACAGGCAGAAGAGAGCAAAAAGGAAGAATAGAGAGATTTTCAATAAAGAACCAACAGAGACACCTACTGGCATTTTTAATCAGATAAGCCTCTAGATAATACTCAAATAAATGTTCTCAAACAAGGTCTTAAATTTGTCCCTACCAGACAATATGATTCATTTCTAACATATATCGATATAAATAAATTTGTGAGGAATGCCACTTTAAAGCGATTCTATTTAAGTAAGAATACTATCAACACAATATATGCTAATAGAGCGAATTAAAAAAATGACACAAACTATAGAAAAAGCCTTCTAAAGAACAGATAAACTTTTTACCCAGCCCACTTCAAATCTAGCGCTCTAGATATTTTTGAAAAGAAGGTATGTAAAGATCTAAAAACTTTGAATAGTAAAACAGGTGATAGATCTAACATCAGTATAAAAGAAAGACAAATATTAAAAGATCTTTATAATGATCCCTCTATAGTGATCAAGCCCGCCGATAAGGATGGAGGCCTGGTTATTCTATCCAGAGAAAACTACGAGGAGGAGGCATATATCCAACTCACGATATTAACACCTATACTAAATTAACCAGTAACCCTATCCTGGAGATCAAGATCAAATTAAACATTTTTCTAGATAAAGGAAAAGATGGAGGTATCCTAAATGAGAGAGAGTACAAATATATAAACATAACGCACCCCAGGATCTCAGTGATATACTTCCTACCTAAGATCCACAAAAACTTAAATAAACCCCCAGGATACCCAATGTGTCGGGCATAGGATCACCAGTCTCAAACCTTTCCAAATATATCAACATCATGTTGCAGCCATATGTCATTAAGACTAAGTCTTAAGGATACCATAGATCTTTTAAACAAATTAGAAAAGATCATATGGGAAGAGGACTTCACCCTCATGACGTGACGTAAAATTACTTTATACCATCACCCAACACAATAAGGGCTGTCAGGCAGTGAGGTCTATACTTGAAAAAGATAATTATATGCCCCAGGACCAGATAGACTTTATAACTGAAGGAATAGATTTAATCCTGAAACAAAAATGTTTTCTGGTTCAAAGACCGCTTTTACCTACAGAATATAGGGACAGCTATGGATACTAGGTTCGCACCCAGGTTATTGCCAACCTTTACATGGCTGATTGGGAAGATCATACGGTCTGGAGGGGGCATGACTGGGTGGAGAGCCTGGTATCCTATTTAAGATACATCGACGACCTCCTGTTTGTGTGGAAAGGTCTCTTCTCCTCAATACAAGACTTTATATCCTTTTTAAACACCAATAATGAGGGCATAGTTTTAACTGCTAATGTAAGCACTACTATGGTGACTTACATTGATTTAGATATATACATTAAGAATAAAAAGATACACACCAGAACACATTTCAAAGAAGTACATGTGAACAACTACATAAACACAAATAGCTGTCATAACAAAGCATGGCTGGATAGTATACCAAAAAGCCAAATGCTAAGATTGAGGAGAAACTGTTCAAAAACTCCCATTTTTACAAAACAAGCATATGATTTAAAAGACAGATTCATCCAAAAAGTGTATAAAACCACACATGTAGAAAATACTATCAAACAAACATTAACGTTAAATAGGAAAGCACTAATACAAAAAGAAAAAACAAACAAGAAACAGGATTTTATCTTACCTATTGTGATAGATTTTAACAATAAAAACAAGCAACTTAGAAATATTCTAAACAAACATTGGCATCTTAAAAGAAGATGATACATTAGGTAATATCATCCCAGATAGACCAAAGGTAATATTTAAGGGAACTCCTAATTTAAAGAGGCATTTAACAAAGAACTACACATGAACTACCCCCAAAAAACTCGACAATTTTATGATAAACAAAAAAGTTTTTTTTAGATGTAACTGCTGCATAGCATGCAGAAAGACAAAATTAACACCCAAAGTAACTACTGCTTTTAAATTTAACAATACAGGCAAATCATATAATATCAAGGACATTATTACTTGTAATAGTAAAAACGTCATCTATTTATTGGAATGTCCCTGTTGTCTCCAATAAGTTGGTAGAACCATCAGACCACTAAGAGTGAGAGTAGCGGAGCATTGTAGAAACATAGAAAAGGGTTTTGCCTATCACTCTGTTTCATCATTTCTGTAAACATGGTAAAAACCCAAAAAAACTTACATTCACGGGAATTGCAATTGTAAAAAATCACTGGAGAGGAGGAGACTTGTAAAAAAAAATTGGGATGACAGAGATGAAATGGGTGTATCACCTAGACACCATACACCATAAAGGTCTCAATGTTGAATTTAACCTATTCAATTTTTATAATTTTTATCAATATATATATTTTTATTATTTATTATAATTTTATTATAAATATGGATCATTGTCACGAATTTTGTACATATCTGTACTGTTTATGTCTTTTTATGATCTCTAAATATTCACACATATACATTCTTTTTGTTTTCCAATATTATAAAATATAGGAAATGTATATCTATATATATGTTTATTTAGTTTTAACCAATTAAATTATAGTCATACATATTGAGTAGAGTTGAGCGGACACCTGAATGTTCGGGTCCGGCGGGTTCGGTATTTGACGCTTCTATTTTACTCTCAGATATGAAGAGCACGCCCCAAATTTACTATTTAGCAGTTTAGCACCCAGAAAATAAGTATGTTTCAAACTGTGCTGTAACCGCACTATTTGGCGCTTCTATTTGACTCTCAGATATGAAGAGTATTCCCCAAATTTACTATTTAGCGGATTAGCACCCAGAAAAAAAGTATGTTTTAAACTGCGCCATAAGCACAGTATTTGACGGTTCTATTTGACTCTCAGATATGAAGTGCACACACCAAATGTATTATTTAGCACCAAAACAATTTGAATGTTTAAAACTGCTATGTCACAGCAGTATTTGACGGTTCTATTTGACTTTCAGATATGAAGTTCAGGCACCAAATTGACTTTTTAGCACCTAAAGAATTAGAATTTTTACAACTGCAATGTAAGCACAATATATGAAGGTTCTATTTGACTCTCAGATATGAAGAGCACGCCCCAAATTTACTATTTAGCAGATTAGCACCCAGAAAATAAGAATGTTTTAAACTGCGCTGCAAGCGCAGTATTTGACGCTTCTATTTGATTCTCTATTTGACAATCTTTTTGACACTTCTATTTGACTCTCAGATATGAAGTGCAACTCACTAATGTACTAGTTTGCAGAATTCTTTCCTAATCTGTCCCTGAAAGCGGCAGCATCCTCTCCCTACACTAATAAGAGCTCATGTGACGTGCGGGGCTACGTGACTCCAGCTTATATATAGAGGCTGGGTCATATGCTGCACTGGTCAATCACAGCCATTCCATTAGTAGGAATGGCTGTGATGGCTTTTAAGGGAGACAGCCGACTACTCCCATCAGCCCCAGCCACCCTCCTGCAAAGACAAGGTAAGAGACAGGAGGGTGGCTGGAAAATGAGCTTTGTGTGTGTGTGTCTGTATTTCTATGTATGTCTCTATGTATGTCTATGTATGCATGTCTGTCTGTATGCATGCATGTATGTATGTCTGTCGGTATGTATGGAGCTTAAATTGTAGCTTCAGGATGTATTCACAAAGTAACATAAAAATGTATCAGCTAATTATATAATTTCCTCCCATATAAAAGTGTAAGGAAAATTAGAAATAGCTGAAATGTTGGTCTAGTAAGGGTTCTGCAATACACATGAACCGGTACACATTAGGATAAATATAATAATTGGGAAAATGAATTGTCCCACTATAGTAAAAATCCAAAGAGCTGTGTCAGTTATATAGTGTAGCCGACAGAGTGCTTACTATAAAAGATTTTATTAGCACAAATACACTGTCAAAATTATATATATATATATATATATATATATATATATATATATATATATATATATGACAAATCAATATTCCAAGCGAAAGAATCAATAATACCAAGTTTACAGTCTGAGGCTCCAATGTTGTTAATATCTGTCTCTCACCGGCCAGATGAAAATGAGTCTGAACCTCCACGTGCTGTGTGAAAACTGGCTGTCAGCCGCGTGCGTTCCACTGCGGCTCTTGATGCGTTCCAATCTCCTTTCTCCTGGAGATCGGTGTAGGATGCTGCCTAACGCGTTTCATGATCATAGGATCACTTCATCAAACGATGGTATCCTTAGTTCTTCCTTCTGTTAAATACTGTCTGGTCTGATTGCACTGTTCAAGAAGGGGTTGAGGTTACAAAAACCTCTGGCTTGCCAGTCCGCCGACAGCAGAATCGGTCGGACAGTCGCTCTGAAACGCGTTAGGCAGCATCCTACACCGATCTCCAGGAGAAAGCAGATTGGAACGCATCCAGAGCCGCAGTGGAACGCACGCGGCTGACAGCCAGTTTTCACACAGCACGTGCATGTATGTCTATGTATGTATGTCTGTGTATGTATGCATTCATGTCTGTCTGTATGTATGTCTATCTGTATGTCTGTATGCATGCATGTAAGTCTATGTATGTCTGGCTGTATGCATGCATGTATGTCTATGTCTGTCTGTCTGTATGCATGTCTATATATGTATGCATGTCTATATATGTATGTCTGTATGTATGCGTCCATGTCTGTATGCATGTATGTCTGTGTGCATGTATGTATGTCTGTATGTAATTATATATGTATATATGCATGTCTGTATGTCAGTATGAATGTATGTCTGCATATCATTATGAACGTATGTCTGTGTGTATGTGTGTATGGATGTCTGTCAGTATGTCTGTATATATGCATGTATGTCAGTCTGAATGTATGTATGTATGTCTGTATGCCATTATGAATGTATGTGTGTATGGATGTCAGGGTCTCTGTCTGGCAGTATGTGTGTATGTATGTATGTCAGTGTGTATGTATGTAATGTGTCTTTATGTCCTCATGCATGTGTGTCTGTATGTATGTTAGTATGTGTCTGTCTGTCACTATGTATGCCTGTGTGTCTGTATATGTGTGTATGTCTCAGTATGTGTGTGTCAGTATGTATGCCTGTATGCGTGTATGTCTGTTTCAGTATGTATCTGTGTCCTTTTGTATCAGTGTGTGTGTATTCCTGTGGGCGGTATTTGGAGCTGGACCCTGTGGGCGGTATTTGGAGGCGGGCCCCAGGGGCCCAGACCCTGAGCTGAGTTAGGGGCCCCAAAATTTCTGGTGGCGGCCCTGCACTCAGCCCTTCAGGGGCAATAACTATGGAATTTCAGCCCCTCATTTGGGCAATTACATACATCAAATTCCTGATATATGAGGGGGAAAAAAATAAAAATACAACCTTTCATACTACATTCCATTATTACACGCAAGGCTTTCCCATAGAGCCATCTCTCGACACACTCCCAAGAACCTAGCACCTATCACTACACATTTAACATATCAAGCCCTCTTCGTTCTGTCACTATTAACTGTTAACTTGCTAGTTCTGGTATATCGCTTCATCTGGTACGCTATGGGATTCGATTATGTGGTGGTTGTCAATTTCTCAGTGTGTCCTTTCTCATACATACTTCAGGTCCTTCTAGTGGAACGATGCGCAGTGGGAACTCAGACCTATATTCAGTACATTAGGTATTTAGCATTCAAGGTAATCTGTTAACTTTCAGTTACAGTGTTATGTTTTGATATGCCTACTTGCTCCAAACTTGTGGCTGTTTATCGTCAACTCGATGCATTGTGATTGTACCCTCGCCTTGACATATACTCAACATGTTGATCAATTATTCCAGCCACATCATTTTATGGGCTCTTACATATCAAAACACGGTAGGAGTAGTGATGTCCCGAACGGTTCGCTGGCGAATAGCTCCTGGCGAACATCGCTTGTTCGCCATGTATGGCGAATATATGCGCTGTTCGGTCCGCCCCCTATTCGTCATCATTGAGTAAATTTTGACTCTGTACCTCACAGTCAGCAGACACATTCCAGCCAATCAGAAGCAGACCCTCCCAGAACCTCCCACCTCCTGGACAGCATCCATTTTACATTCATTGTGAAGCTACATTCTTAGTGAGAGGAGGGACAGTGTAGCTGCTGCTGATTTGATAGGGACATTGATAGCTAGGCTAGTGTATTCAGTGTCCATAACAGTCCTGAAGGACTCATCTGATCTCTGCTGTAAGGACAGCACCCCAAAAAGCCCTTTTTAGGGCTAGAACATCAGTCTGCTTTTTTTTCTGTGTAATGTAATTGCAGTTGCCTGCCTGCCAGCCTGTGTGTCAGACTCACAGCATATACTGTGCCCACTTGCCCAGTGCCACCACTCACTCACTGGTGTCACAATAGCTTGCATTTAAAAAAAACAAAACTTTTTGGACTGTAATATAATAGCAGTCATTTTCCTTCACGAGTGTGCGTTTCAGGGCCTGCCCAGTGCCACCACTCACTCACCGGTGTCCCAATAGCTTGCATTTAAAAAAAACAAAACTTTTTTGACTGTAATATAATAGCAGTCAGTTTCCTTCATGTGTGTGCGTTTCAGGGTCTGCCAGGGCACAGTGTCACACCAGTGCAACTCATATCTGGTGTAACAGTAGTGTACATTTAAAAAAAAAATACAATTTTGACTGTAATAGATTGAATAGCAGTTAGTTATCTGCCAGCGTGTGTGTCAGGCTCACAGCGTACACTGTGCCCACTTGCCCAGTGCCACCACTCATATCCTGTGTCACAATAGCTTGCATTTAACAAAAAAAAACTTTTTTGACTGTAATATAATAGCAGTCAGTTTCCTTCACACGTGTGCGTTTCAGGGCATGCCAGGGCAGAGTGTCACACCAATGCAACTCATATCTGGTGTAACAGTAGTATACATTTAAAAAAAAAAAAATACAATTTTGACTGTAATAGATTGAATAGCAGTTAGTTGTCTGCAAGCGTGTGTGTCAGGCCTACAGCGTCTACTCTGCCAACTTCTGGCACTGCACAGTGCCACTCATATCTGTTGTCACAGTAGCTTGCACGCATAGTACCACTAATCAAAAAAAGAAAAATGACAGGCAGAGGCAGGCCACCCAGCAGGGGCTGTCGTGATGTTGTGATTCCCTTTGGCCCTAGAATAATGCCCAGTGTTCAGAGGCCATGTACCCTGAACTCGAAAAGTTCTGAGGACATAGTTGACTGGCTAACACAGGACACCCAATCTTCTACAGCTTCCGCTCGGAACCTTGACGCACCATCCTCCTCCAGCTTAGCTTCAGGCACCTCTCAAGTTACCACTCGCCTGCCTGCCACCACCACCAACACTAGTACCACAGCAGCTTCACTTGGTATGTCAGAGTAGTTATTTACATATCAGTTGGAACAAATGAGTGATGCGCAACCATTATTGCCAGAGGATGTAGATAACAGGGATATGTCTCAGTCAGGCAGCATTACAGACATGGACGTACAATGTGATGATGATTATGTTGTACCCGCTGCTGCTTCCTTTGCTGAGTTGTCAGATACAAGTAAAGCGGTTGATGATGACGATGCATCCGTAGATGTCACGTGGGTGCCCGCTAGAAGAGAAGAACAGGGGGAAAGTTCAGATGGGGAGACAGAGAGGAGGAGGAGGAGACGAGTTGGAAGCAGGGGGAGGTCGTCGCAAGGTGCTAGTGGCACAGTCAGACAGCATGCATCGGCACACGGGGTCAGCCAGACAGCACGCCAATCAACGCATGCTGTTGCCACCACCAGAATGCCGTCATTGCAGAGCTCAGCAGTGTGGAATTTTTTTTGTGTGTCTGCCTCTGACAACAGCGATGCCATTTACAACCTGTGCATGGCATCGTACAACGCTTTGTGCATAAGTACCCAGGCTCACAGGACGTCCTGAAGCAGGCCAGGAAGGTGTGTGGCCATTTCAGGCATTCCTACACGGCCATGGCACACTTTTCAGATATCCAGTGGCGAAAAAACATGCCAGTGAGGCACTTGATTTGCGACAGCCCGACACGTTGGAATTCAACACTCCTAATGTTCAACCACCTGCTCCAACAAGAAAAAGCCGTGAACGAGTATTTGTATGACCGGGGTGATAGGACATCCTCTGCGGAGCTGGGAATTTGCCACGTGACTGGACGCTTATGCGCAATGCCTGTAGGCTCATGCGTCCTTTTGAGGAGGTGACAAGCCTAGTCAGTCGCACCGAAGGCACCATCAGCGACATTATACCATTTTGTTTTCTTCCTGGAGCGTGCCCTGCGAAGAGTGCTGGATCAGGCCGTAGATGAGCAGGAAGAGGAAGAGTTATGGTCACCATCACCACCAGAAACAGCCTTATCAGCATCGCTTGCTGGACCTGCGGCAACGCTGGAAGAGGATTGTGAGGAAGAGGAGTCAGAGGAGGAATGTGGCTTTGAGGAGGAGGAGGAGACCAACCACAACAGGCATCCCAGGGTGCTCGTTGTCACCTATCTGGTACCCGTGGTGTTGTACGTGGCTGGGGGGAAGAACATACCTTCAGTGAGATCACTGAGGACGAGGAACAGGACATGAGTAGCTCGGCATCCAACCTTGTGCAAATGGGGTCTTTCATGCTGTCGTGCCTGTTGAGGGACCCTCGTATAAAAAGGCTGAAGGAGAACGACCTGTACTGGGTGTCCACACTACTAGACCCCCGGTATAAGCAGAAAGTGCCTGAAATGTAACCGAATTACGGCAAGTCGGAAAGGATGCAGCAGTTCCAAAATCAATTAAAAAGTATGCTTTACACAGCGTATAAGGGTGATGTCACAGCACAACGGGAATCTAACAGGGGAAGAGGTGAAAGTAATCCTCCTCCTCCCACGACCACGCCGGCAAGGACAGGACGCTTTACAGACGTGTTGTTGATGGAGGACATGCGGAGCTTTTTAAGTCCTACGCATCGCCACAGCCCTTCGGGGTCCACCCTCAGAGAACGACTCGACCGACAGGTAGCAGACTACCTCGCCTTAACTGCAGATATCGACACTCTGAGGAGCGATGAACCCCTTCACTACTGGGTGTGCAGGCTTGACCTGTGGCCTGAGCTATCCCAATTTAGCGATAGAACTTCTGGCCTGCCCCGCTTCAAGTGTCCTGTCAGAAAGGACCTTCAGTGCAGCAGGAGGTATGGTCACTGAGAAGAGAAGTCACCTAGGTCAAAAAAGTCTAGATTACCTCACCTTTATTAAGATGAATGAGGATTAAACTGATAAGAATAGTACTACTTAACACACCACTCCTATCTGGTGGCAAATTAGATTGCACGCGCAGTGCTCCAAATTTGAAGAAGGAGGACTGACCAAGCATCTTTTTCCATCTCCCGGTTCCTAAAATCGATGCCATATACACGTCCCCTGATAGGGGACGTAACCGGGATTAAATTGATAGGAATAGTACTACTTAACACACCTTATAATAACGCAGAGAGAGGAGTCTGAAGAAGAGGAGTCAGAGGAGGAAGGTGGCTTTGAGGAGGTGGAAGACCAAACACAGCAGGCGTCCCAGGGGGCTTGTTGTCACCTTTTGGGGACCCTTGGTGTTGTACGTGGCTGGGTGGAGGAAGAGACGTTCAATGACATCAGTATCCAACCTTGTGCAAATAGGGAGTTTGCGGTTGTGCAAATGGACTGTTTGCGGTTGTTTGCGGTGCGTTAAACGGGGAGTTTGGTCTGTCACTGTGAAGCGGGCGTAACCCTTACACTACCTGATCGATACAACATCATACCTGATGTTTTAAAGCACGTTATTCCAAACAATTTAGGAATGTTAGGTGATTTATGCCCTTTATGGATTAAAACCAGACTCTGCATCAACTATGTAATTTTCCATGGGAGTTTTGCCATGGATCCCCCTCCGGCATGCCACAGTCCAGGTGTTAGTCCCCTTGAAACAACTTTTCCATCACTATTGTGGCCAGAAAGAGTGGGTTTTAAAATTCGCCTGCCTATTGAAGTCTATGGCGGTTCGCCCGTTCGCGAACATTTGTGGAAGTTCGCGTTCGCCGTTCGCGAACCGAAAATTTTCTGTTCGCGACATCACTAGCTAGGAGCATATCAGTATGTCACGTCTCACCAGGTATACTTCATACCGACCACTGCATGTATAGTCACCTGGTTAACTTATTATACAGTTCAATCTCCATTGGTTAGTTGGTATCAGATATTAAGAGTATTATGTGTTCTGGGCTCATTGCACTTACAATACAACCTCCCTTCTTACAAAAAATGCTATACACAACTTATGTTTAGCTTGGTCTGGCTGTTATGATTTCCTAAGGAGCCATAGGTAGTTTTCGGCTTCTTGTGCCATTATTTAGCAGTCCCGCAAGGCCAACACCCATCCTCAACTACTGAGGTATTCGCCCCTCGGACCAAACCATAGTTACTGCCTCGCATGTCTGCCTTCTTGGCAAAAGCAGTTAGGGCTTGTCATGACCAACTTATTTTGAATCTCTTTAAAACTAACCAAGAGGCCAACTCCCTGCCACAATGCTCGTTGGCAAACGTACCCAATGGGCCAAATCATAGGTAGAGCCTCTCATCACCACTTGGCAACTAGTTAGGTTCCCAAGTCACCAATTTAGCTTAATTGATTTGCCACTTTGCATAACATAGATCAGGCAGTATCTTACAGGTGTTATACAGTATCCCACTATGAATATTTTTCTTTCAGGTATGGTTATAAATGATGATATAATGTAAAATTTACCTGCTGGCTATGTTACATAATGGCCACATTTTATTGTTTCGCATTTACGTTTTTCAAGTCACCACATAAGTGACTCACTTTACGATACTACCTCCCTTCTTACTACATCCAATCACTCTACAGAATTTATCTTTAGCTTGGCCTGGCTGTGAGGGTACCCTAAGTGGCCATAGGTAGTTTTTGGCTTCTTGTGGCTTCTTGTGTCATTATTTAGCTGTCCCGCTAGGCCAACTCCTATCCTCAACTATGGAGGTATTCGCCCCGCAGGCCAAATCATAGTTACTGCCTCGCATTTCTGCCCTCTTGGCAAAAGCAGTTAGGGCCTCACCTGTCACAGCCAACTTATTTTGAATTTCTTTAATCCTCACCGAGAGGCCAACACCCCGCTACAACGCTCGGTGGCAAACGTATCCAACGGGCCAAATCCTAGGTAGAGCCTCTCATCGCCACTTGGCAACTAGTTAGGTTCCCGAGTTACCAATTTAGCTTAATTGTTTCGCCACTTGGCATAACATAGGTCAGCCAGTATCTTGGTTATAAATGCTGATAAAAATTTAAAGTATTGATTGAATAATGTTGACACGTTATTAAAGTGTTAAACTATTAACTTTTTGCCCTCTCTTTACAGGCCTACCCGAACGTCGGTTTCGGCACACCACAACCGACTTATGCACCACTAACATAACTCGGCTTATTGTCTTGACCACAAATGGAAAGGCTGAGCCTGTGAGTGGAGCCTGTAATTGTAGGAGGGGTTATTCTGGCTTAGAAATGCACAGCCTGCCCCTTCCTCTGGGCTGAGACTGTCTGGTTTAGTCCACCCTTTATAAAGTCATTCAAATTGGTGGGCCCTCTTTTTACAGGCCTACCCGAACATCGGTTTCAGCACACCACAACTGACTTATGCACCACTAACATAACTTGGCTTATTGTCCCCACCACAAACGGGCGATGAGAGGCTCTACCTATGATTTGGCCCATTGGATATGTAGCAGAGCTGCAATATTAAATCCTAAGATCTCCGCTGGTACAGAAAGTAATCCAAGTAAAGCGCTGGAAAGGAAGGAAATATCCCATATCCCCCAGTAACCAGACGAAACACAGTTCTGGGAGTCAACTCACAATTTTATTCACAGCTCCAGTATTTATGTAATTCCCCATGCAAGGGGTTTCCTTAGTCACTTTACAGGGGTATCACAGTAGAGGACTACATAGGGAACTGAATATACAGAGCATTTCTCCCACCATGCACTGCTGTACGTGAGGGATACTCCCACTAGAATATCCTGTTAAGTGGATTATCCCTCTGTACAGCAGAACCAGGTTTTAACATAAAAATGTATAACTTTAACATTATTCGTGGGATTATAATAAATGACCGTTCGGTAGATAGCTGTGTCTGAGCGCACACTTCGGGAAAGTACCGCTCAGATCCCAGCATAAATAACCGAACGCCATACGAAACATATATATCAAATTCCCCTAAAAGTACCGAACACCTATTGGGAACCCAAATACAGAAAGATCGGGGCTCCCGAATGGCCTGGAAGTCCAGCGGTGTTCGCGCCGTCGAGTAGCCGATTTTTGTTCCAGGTGCTCAACGACCAACCAACCACCGCAGGGCTAACAAAGGATCCAAGATGGCTGACCGCCGCGTGGTCGGTAGCCGAACGACGGCCACCTAGAAAGGCAATTAACTACCGATTGCAACGATGTTGCAATCGGTTAATGGGCGTCACACGACCCTCTGCGTGTGGGTTCCCGTTCGGTACCTTATTCGTTTCACAAACAGTGTTTAAAGTCACTGTTCGTGAAACTACCATATGAATGCTAGCAGCTTTTGGCCATTAGCATACAAATGCTCTTTATTTCAACATACACAAATACATTCCTATACACAATAAAAGCAGACAACCTTCCGATGTTATGCAATAAGTCTTAAAGTGGATAGGTTTGCCACAATAAATATATATATATATATATATATATATATATATATATATATATATATATGGCACTTAATCCTGAAACAATAAAAAAAATAACTTACACCAAGTTGCTGCTCCACGCTAAGTATGTAAGATGTGTCAATGATGAGAGCACTCCACTCGCTGACTGCTCCCCATTGAGATGCATTGATGCAGTGCATCTTTATGAGGAGATGCTGATTGGTGCGGTGAAGCACAGCGTTTTGCCACACATGCGCAATAGCCTCCCAATGCTTTCCTATGGGAATTGAATTGGCGTTGACTGAGATCATCCATTTTTCAGCCAAAGTGAAGAGCTCACTTTTGTTACTTCAAAATGGGCAAGATAATGTCATTTTTTTTACTGCTGTGCAATAGCATACATTCACAATTTCAGTCCAATTACGAAACTTTCCTTAATATGTCAAGGTAGTTGTACTGAAACATTGATTATATGCAAATACACATCTTCTTACAACAAATACACTCTTTTGTTTATTTTGAAGCCCTATGAGTGGTTTCTTTCACATTTGAGTGATAGTTTTCAGTTTTAAGGTTTTTTTTTTTTCCCCCCATTTTCATATCTGCACACTATGCTGGCGCAATGCATTATGGGGCTGGTATAGAATTTTTTTCAGGGCTGCTTTTCATTCACAGCTCAGCCCTGGCAGAGGTAATTTGAAAGGATTCACATCCTCTGCCTTTGAGCCCACAAATTATTTAAATGTTTTCAAGAATATTTATAGCACACATTTGTAAACTGTCTGTATTTCAACTAGAAAAGACTGGAATCATGGAAAAATCAATGAACTTAGAAATAAATTCAATTAAGTTTAAATAAATAACATTTACTGAACATTTAATACGGCTTTCGAAAAAAAAAGAAACAGATGCAAAGTGACCACTTAGTCTATTCACCAGAGGTGATATGAGGGTTCACATCCTCTGCTTTCGAGCCTTTGTTTCTGCAAATTGATTTATTACTTCACCAAAGCTAATCATCTTTGCATATTCATGTTTAATTGAAAGTATGGCCAGATTTGTCAACTCACTCATGGTTGAACAAAATTTTTTTATCAGTTTTAATTTGGAAAAAACTTCTTTTACATGAAGCAATAGACACATAGAGTCAAAAAGAATCTTAAACACAGTGACACATTTGGCAGAGATTCACAAAAATCCCATTTAACAATGAACTCCAGAAACTGCAATACCATCCATTTATTTTTCTTTTTTTTTTTATGATCTTTATTGAAAGGTTTTTCCGGGTTTTTTGGTTTTTTTTTTTTCAAAAAAGACGATACAGAACGACAATTACATACACATGGTAGGAAACATTACTCCCATTTGAAAAATACATCCATAAAATTTTCCTTTGTACATTTCGCTTAGCCAAAGACAAACCAATACATTTAACTTACATATCTACATAAACAAAACAATGCAGCAAAAGAGAAAGGAGAAAACACATATCGAGTAACAATGTATATCTTATATCTTATATTATCCAAAGTATGACCAATCCAACACAGTTTCCCTTTAGGTTTGTAAAGAAGTTAAATTTAATAAACCTTTTATTTGTTGAAAGCTCTATTTGTTGATCCTCTCCCAACATTTCGTCCAAACAGTTATTTTTTTACTTAATTTTTGTTTGCTCAACAACAATTCCATTTTAATCTGAAACTTAAGCTGGGCTCTAACTTGTTCCCAAGGAACGTCCCTATCATTTTTCCAGCCTCTCGCAATCACAATTTTGGCGGCTAAAAAAAGATGAGTAAGAATAGTTTTCAACTCATACGTCATTACCGGCCAATTTAGATGGAGCAGGACGACCTCTGGAGAGAGCCTCAACTCAAGATCCAGATCTACAGACACAAATCTATGGATATTAGACCACAAATTGTTCAATTTACTGCATTCCCACCAAATATGCATAAAAGTACCTGTAACTATACCACATCTCCAACATAGATGGTTTATTGTGGGGTACATTTTATTCAATTTATCTGGTACTAAGTACCATCTATTTAGAACCTTAAAATGGGTTTCTAATAGATTTAGCGAGTGTATATTTTTCGAAACTCCTATCAATGAAGAACCCCAATGCCTGATATTTATATTTATGTTTAATTCTTCTTTCCAAGCAGCTATAGCTGTTGGTGTTTTTTCTTTGTTGCACATTTTGCTTACTAGCAAAGCTTTAGAGAGCGGTTTGTTTATCTTATCTGAATTGAATAGTATTTTTATCATATTGTACAAACTAGATTTTGATATTATTAAGTGTGTTGTCAAAAAACTTTTCAGTCTTAAAAAATTAAACAGCTCTTCTGATGGTAAGTTGTATTCCTGTGTTAACTGAACGAAAGTTTTAATTGTACCTTCTACAAATAGCTGGGACAGTCGTACAATTCCTGCTTGTTTCCAATTATTAAGGTCTATATCTGCAACTTGTTGTTCAACAAAATTCAATTTCAAGTACTTGGAATTTTTTTTTACATTTTTAAAGTTTTTTTTTTTATTTTAAGCCAGCAATTCATTGAATGTGTTAAAACTGTGTTGGAATACTCTTTTTTTTGAGGGAGTTTAGTAGTGTTCCAAATTAGACAATCCAAACTAGTGACTCCTCCAGCAGTAAGTTCTATTTTATACCATCCTTCATTTTTATTCTCTTCTATTTGCATCCTATATATGTAAAATTGTAGCTGCTCTGTAGTTATTTGATATTAAAGGATAAGCTAATCCTCCTCTACTTAATTTTTGTGTTAACTGACTCAATCTTGGTTTCTTGCTTTTCCAAATATATTGGGTGAAACTTCTCTGTATCAATTCCAACCAATGATTAGAGATATATAATGGCAGCATTTGAAACATATAGTTCCATTTTGGGATAACATATGAATTAACTACATTTATTCTTCCCCAAAAAGATATTTCTAAATTCCTTTGGTTTTTTGACCATTTATTAAGATTTTGTAGTAAATCTAAAAAATTTGTTTCCATAATTTTATTTACATCTCTAGTCAGTTTAACTCCCAAGTAATCCATACTATTTTCAACCCATGAAAAATTATATCTATCGTTAATCTTATTTTTAGTTTGCTTATCCAAAATCATAAATATATTTATATTTAATTTATAGTTAGATATTTTACTATAACTGTCGATTTCTGACATTAGAAAATCCAATGAAATATCAGGGTTAGTTATAGTTATATGTTTTATAGCCATTAATCTTCTTATTGTTTCTGATTTTCTCAGCTAATGGTTCAATAGAGAGAAAATACAATAATGGTGAAAGTGGACATCCCTGTCGTGTCCCGTTTTTCAATTGGAACCATGAAGCAGTAATATTTGGTCCTTTAGTACGTGCTAAGGGATTTGCATAAAGGGCAAAATGGCTTTCTTAATCCAGCCATCAAGGCCATAATGCGACAGTGCAACATCTAGATAGCTCCAGTTGACTCTGTCGAATGTTTTTTCAGCATCAATCGACAGAGCCAAAACTGGAACCTTACTTCTTTTAGCATCATCCAAGATATTAATAATTTTCTGATACTAGTATAGGAATTTCTGCCTGGAACATATCCTATTTGATCTTGATGAATAATCAATTTATTTGGAGACAAGAAAGATTTTCTTTTATCGACACAGATGAAGGAAAGAGCTGGTTAGCAAGAATCCAAATATGAAAAAAACAAGATTGCTGAAACAGAAGGAACTAATTTTTTTTATTATTTATTATTTATTTTTTTCTCTCACCTATAACTGTTTACCAGTTTATGATAAGTAGATGGGTTAAAGAGGATAAAAGGTCACTATAAATATATTCACGTATATTTGTCAGAGAAAATTACTCATAAAGGTTTTCACTTATGCTAAAGGTAGAAGAGTCTACTTAAAGTTTATAATATATGTAATTTACAAATAGGAAATAGGAATTTCTGCCTGGAACATATCCTATTTGATCTTGATGAATAATCAATGGTAAAAGTTTCTTAATTCTAGCAGCCAAAACTGAGGCATACAATTTGGTGTCAACATCTATCAAAGATTGTTAAGACACCCCTAGTGTCTTTAAATGAAACCGCCGTTTAGGCGACCTTCCCCTGCTGCAATACAAATAATCCTCGTTCGCATAAACTGTAGTGCATGAACCAAACTCAGGGGAAGCGGCAATCTCCCGATGGGAGCCATTCACACGAACAAGATAGAAACAGACGAATACACCTGAAATAACCAAACAGATGGTTCTGTCACAAAGATATTGGACGATAATTCTTGACATCAGTAGGATTTTTGTTTTGTTTTAGAATTGGTAAGATGTTAGCTTTTAACATCTCTGTTGGAAGAAATCCTCTTTTAGCTGCACTATTGAATGCATTGGTCATATAAGTTCAAATTAGATCTTTGAATGTTTTATAAAATAAATTGCTAAATCCATCTGGACCTGGGGTTTTAAACCTTTCCAAGTTATTTATAACCTTTCTTTATTTCGTCCATAGTTATATCTTTATTTATTGCTTCTCTTTGTGATTCTGTTAACTGAAACTTATTTATTTTTTCAAAATATTTTTTTATATCTTCAACTGTCGTGGTTTGAGGTATGTTATATATCTTGCTATAGAAATCATTAAATTGTTGTCCTATATCTTTGGGAGTTACTGCAGTTATTCCATTATTTATTATTTTTTCCACCTTATTTAAACCCTTTTGTTTTCTAAGTTTTTGTGATAGCAGTTTGTCAGCTCTATTGCCCTTAGAATAATATTTTAATTTTAAAATGTCTAAGCTTTTAACCGATCTTTCCATTAGTTTTTGATTTATATTATCCTTTATTGCTATTTTCTCAGAATTTTCGACTGTTGGATTTTGTTTATTAATTTGGATCAACTTCCTTAACTGAGTATGAAGGTAAGATAGACTAGTTTTTTTTTTTATCAATTTGGCTTTGAAGTTTGATAAAATGGCCCCTTATTACTGCTTTAAAGGCGCACCACAAAGTGGATGAATCAATATCTTCTGTACTATTTTTCTTTGAAATGTTTGCTTATATTTGTTTCCATATGTTTTTTATTCACATCAAAGCAGAGCAAACTATCATTTAAACGCCAGCTATATGGTTCTTTTATATTTTTTCCAATATCTATTACACATAATACACCATTATGATCTGTCCAAACTGTTTCCTTTATATTTACCTTTAGAACTATATTGATAAGTTTGGGGTCTATCCAAATCATATCCAACCTTGAGTAGGAAAAATGAACTTTAGAGAAGTGTGTATAATCTCTTAAATTTGGATTATGAATTCTCCAGATATCAAACAGGTTGAATTCATCTTTGATATTTTTTTATGGATTTAGCTTGTTTAACTACCATTTTATTTATTTTAACACCTTTCATTATTTTCTTATCTAATTGTGGATCAATCACCGCATTTAAATCTCCAGCTAATATTAAATTTCCTACTTTTATTTCTTCTATTTTTTCTAGAATACATCTTAAATAAGAAGCTGGTGAATAATTTGGGAGGTAGACATTACAGAGTGTAAATAACTTAGAATTCATTTTACATATTATTACCAAAAATCTACCATCTACATCTTGTAATTGATGAATTATTTCAACTTCTATTTTTTTCACCAAATATTATGGCTACACCACATTTTTTTTAATCTTTATTTGAGGCTTGTATGATAAGTGGGAATTTCTTTCCGCCTCAAGTTTGTTTGTCCGATTGCCTCCAATGGGTTTCTTGTAGAAATCCCAGATCTATGTGTTCAGCAGCTAAATATTTATATACTAAATACCTCTTTATTGTTGTATTCATACCTTGGACATTATGGGTTAACATTCTTATCATTAAAAATTCTCAAACCTCTTTCCCTCCATCTCGACATTGTAATCTCCCCTATTTTCCTCTATTGCTGCACAAACATACATATAACAAAAAACACATATCTAAAATCGTAGAAGGATATCATCCTCCTTAAACACATAGACTGTTAACTCACCAACTGGGGAGTCAGTCTATTCCTGTGTATAAATAGTAGACACTAAGTAGGTCTGTCCGGATTAAGGTGATAATGCATAGTGATACCCCTTAGACTATTTTATTGAGAAAAAAAAAATAATAATTTCTTTACGTCTAGCATATGTGCAGAAGGGTATAAATGAGAACCTTTCAATTGTTATTCATCTATTATGTTTGACACATACTTTAGGTCGATTCTTCTACTATAAACATAATTAAAAAAAACCTTAATAAATAATTTATATAAAATTAATCTAAACAAATATAAGTAAAAATGGGTGAAAATGTTTCTAACAACTTTTTATCCTCATAATCCATCACAATTTTTTTTCGTGTACATTTTTTGTATATTACTTGCATCATAAACTTCCCAACATTTCTTCTAGTCCAAACACATACACATAGAGATTTATTTAAGTATCTTTCATTTATCCTTATTAATCTATCCCATTATTTCTTGTGATTATTATTTGTGAATTACATATATCGTAGGCTTCGATTCTTCTGCCTTTAACATAAGTGAAAACCTTAATGAGTATTTTTCCTAACAGATATACATAAAAATATTTATAATGACCTTTTATCCTCTTTATCCCAACTACTTATTATATTAATCATAAACTGCTAAACAGTTGTTTTACCATTCACATAAGAGAAAAAAAATAAAAATCTTTTTCTTTAATTCTAGCATATGTACACAAGAATATAAATGAGTACCTTTCAAATCTATCCTTATAAACCGGTCTCATTATTTCTTATGTTTGTTATTCGTCTATTGTGTTTATCACACACTTTAGGCAGATTCTTCTATTATAGACATAAAAAAACCTTAATAAGTACAATTAATCTAAACAAATATAGGTAACAATAGGTGAAAATATTTCTAACAACCTTTTATCCTTATATTCCATCCCATTATTTTCGTGTATATTTTTTTGTGTATTACGTGTATCATGAACTCCAAACATATACACATAGGAGTATATATAAGTGCCTTTCAAATTTATCCTTATTTATACATTCCGTTGTTTCTTATGATTATTTGTAAATTACATATATTATAAACTTTAAGTAGACTCTTCTACCTTTAGCATAAGTGAAAACCTTTATGAGTAATTTTCTCTGACAAATATACGTGAATATATTTATAGTGACCTTTTATCCTCTTTAACCCATCTACTTATCATAAACTGGTAAACAGTTATAGGTGAGAGAAAAAAAAAAATAATAAATAATAAAAAAAATTAGTTCCTTCTGTTTCAGCAATCTTGTTTTTTTCATATTTGGATTCTTGCTAACCAGCTCTTTCCTTCATCTGTGTCGATAAAAGAAAATCTTTCTTGTCTCCAAATAAATTTCAAAGAAGCCGGAATGCTCCATTGAAATCTAATATCATTTTTCCTCAAAAAATCCATTAATGTTGAAAAAGATTTTCTCCAAGTTCTAGTGAAATAAGATAAATCTTGCAAAAAATATATATCCTTATAAACAGAATTTGTTAGGGGTTTTGTGTGTCTGGCCTTGATCAAATTATTTTTAGCTGAGAGTGAGCAGAAACTCACTATCACGTCTCTTGGAAAATGAGCTGCAATTATATTAGGTTTTCGAATCCGGTGGATCTTTTCTATTTGATGATCAATTGTCTCAGGAAGAACTTCTTTAAATAAGCTGCATAAATAATCATTTAATTTCTCCGTTGTTATGTCTTCAGATATTCCTCTGAGTCTTATATTAAATTTTCTTGATCTATCTTCTAAGATTGCTATTTTTTTGTTCCAAAGTTTAACTTTGTCTGTTAGGAACTGCACTGTTTCCTTAACTGTGCCTAATTGATTGTCAAACGTTACAAGTTTTTTTTCCAAAGCTTGCACTGATATTGCAATTCTTTTTGTATCTTGTTTGATATCTTCGAGACTTTTAAGCATATCTTGCTTTAGTGTGTTGAATTGTGATTCTAATAGGAATTTAAGCTGATCTTGTAGGCTGTCTTTCGTTGTTTCAAGAACTGATAGCGGTCCTTGAACCGTTGAGAAATCTGCATTGGTGTTAGAAGTATTCACCAAGTTTATCTCACGTTCACTTTTTCTGTTCTTGTAAATCTTTAGAGGAGGAAAAAAAAAAGACATCCTTTTTTCTATTGATTGTACTGGCTTATTTTCCTTCTTTCTCCATAGTAGTTTTTCTAGTTGCCATTTTGCTAATTACACAAGAATTGTTACAATACTGCCTTAAGCTGGATTTTAGATATATAGTAGATTTCTTCTCCCTTTTTTCCTTTTCTTTCTTTTCTCCTTTCTTTTTCCCTTCTTCTTTTCTTCCTTTTTTCTGTTTTGCCCCTTTTCCTTTCTTTTTCTTCTCTCCTCCTTCCCTCTCTCTTTTCTTTTTTTTTTCACTCTTCTTTCCACTTCTTTCCACTCTCTTTTCTTTTTCCTTCTTTCTTTCCCCCTTTCTCTTATCTTTTTTCTCTTTCTTTAATTTAATGACAACTTCTTAATATTTTCAGCTTATGACAGCTTACAAAATCAGTCTAATTGTTATAGCATATCAGTCTTTGATGTTTATTTTTCTGCCTTTTCTGCCTTTATTTTATATTAAATATTAACTTAATTAGGCTTATATATTTCCAACTTCAGCTTGTTGTTTTCATTGATAAAAATATATACTGGCCATTTTCAGTAGTTTTTCCTTGTTAATTTTCATTTCCACGCTGGAATTTGTTTAATCCAATGCAGCTCAGTAATCTGATCGTGGTCAGCTCACTTTCGCTCGCTTCTGTCACAGCAGTTCTTCCAGACCGCCGAATATGCTCGGCGTGGTTACTTTCCTTCTACGCGGTTCTGCCTGATCACCATTTCTCCGGACACTCCCACCTCCTGCACGTGTTGCGTCTCACGTCATCACGTACCCCCATTAACCGCACGTCCATTTCTTTGCTTCTTCAACACTGATTTTGGCAGCTTCCAAATTCCTCCGAAGACGTTCAGTTTCCATAAAGATGTTGTAACCGTGGAAGCGTGCAGAAGCCAAACACAGAGAGATGGACACAGGTATTCAGGAAGTAAGAGGCCTTTATTCACGTACCGATCGGGTCTCAGATGAACTCCTGTTCCAAAAATATCTGAGTCCTGAACACATATATTCATTATATAGCACTGTAACTCCTCCCATAATCAGCTACGCCCACACATACCCTTAACCTAATCAATGAACAGAGTCTAAACTCATCCATCTGGTCTAACCACGTGGCTCATCTGAAACAAAGGAGAAGGGCGCGTAATTCCAGTTCCTGCATTCTTGCACATGCTCAGTACATTGACAATATCTTAGCTATGTGTAACTAACTAATATATACTACAAACACAAGGAACCTACATATGCATCATGGCAATCTTGGCCTACTAAACTTTTATTTTACTGGAATTCCATCACAATGTCGTCATTAGAGAATTCGTCAAAAATCTCAGTCAATTTTGGAGTATAATTCCAAATATCTTATCTCTGTTGCAACAACCAGAGTGTTTGGCTGAATAACAGTAAACATTGAAAGGATTTTTTCAATTGCCTTAGAACGAATTTCCAACTCGTGATGAAAACGGTCAAGGCATTCAAAGATAGCCCTTTTCATTTCCTCTGGCAATTTGAGACCAGCGTCCTTTGCCTTCTCTCTTGGCATTGTTTTCCGGAGCTTTACTAAACCTCTTCTTTCCATAGAAATATCCACTTCTTCACATGTAGTAGTTGCATAACAAATGGCCTTCTCCACAATTTCACTGCGCTGATCTGCAAGAAAAGCTTTCAGACCTTGTAGTTTCACAATGCACTTTTCAAGAGTGAGTCCCACTGTTTGCAAATACTTCTGTGTGATATTAACGTCTTCTAGAACTTCACACTAGAAGGAAAGGTAACACAAAAAATAAAAATCACATACGACAGAAAGCAACATCTGAGCCGAACCTCTTGTGTTCACATTTTCTCTGGGATGACCCAGTTTTTCAAGGACTGAAGTCAGTTTTTCAAAATTTGTCCTCACTGGCTTCACATCATCATAATGAGCACTCCATTTTGTTTGGGAAAGTCTTTTCACTGTCACACCTAAATTCTCCATCAGCAATTCCCAACGATGTCTAGAAACCAGAGAAAAATGAATACACTCTCTCCAATGTTCCAAAAAAGATCACACAGGAAGCAACACTTCCAAATGTGTGCACCCCACAGAGGTTCAGAGAATGGTTTGCACATGGCATAAACAAAGCATTGGGATTAATCTCTTTTATTTTTGAACACCACCATGAGTCCCTGCCATAGTTGCAGCATTATCATATCCTTGGCAAAGGCTTATGTCTAGTCCATCTTCCTCCAGATGTTGCAGGATATTTTCTGTGTGCTCAGCTGCAGTCTTTTCAGCAATAGGAAAGAAGCATAAGAATGATTCCTTTACTTCAACATTGTCACCTTCAATATGAACATATCTGATCACTTCACACATCTAATCAATGTGGGACACATCAGGGGTGATGTCAAAAAGAATCCCAAAATACTTTGCTTTCTTGATATAAGCCACTATTTTGTTCTTCACGTGATTCCCCAAAAGACCAATGAATTCATTCTGAATTTTTGGAGTGTCAGAATATTTATATCAACAGACATTTTGTGGTAAAAAGAAATTAAAAGTGTATATTGCCAAAGCCACTCAGAACAAAGCAGACTCCATTTTGCTATCTTCAGGATAGCAGAGACATAGTTTCTTCTTACTTTCACTAACCAAGATAAGCAATTAAGCAAGGGGGATGGAATGCTCTGTCTAAATGTTAAAGGAATGTATTATCTAAACACAGACACTAGTGACAGAGAAGACTAAGTAATTGATTTTACTTTCTAAGTTTTATAAGGTACCATTGTAAAATAAGGGGTGAAATTGAGATTAGAACTGTCAATTTTACAAGTTACGACCAAAGTAGATGCCACAAAGACTGGCACAAACGCTTTGAACTGACAGCAAATCTAGGTTATGGTAGTCATTTTAGATAAGCCAAATGATGTCAAAATCGTCATCAGGAAAAGTTAACTCTTTCCTTGATAGGAAGTAGTGATGTACCGAACGGTTCGCTGGCGAACATAGCATGTTCGCGTTCGCCACGGCGGGCGAACATATGCGTGGTTCGACCCGCCCCCTATTCGTCATCATTGAGTAAACTTTGACCCTGTACCTCACAGTCAGCAGACACATTCCAGCCAATTAGCAGCACAGCCTCCCTAGCAGACCCTCCCACCTACTGAACAGCATCCATTTTAGATTCATTCTCAAGCTGCATGCTTAGTAAGAGGAGGGAAAGTGTAGCTGCTGTTCATAAGATAGGGAAAAGCATAGCTAGGTTAGGGATAAGGGTATGCTTTTTTTTTATTTATTTTTTCTATGTAATGTAAATGCACTTAGTTGTCTGCCACTGCTGCCAGCTTCTGTGTCAGGCTCACAGTGCATACTGTGCCCATTTCCCCAGTCAGTGCCACCAATTACATCTGGTGTCACAATAGCTTGGATTTAAAAACAAAAAACTTTTTTCACTGTTATAGATTGAATAGCAGTCAGTTGTCTGCCACTGCTGCCAGCTTCTGTGTCAGGCTCACAGTGCATACTGTGCCCATTTCCCCAGTCAGTGCCACCACTTAGATCTGGTGTCACAATAGCTTGGATTTAAAAACAAAAAACACTTTTTTCACTGTTATAGATTGAATAGCAGTCAGTGTCCTTAAAGCGGGTGTGTTACGCTAACAGTGGATACGCTGACAGTGCCACTAATTAGATCTGGTGTCACAATAGCTTGGATTTAAAAAAAAAAACTTTTTTCACTGTTATAGATTGAATAGCAGTCAGTGTCCTTAAAGCGGGTGTGTTACGCTAACAGTGGATACGCTGACCAGTGCCACTAATTAGATCTGGTGTCACAATAGTTTGGATTTAAAAAAAAATAATCTTTTTTCACTGTTATAGATTGAATAGCAGTCAGTGTCCTTAAAGCGGGTGTGTTAAGCTAACAGTGGATACGCTGACCAGTGCCACCAATTAGATCTGGTGACACCAAGCTTGGATTTAAAAAAACAAAACACTTTTTTCACTGTTATAGATTGAATAGCAGTCAGTGTCCTTAAAGCGGGTGTGTTACGCTAACAGTGGATACGCTGACAAGTGCCACTAATTAGATCTGGTGTCACAATAGTTTGGATTTAAAAACAAAATAATATTTTTTTCACTGTTATAGATTGAATAGCAGTCAGTGTCCTTAAAGCGGGTGTGTTACGCTAACAGTGGATACGGTGACCAGTGCCACCAATTAGATCTGGTGACACAAAGCTTGGATTTAAAAAAACAAAACACTTTTTTCACTGTTATAGATTGAATAGCAGTTAGTTATCTTCAAGCAGGTGTGTTACGCTAACAGTG
>OW240917.1:208561930-208574446 GCA_933207985.1 Pelobates cultripes
AAAAACTCTAATTAAAGGAGAAGGAGAAGAAATAGGGGGTGTGAGGAAGAGGGAAGAAAGGAAGGAAAAAAAAAAACCAAGTCATCAGGAAAAGCTGCCATCAAGAAAGCAGCAAAGCAAGATCAACAAATAGAAAAAATAAAAACCCTTCAAGTTTCTTTTCACCTGGACAAAAATCTAATGTAGAAAAAAAATCTTGAAAGT
The DNA here is from genome assembly GCA_933207985.1 of Pelobates cultripes. NCBI lineage: Eukaryota > Metazoa > Chordata > Amphibia > Anura > Pelobatidae > Pelobates > Pelobates cultripes. The sequence continues at coordinate 208,562,135 of OW240917.1, forward strand.
TCAATCATGTATTCATCAAAAAGCGAAGAATCTATTCAAAGTCCATCCAGCCAAACAGAAAATTATATTACAACAGATTTTCTAAAACAATGTTTAGAAGAACAATTGGTGGCAATAACTGCTGAATTTAATAAAAACACAGCAGAAACAAAAAAACTGTTTCTGGAAATATTGGAAAAACTAAAGCAAAGTGAAGAAAAAATCACAGCTTTGGAATTTGAAAACAGAGCATATAAAGAACAAAATGAGCAGCTGTATAATCAAATGAGACAAATAGAAGGAAAACTAGGAGATTTAGAAGATCGTTCAAGAAGAAACAATCTAAGAATAAGAAATGTTCCAGAGGCAATTACACAAGATAAAATATCTGAGTATTTTGATACTTTATGGGCAACACTCAATATAGAATTGTCAACTCTAAATACCAAAATGGAGCGATACCACCGCTTAAGCAAACCTAGTTCGGTTTCTCAACAACTACCGAGAGATATAATAATTAATTTTCAGTCCTATCAATTTAAGGAAGCTATATTATATGCAGCTCGAACAAAACAGTTCAATACAGAAAAGCTTGGCGATATTAAGATATTTCAAGATTTATCTTTCTACACCAGACAACAAAGAAAGAAATTTATGACGGTTACTAGTTCACTAAGAAGACTAAATATAAAATATTCATGGATCTACCCCAGTAAAATAAAGATAATTACAGAAGGAATACGTGAGACATTCACGACCCCATCTCAGATTGAAGAATGGCTAAGGAAGAAAGAGAAATTACTTTATATAAGCGGATAAGGAAGAGAGAGAAGGAGGAGAAGAGAAGAAGTGACAGGGGATGGAAAGTCGTTTGAAGATTTAAAGTATAAGGAGAAATAAATTGATCCAAAGAAATTTAGAACAATAGAAAGGACATTGAAACACCATGTTGAAGATATAGTGAAGAAATTGTAATTAATGAAGGAGAAAGTAATATAGAGAAGGAATTTATAAGTTAATAGAAAACACGTATATGTTAGTAATGTAATTCAATTATAAGAAATATTTGAGGAAATTAGTTGAAAGTATGTATGTCACACTAAATTTTTGAGGAGAAAGTGGTAAATTTAGAATAACAACTGCACAATGGTACATTAGATAGATATAAGAAATGGCACTGAAAAAATTATAATCTTGTAAAAAAAATTTAATTTTTTTTTTCATGATAATAATAGGGGAAAATAGTAAATGTAAGGAGTCACATCATAAATATAAAAGGTGAACACAAATTAAAATATTTAAAGTGGGCACAAGATGAAAAAGGGAAGAAATTTAGAGGTACGAGGGAGAAAAGGGAACGAAAAGGGAAATTTTTTAATATAATTATTAAACACAAACACTGAATAGAATATAGAATAACGAAGTAGAAGAAAAGAAGAAAGGGAGAAAAGGGGGAAGAAGGGAAACAGAAAGAAATAGAATGTAGGAGTGTTGGTAAATAACTTAAAATTAATAATTGCTGAGAGAACAAAACATATAAACACGTATATAAGAATGGAAAAAAGATTAAAGGGAAAGGAAGGGCACTTAATAAGCAAAGAATGTTTTTTTTTTTTTCTCCTTCGCTTCGTTACCATGGTATATATAAATGGATAATAGTAGTAATATAAACAAGTTAAAGGGATCAAAGAATGTGATATAGATAAAAAAAATAGTTTTTTTTTTTTCTCTCTTCTTCGCCTTCACCTCCTTTTTTCTCTTCGCATTAGAGGAAGAAGAGAAGAGAGGGGTAGAAGTATAATCTTCATAGAGTAGAAGAAAGAGGAAGTAGGGAACGATAAAGAAAAATCTATATTTGGTTCCTCCAAAACGAGATATAGCCTCCCTCGCCGTAACCTGTAAAAGGTTAAAAGTGGGCATTAAAACCCACCAAGGAAAGTGTTTTTTGACTCTTTTTAGAGTCTATGGAATGATAGGAAAAAGACTTCAAGTACTTAGTATACTTGAAGATGTTTCGTGTATGTATTGTAATGTGATTGTTTATTTTTTTTATTTCTTAGAGAGTTCACTAGACTATCCAAACAAGAAAACAATATATGATAATGGTTAAAATAATAACGTTAAATATTCAAGGTCTAAATATTCCTCAAAAAAGACAAGCTTTTCAAGAATATTTAAAAAAGGAACATGTTCAAATTGCTATGGTCCAAGAGACACATTGGCGTAAACAGGATGAAAAGAGATGGACCAGCAGTTCTTATCCTTTAAAAATCTGTTCCTCTAGAGAGGAGGAGAAAAAGGGAGGAGTTGCAATATTTTTCGCAAAAGATTTAAAAATAAACATAAAATTTATGGAAATAGATTTGGAGGGAAGATTTATTATCTTAATAGCCACAATTAACGAGGAACTTTTCACCTTAATTAATGTTTATCTGCCTAAGAAAAACCCCATATGTCTATTGAGAAAAGTAATAAATAAGGTTGAGAAAGTAGGTGTAGGAATAAAGATATATGCAGGGGACTTTAATAGTATACAAGATCCCTTATTAGATAAGTTCTCTGAAAAACATTCGATTTGGGACAAACAAGTTTTAAAAAATGCAAGGACTTTTAATAACTTGATGAAAAAAGAAGGCCTATTTGACATATGGAGACTCAACAATCCTGCAGTGAAAGAATTTACGTTTTATTCCTGGCCCCATAATTCATACTCGCGTATAGATCTTATATTTGGAGATTTAAAATTAATAGATAGAACATATAAAATAGAAATCAAACCAGTAATATGGTCAGATCATAATAGTGTGTGTCTGGAACTAAACAGTAATAGATTAAAGAATAATAAGACTATAACCTGGAGGTTAGATGATTCATTATTATCAAATAAGGAATATAAAGACTATATAGATAAAATGACCATTTGTTATTTTGAAGAAAATAATAATGGACTAGTGGGAACGATACTCTATGGTGCTCATATAAAGCAGTAATAAGGGGACATTGTATAATGCTTAACAATTTAAAGAAAAAAAAAGGTGCAAATATACAAGATCTTTACATTGAATTATATAAACTAAATAAAAAAAACAACGATAATCCAACTAAGGATATTCAGTTAAAAATAGAGAAAATTAAATCTGAGATTCAGGAAAAAACTTATGAAAAAATCTAAATAAATATGCATAAACTTAAAGTTAAATATTATCACAAATCTAACAGAGCTGATAAAATATTGTCTAATATGCTGAAAAAAAGAAATACGACCAATAAGGTTGATAAAATAATTACTAATGATAACATCTCCCTTCTTCCAGAACAGATAGGGAAAGCGTTTAATGAGTACTATGCCAATCTATATAGTCCTTCAGCAACTACCCCTTCAGAAATAATAAAAAAATATATTAGATCAGCAAAAATGAATAAAATAACAGAAACACAGATAAACAATCTAAATAAAGAGATTACGGAAGAAGAGATCAATATAATAATAGATAGATTAGAAACCTATAAAACGCCAGGTCCGGATGGATTTGGAAATAAATTCTATAAGACAATGAAACTTCATCTGATAGGCCAATTAAAAAATACCTTTAATTCTGCAGTTAAAAAGGGCAGATTCCCAGATGAAATGCTTAAAGCAAATATTTTACCTATATTGAAATCAGGGAAAGACCCAACTAAAGTACAGAGCTATCGCCCAATATCATTAATAAATGTAGATATTAAGATATTTTCTTCTATTATAGCTAGAAGATTAAAATAAGTTATAAAACAGCTAATCCATCCTGATCAAACAGGTTTTGTTCCAGACAGAATGTCAAGCAATAATATTAGACGCTTGATTGATGTACTAGATATATCACAAAATAAAGAAAGTCCCATGCTGATCCTGTCTTTAGATGCTGAAAAAGCCTTTGACAGGGTCAGCTGGGGCTTTATGAAGTTTACCCTAGAAGAACTAGATATACAGGGATGGTTGCTTAATGCAATCTTAGCTCTATATAAACATCCAAAGGCGAGAACAATCGGTCCGGGTATTTGCTCAGATTGGTTCAAATTGAATAATGGGACCAGACAAGGCTGCCCTTTGTCCCCTTTATTGTTTATATTAACATTAGAGGTTTTAGCTAATAGAATTAGAAATAATGAAAATATTAAGGGATTTATAACAAAACAGAAAGAACTGAAAATATCTCTCTATGCTGATGATACTATTCTATTTTTGAGCAATTCAACATCATTATTAAATGCAATGTCAGAAATTGATACATATAGTGTAGTATCAAATTATAAATTAAATAAAACAAAATCAAGTGCTATATATATCAATATGCCAAAGCAAGAAATGAATTCCTATCAAGAAACATATGGCTTTACTAAAACTAAAATGTTTTTATATTTAGGAATTAAAATTTGCAGAAAGGTAGAGAGTACCATGCGAATAAATTTTATGGATCTTCTAAAAGAAACTAATAAGAATCTGAAAGAATGGAGAAAATTAGAAGTATCTTGGGAAAATCATATGTTTTGCCAAAATGGATTTATATGTTTAGAATGCTTCCATTAGAAATCCCGAATGCATGGCTGACAATGATCAATAAGGCCTTTTCTAATTTCGTATGGCGAGGGAAAAAACCTAGAATTAAAAATGGAGTACTAGCAAGAGGAATGAAGAAGGGAGGCCTAGGATATCCAAACATAAGAAAATATTATGAAGCAGGAATCATTATGCATGTAATGGTTAGTCAAATAAAACAAAATAAAGAGGAAGTATGGTGGCAGTCAGAATCAGAATCTAGCCAACTAAGAGATACTTTAGAGTTACTCTGGAGTACAAAAAAATAAAACCTATCCAGATCGTACATTTTAGGACAGATCAATCCAATATGGCAAAAAATAAGGAAAAAAATTGATTTGGAAAATAAAATATTCGATTTTCAAAAATTAGAAATAATAGAATTGAATATGGAGAGTATCTCCTTAAAATTATGGAAAGAAAAAGGAATAAATATTATAAAAGATCTGACCAAAGAGGATAAAATCAAACCTTATAAAATGTATAAAAAATTTATAAAAATGTCCATTCCTTTGTGTTGATAGAAACACACTTTAAGTTGGCTAATCAATGGTACATGACGCCAACGAAAATAGCGAAATTTGATGTATCTAGAGACGTAAAGTGTTGGAAATGTAGAGAGGAAAAAGGAAACTATGTTCATATGTGGTGGTCTTGTAAACAAGTGATTGTTGTATGGCAGTGGGCTCAGATTGTCATCCATAAACTATGTGGTGTTAAAATGTCTCTAAAACCTGAAATAATGTTGTTACATTACAAATGGCCAAGATTAAATAAAATAAATCAATTTTTAATTATTCACTGTTTAATGGCCTGCAAAATAATAATAGCAAGGAATTGGAAGGGAGATACCCCTTTTAACATCAAGTTAATAACAATTCAGCTGGTTTACCAACTTAAAATGGAGAAGGATCATTGCAGGTTTCTGGATGATAATTCGAGCCTATGGGAAAACTGGGAAAAAAAATTACTACAATTGTAACTTCAATATCATGTGAAAAGAGATAGAGAAGTTGGAAGTCAGTAGAACTCCCGTCGGGGTGATGGATAGCTTTTGTGTTTTTTTTCTTTTTTCTATCTGTCTTTGTGGTTATGTGTATGAATTTGAATGCGTGTTAAATACTTTTTTGTACAATATGGTGAAAAATTTGATAATAAAAAGAATTAAAAAAAAAAAAAAAGATGCGGTTTTTCTGGATAGGTAGAATTAATATTATCAACATGTATATTTTACCCTTTAGAGTACCAAGGGGAATTCTGAATCAATTTCACAGATTGTTTGTATCCTTTGTTTGTCGAGAGAAAAAAAAAAAGAATTTCAAGACAAATAATGTTTTTAAAATTTAAAGAGGGTGGATTTTCCTTTCCTGATATTTTTCAGATACACAATATACTAATGTTTTTCCATTTTCTAGAACGGGGAAAAGAAAATTCAAAATGGAAATCATGGTATATCCATGAAAAAGAAATGTTTCAAAATATTGATCCTTATAATCTTTTCTGGGTGGATACAAAAACCATAAAAAAACCTTAATATTAACCACCTAATAATTCATCAGATTTATAGATCTATCGAGCCTATAAAAACCCTCTTTGTTCCCCAACATCTTTTATCCAAACAAGCTCCCTTAGATATTTTACATTTTTTATACAAGATATCAAACTGTCCACTTGGATAGGAAACGGTATAAATAAAATAGGTCATATATATTTGAATAACAAGATTAGTTATTTTTCTGATCTTCAGGCACTTTATAATCAATCTCCTCAAGAACTATTCTCCTACCTAAGAATTGTTAGTTGCTTGGACAAAATTCAAATTACAGATCATACATATCAGACACTAAACAAGATTATATATGGGAAAAAAATCTTGACTGGTTAGACAAACTATTACTAAACTTGATCAAGATACAAAATCAAGTTCCATTGTAAAATGGGAACATGATTTGGATATCACTTTCCCATTACAATCTTGGCGAAAATCTTTTGAATTAAAAAAGAAAACACACAGCATAAATTTACATGACAAGCTAGTAAATTAAATTATTGGATAGAGAGCACTTATCACTTTTTTTCACTATAAATTTACATGAATCTTTTCTTAAATTTCTTAATCAATGGTATCTGGTTCCCTCTAGACTGTAAATTTCAATCATTAACTTCTAATATTTGTTGGAGATGTGAAAATGTAATTGGATCTATGAAACATATTTGGTGGGACTAACAAATTAAGATAAAAAATAAAGACCTACAACTTTTCAAAGATCTAAACATTGATATATCAACTCTCACTCCAGCTTTATTTATTTTTCTTGTAACCTTTAGAATTCCAAAATATATATTAAGCCTGGTCATCCATATCCTCTTAGCGACAAAACTATGTCTAGCTAGATATTGTAAAAAAACAGAAATTCCTGACTTCAATTAGATAAAAAGGCAAATAAGCTACCAAGGTAATAAGGAAAAGGCAATATATTTCAACAATAATAATTTAGAAACTTATAATAGAATATGGACCCCGTGGTTCAATTACTACATTTAAATCAGATAAGATTTTCCTTAATTTTCTATTTTCCTGGGATACCTTCTAAATGCTCGTCTGAAACACCTCTCTTCCTTTGGCAATTCCTTTCAGACTCACCTTCTATAGCCTTAATAGATTAAAAAAATAAAGAATAACTTATGTTAGTACTATATTCCAAGTTTGTATTTGTATTGTATGTATATCTGCATTGTATATGTATATTTGTTATATATTGTAAAACTAATAAATATTTAACTAAAAATAAAAAAAAATGGTGTTTTGAACATATTCCAAATCATATACTTTACATAGAATTCAGATGTGAAAAGCACTGGTCTTCAACCAAACACCTAATGCATCTGGCCATTTAGTCAGATTTGGACCAGAGTTATCTTTAGTAAATACGGGAATTGTGATTCCGTTCAGAATTCTGCCATTTCTCCAAATTCTGTCTATCTGGACAAATCCTGTGTTTATTGATTTATCTTTTTATAGGAAATCTGAGCTATATTCCTACTAGTGGAAAATACCAGCCAGCCAGTGAATATACAGTTACTTTGAGAATAAACTAATGGCAATCATGTGTTCCACAAATATCATATACTGGTGACATTGCTTCCACATATAATTCATTTATTCCAGCTATTTGTGGTGTTTGCTTAGCTAATATGAAAATACTTTGTAAACATATTTATTATATGATATCTGAAATATGTTTTCAGTAGTTTATCAAGTCCTTTTTGGTGTTGAATTTGACAAGTGTTCAATAGTTCCATAAATGTTTAGCTATATCGACTTCATAGTGATAATTGTGATCATTTAGGATTGATTGTTTAACATGAGCATTAGGGCCTTCTTCACCAAACTGATAATAGTAAAAGGGTTGTTGAAAAGAATGCATAGGAGAATGCGTTAGGTATAGTGGTAAATAAGTAGAACTTAAGGGCAATAGTACAGCATGGTATCCATTTAGCAACTTGGCGAAAAGATTACGTCCTGCAAAATGTTGACTTAAGCATATCAGAATTTTTGCAGAGGACAAAATGTAGCAAATATTGCTACAATTTCACTCCCTACTCACCATGATGTTGTTCAATATCAATTAAAACTAACACGCATGTCAGGGGCGTGGCTTGACCGGGAACCAAGCTGGACTTGCAGGCTTAGAGCTCCTCGCAGATCCCCTTGCCAAACACCCACAAAAGCAAAACCCCACAAATAAATCCCCATCCGACTCACTCCCCAAAGAACCATGGACACCACGGTACCTGATTTCATGGTGGCTTCCCGCCCAAACCGCCAAGACTCCCAAGATGGCGGTAGAACCAGCCCATGGGCCCCGCCCTCCCCAGCAAACTCAAACTCACCCCAACCACAAGGCTCTGCCACACCAGAAACAGCACACATACTCACGGAACTAGCAACAATGAAAAGTTTCCTGGCGAATGAGATTGACTGCAGCTCTAAGGCGGTAATGGCAGAGATCCATGCGTTGGGAGCGCAAATTTCTGACTTGGAGCAGCGGGTAGAAACTACCACAGTGACCCACAACACCATGGCCACCCACGTTAACCTCCTAACCTCGCGGCTGGAGGCATCGGAGGCAGCGCTGGAAGACCTGGCAAATAGGTCACGCTGCAACAACTTACGCGTGCGCAGCCTGCCAGAACAATGATGAAGACCCACTCTAAGCCACAGTCCTCGCCATCATGCGGCCTCTCCTGCTGGAGATACCAGAAGAACAATGGCATATTGATAGGGCGCACAGAGCCCTGCGCGCCCGGAGAGATGACAACGCCAGACCCAGGGACGTGATAGGAAGCTGTGCTGAGGAGGGCTAGAGAAAGCCCAATAAAACACAATGATCTATCACCCTCCATCGACAATGACCTATCACCCTCCATCGAGAAGAGAGTGGAAGCCAGTCATAGATCTACTCAGGACCAACGCTGTGAGGTACACCTGGGGTCACCCCTTTACGTTACTAGTCTTCAAAAATGGCAGACCCCACGTCCTCACACCAGGCGTGGAGCCAATTCCCTTCCTGCGAGCCCTGGGCATCACACCACCGGAGAACTTCACGCTACCAACCACCACCTCTCCGGCTCTGTAGGCCCTACCAAGAGAGTGGTACACCGCTACAGAGTAAAAGGGAAGCTAATTGGCAATTACCATCATCCACATAACAGCCTTCCTGATACACGGACACTGGCCCTACTCCAATAACGACCCACCACCCACAAAAGGCTCTCATACCCACCAGAGACTGGCCCCATGGAGAAGGGAGACCTTCCGGAGAGCCCCCAGCCCCTCGGTGGAAAGAGCCTACAATGACCGGAGATTATATCTACCTCTCTGTTTGCCCCCAACATCAGGATTGCCTCCTCCACCCACACCACTAATTGAGCATCCCTCTACCAACCACCTTCATACCACAACCGGCTCAACTACAAGGGCAACCACCATGTGCAACATCCTCCCAGAAAACAGCTACGACCAGAGAAGCATACACCTGGGAACTGATTAAAGCGATCCAACCGAAAAGACAAATCCAATACCCAACAGAACTGTAATGTAAATGCCAAGGGGTCTAACGCTAGCATGGGAACAGGGAGAGACACACACAACATACACAACCAGAGTAGGCACTACCCGACACGCAAGACAACACCTGAGCTCACGGCTACATACACAAATAGACTCCTTTGAACACCTCTCCCCTGCCACAAAACTTAACTGAAACCGAGAAAGGTGAAAGATACGCAAAGCAAATAGAGGTAGAGTTGTCTTCCGACAAAGGGGTGGGGGGTGGCTGGATGGCGTAGCCCATACCTAGGACTCAGCAACCACCAGTACAGGGAGGAGGGATAGACACGGGGAACCATCGGCCTGAGCGGCCCTAATGAAACCAAGAGAGGGTGCTAGATACACAGAATTAAGACAGGGCATGGGAAAAATATTTAAAATGTCTTATTAGGTCACACAATGTGTACCTTAATGTCATGTAATGTTGTGTTTATGGCTCACACTCTGCACCCCTCACCCATCTAAACCATCCACCCAACCCAAACAGCCACTCACCACACCCCCCCCACCAATGAAGGGAAATAAGGAGAGACAACAAACAAAAAAAACCACACCTTTTTAAAACCCACCAAAAAACGATAGAAAGAACTTCCATCAGATAGGGAACACGACTAGCCACCCCCCCATCATTGCGTATGACCCCCACAGAAGAAACCACCACCACCCAGACGAAACACCCCGATTGTGTGGGCTCACCCCACGAGGGCACTCCCTTCCTTCCCATCCTCCCCACCACCCTAATTCGTGGACAACATCACCAGGCAGTAAAATCCACAAGCCTCCAGCAATATCACCTAGCTAGTGATGTACCGAACGGTTCGCCAGCGAACGGTTCCCGGCGAACATAGCATGTTCGCGTTCGCCACGGCGGGCGAACATATGCGCGGTTCGACCCGCCCCCTATTCGTCATCATTGAGTAAACTTTGACCCTGTACCTCACAGTCAGCAGACACATTCCAGCCAATTAGCAGCACAGCCTCCCTAGCAGACCCTCCCACCTACTGGACAGCATCCATTTTAGATTCATTCTCAAGCTGCATGCTTAGTAAGAGGAGGGAAAGTGTAGCTGCTGTTCATAAGATAGGGAAAAGCATAGCTAGGTTAGGGATAGGGTATGCTTTTTTTTGATTTTTTTTTTCTATGTAATGTAATTGCACTTAGTTGTCTGCCACTGCTGCCAGCTTCTGTGTCAGGCACAGTGCACAGTGCCCATTTCCCCAGTCAGTGCCACCACTTACATCTGGTGTCACAATAGCTTGGATTTAAAAACAAAAAACTTTTTTCACTGTTATAGATTGAATAGCAGTCAGTTGTCTGCCACTGCTGCCAGCTTCTGTTTCAGGCTCACAGTGCATACTGTGCCCATTTCCCCAGTCAGTGCCACCAATTACATCTGGTGTCACAATAGCTTGGATTTAAAAACAAAAAACTTTTTTCACTGTTATAGATTGAATAGCAGTCAGTTGTCTGCCACTGTTGCCAGCTTCTGTGTCAGGCTCACAGTGCATACTGTGCCCATTTCCCCAGTCAGTGCCACCACTTAGATCTGGTGACACAAAGCTTGTATTTAAAAACAAAAAACACTTTTTTCACTGTTATAGATTGAATAGCAGTCAGTGTCCTTAAAGCGGGTGTGTTACGCCAACAGTGGATACGGTGACCATTGCCACCACTTAGATCTGGTGACACAAAGCTTGATTTAAAAAAAAAACAACCACTTTTTTCACTGTTATAGATTGAATAGCAGTCAGTGTCCTTAAAGCGGGTGTGTTACGCTAACAGTGGATACGGTGCCCAGTGCCACCACTCACTGGTGCCATAATAGCTTGGATTTAAAAACAAAAAACTTTTTTCACTGTTATAGATTGAATAAAAGTCAGTGTCCTTAAAGCGGGTGTGTTACGCTAACAGTGGATACGCTGACCAGTGCTACTAATTAGATCTGGTGTCACAATAGCTTGGATTTAAAAAAACAAAACACTTTTTTCACTGTTATAGATTGAATAGCAGTCAGTGTCCTTAAAGCGGGTGTGTTACGCTAAAAGTGGATACGCTGACCAGTGCCACTAATTATATCTGGTGTCACAATAGCTTGGATTTAAAAAAAAATAATCTTTTTTCACTGTTATAGATTGAATAGCAGTCAGTGTCCTTAAAGCGGGTGTGTTACGCTAACAGTGGATACGGTGACCAGTGCCACCACTTAGATCTGGTGTCACAATAGCTTGGATTTAAAAAAACAAAACACTTTTCACTGTTATAGATTGAATAGCAGTCAGTGTCCTTAAAGCGGGTGTGTTACGCTAACAGTGGATACGGTGACCAGTGCCACCACTTAGATCTGGTGACACAAAGCTTGGATTTAAAAAAAAAAACACTTTTTTCACTGTTATAGATTGAATAGCAGTTAGTTATCTTCAAGCAGGTGTGTTACGCTAACAGTGGATACGGTGACCAGTGCCACCAATTGATCTGGTGACACAAAGCTTGGATTTAAAAAAACAAAACACTTTTTTCACTGTTATAGATTGAATAGCAGTCAGTGTCCTTAAAGCGGGTGTGTTACGCTAACAGTGGATACGGTGACCAGTGCCACCAATTAGATCTGGTGACACAAAAGCTTGGATTTAAAAAACAAAACAC
>OW240917.1:208574888-208692711 GCA_933207985.1 Pelobates cultripes
TTTCATACCACTTCATATAAGTAGGTTTGCGATCATATTCGTGTCGACTAGATATCGTAAGCAGAGGCTATTGCAGAGGCTTACTGCTCACAAAACTTGGTATTGGGCTTGATATTTTGCCAACCTTTTTAGCACCGTTCATGCGCCTCGTGTATCGGCGGAACGCCGCTTCCTCCTCCATTACTAGGTCAGCCTCCTCGCCTCAGGATGCGTGCATGCGTACGTGCGTGCGTGCGGATCTCCGCCCACCTCCGCCCACCTCTACGTCATCACGCAAACGGCATGGAGAAAAACTGCATCTTATTCCAGCTTATTCGAGATTTTTTTTAACCCCTTGGTGACCAGATCGTTTTTCAATTTTCTTACCGTTAAGGAACAGGGCTCTTTTTGCATTTCTGCTGTGTTTGTGTTTAGCTGTAATTTTCCTTTTACTCATTTACTGTACCAACACATATTATATACTGTTTTTTAAATGGTCTTTCTAAAGATACCATTATTTTCATCATATCATATAATTTACTATAAATTTTTTTTATAAAATATGATGAAAAAATTAAAAAAACACACTTTTTCAAACTTTGACCCCCAAAATCTGTCAAACATCCATGCTAAATAGTTTCTAAATTTTGTCCATTATAAATACCCAATGTTAACATGTTCTTAGCTTTTTTTGGAAAGTTATAGGGCAATAAGTACAAGTAGAAATTGCTATTTCAAAACCATTTTTTTTTTTTAAATTAACGTTACATTGTAACACTTATATCTGTCAGGAATCGCTGAATAACCCTTCATATGTATATATTTGTTAAAATAAGACAACCTAAGGTATTAAACTTGGGGTGTTTTCACTCTTTTCATTCAACCATTTTACCATCAATCTATGCCAAATTAAAAAAATATAAAAAATTATTGGTGATTTTTTTTTTTGACACACAAAACATTATAAGAATACATCTACAGGGACCTTTAAGGGTTACTGCCAAAGAACACCCCAATACATGTTACATAGTTACATAGTTACATAGCTGAAAAGAGAATTGCGTCCATCAAGCTCAGCTTTCCTCACATTTGTTTTTTGCTGTTGATCCAAACGAAGGCAAAAAAAAAAACAGTTTGAAGCACAATTTTGCAACAAGCTAAGAAAAAAAATCCTTCTTGACCCCAGAATGGCAGTCAGATTGGATCAAGCAGTTATTACCCTACATTGAAAGATTATATCCTTGAATATTCTGTTTTTGCAAGTATGCATCTAGTAGCTGTTTGAACATCTGTATGGACTCTGATAAAACCACTTATTCAGGCAGAGAATTCCACATCCTGATTGTTCTTAAAGTAAAAAAAAAAACCTTTCCTTTGCCTTAGACGAAATCTTCTTTCTTCCAGTCTAAATGCATGGCCTCGTGTCCTATGTAAAGTCCGGTTTGTGAATAGATTTCCACACAATGGTTTGTATTGGCCCCGAATATATTAAATATTTGTATAATGTTATCATATCCCCTCTCAGGTGACGTTTTTCTAAACTAAATAGGTTTAAATTTGTTAACCTTTCTTCATAGCTGATATGTTCTGTAACGAAATCCCGTTTTGAGAAACAGCCCTTTCGGTTATTTATGCGTGTGGTGATTTAGTGCAAATACAAATAAAATGAACAAACTGCCAAATCACCCGACCTCCTATCGAGGTCGTGTGGCGCTCATTAACCGCCCAGACCTTGCGGTTAACCACAGAGTAATTGGGGAACAGCTTGGTGGTCCACGTTCGTCTGCCGAACACGTGGCGGTCGCCATTTTAAATCGTTGAACACTCAGAGATAAATGGCGGCGATGCCCTGGAACTCTTTTCGAACACTTATTCCGCCGAACACCGCTGGTGCCTACCAAGGTTCCCGTTCATCCGGCTGGAAACACACGAATGCCGGGAACATTTTACCGTTCGGGACTTTTATGCGATACGAAATAGACCGACCCCAGATATGGAACTCTTCTCGGATACAAACACATGAATGACCGGTGAAGTCTAAACTTCTTTCGACGATATTGAGAACTGTGTTCGTGGGATCTGAGCGCTATTCGACTATAATGTGCACTCAGATCCAAGCTACCTGGGGGTATGTGGGACTTAAAGTTTATGTTCAGTAAAATATAAGTTATAGATTTTAATACTGTTTTGGGTATATATAAAAATACATGTTTTTCTCTACCTGGAGATAATTATGGTTTCTTTTACTAACTTAAGTTAATTATCTCCAGGATAGAGAGGAGGGATTTACCTATGCAAAGGGGAATGCTTATGTTGGAGCCACTGCGATTGGCTACTGTAATTCTTTTGTCCCAGTCTTCCATCTGGTCCCCTAGGGGAGTGTCCACCAGGTGGGAGACCTGCATAAATACCGGGCAGGTAGCCCCCATTAAGTCAGATCGTTTTACCCCTTCATGAAGTCTCGACTCATGTTTGGGGGATTGGGAGCTATGATCACTTTACTTCAGCTGGATTTCGGGAGAAACTACAAGGATCAGCGCTGCACGAATAGCAGGATCCTTTACATGTTCCATTCCTTTTATTAGGTTTGTAGCCCGCCTCTGCACTTTTTCTTGATCCATAATATCCTTCTTTAGAACAGGTGCCCAAAATTGCACAGCATATTCAATATGTGGTCTTACCAGTGATTTATAAAGAGGCAAAATTATATTCTCGTCCCGAGAATGTTAAGCAACATCTCCTGAGTACAGTGATACCCTCCATGTATAGGTGTGTTGGTTTCTCTGGGGACTAAAATACCTTATTTGCAGGGTGCGCATTCCAATTTTCCAACTTGGAATTTTAACAGCTGGTCATCATACACCCATGTCCTATTTGGGACATTTTTGAAGCCGGCCAATGTAATTTACCCCCATCAAACCATATGTTTTTTTTGAAAAGTAGACACCTTAGGGTATTTCAAATGGTGGTATTTTTTTTTTAAACATTCTGTGTTTATTGGGTTTTCACAGTCAAAAAGGCATACATCACAGAGACATTAGTTGTGCATGGTTTGTCAGTGCAGATACCGATGCCAGTACAGCTCCACGGAACCTGTTGTTTTATTGCTATATTCGTTTGTCGCCAGGTTTGTGCTGTCATACATTGAGTTGCGTCTCGGTTGGTTGTGTGCTGTATTCGGTGGGTGTGTTACTCGCTCTCTGTCTTTTGGTCGTTTCTTGTTTCTGTGTGGATGAGCGTGGTTCTTATAGTCAGTGCCTGTCTGTTTGGTGGTGTCATGTTATGCCACAGTGTATATGAACTAAATGTACAAGGTAACACAAAATATAACAAATATATACAAAAGTATAAATACAGATACAATTGGTACAATTCATTGGTCTCTGGGTTGGGTTGTGGTTCTGTTTAGTGTGTCAGAGGTTCCAGTTTGGTGTTTCAGTTCCCTTCATGGGTGTGTTTTTGGTCAGTTTGTTGTGGGCCATGCGTGCTCCCTGGGTGTGATGGGCCTACTTATGGGTCGCCAGGCTCCTTTGTGGGCCATCTGCCATAGTCTGTGCCAGGGGTCTTCGCTTTGTCATAAAGGCTAAGGTCCCCCCTCCCTCAGGGCATAGGTGTGGGGTCCAGTTGTGTGGCCTAGTGTTGGGGGGATTTTGTTGCTTTGGAATCTCATGTTAGGGAGGTTTCATTCAGCCACGGGTCCCAAATCTTATACAAGTGATGTGATGTTTCATGGATCTTGGCTGAGAGCCTATCTGTAACGGCACCCCCAGGCATAAAAGGGTTAAACTGCCGTTTAGTAGATCTTCCCCTTCCAGATGCACAGGAACAGCTACTGCAGAACACCAATCCGCCAAACAGGAAACCATACGAATGCTGTAAACAGCCGAATAGGAAAAACCATACGAATAGGTTTACACTTCTAGCAGTCAAACTGGAACAGCATACAATAAATCCCCCCAAGAACGAGACAAACCTCCGTGTTGAGGGTCAAGCAGTGAACAGACAGAGCTGTGGGTTTATTGTTCTTATGTACACATTCTTACACATTAGTACCACCCACAGGGTTTTGGAACACAACCAATAAACACATACAATACACTCAGACACTCCCACACAAAATCCTCCCCTCTGCCTGTGATTCAATTACCTTACACAATGGGTAATGTAATTATAACAAGCAGAGAAATACAATTTTTCCACATTATTCATAACTTGAAAAGTATGCATCACATTCACATAAAACTACATTTTCAGAATCAGCATACTCCAAATACAAACATACGTCAAAATCATACAAATTGGTCCAGTGGTTCAAAAGATAGATCGTAGTCCTTTGTGACCAAAGGAAGCATGGCTTTTCTGCCCAAAACCAGTTCCACAGAGTCTTCTATCCTGGAGATAATTGGGAAGTAATCAAATTATCTCCACCGCACAGAGGCAAAACTCCATTGAACACATGGCAGCAAAAGACAATAAAATACATAAAAACATATAACTGTGCAGCCATTGCACAAAACAGGTACATTCAACATATCCCCAGATAGCTCAGATCTGAGCGCACATTATTACTGAATGGCGCTCAGAGCACACACATACAGTTCAATTGCCATGGAGCCAAAGTCTTTCCCATAGTCTTTCATTATACGAATGGGCTCCATGGCATAGCTATCTGGGGTATCTCTGCTCAAACAGGGCAAGCACCAAATGACCCGGCTTTCATGTCTTTGCAGGGTAAAATCGAGCCTTTTAACACGGGGCCATAATCCAAAGGCAACAGGCGAGTAACCAGGCTTCTCCAATGCAATGTGGTGAGATTGGTCTCGTCACATCTCTCCCCTTTTCCAATCAGACTAACAGGGTATCTGACCTCCTGCCGGTCAGTGCCCTTGTTAGTCCAGCAGCCCACCCACAACACACAAACAGTAATACAGCCCACCCACAATAAATGGTTACTACACCTGGGTAGAGGAGAACTTTGTCCATGTCCAGGTGCCTCACCACGGCTGTGTGGGTGACTGGTAAGCTGACTTGGTGGGTTGCTGAGTGGGCAGAGACCAGCGGTACTCTGCCCTGGTGCCAGCACTACCACGGGAGTAACCTGGTTGAAGCCTGGTTGTTGGAGGGGGAGACCGACTGTCTCCCCTTTGGATACACCGCTCGGTTGCTGGAGGGGGAGACCGATTGTCTTCCCTTTGGCTAAACAGCCCTGTCGCTGGGGGGCAGAACCAACCATCCCTACCCCCTGTGCTGTAAGTGCAGATACCACGGTCCCATCTGCACGGTTGTGGGGTTTACTGTCCCCCCCTGGTACGTTAAGCTGCCGCTGGGGAGAGGGGGTAACAATCTCCTCTCCCATATATACTTCCAGCCGCAGGGGAGGGAGACCGACTGTCTCTGCTCCCAATACTGAGTCCTGCTGCTGGGGAAAGGAGACTGGGCTCTCTATTCCCTGTAGGACACTCTGCCGCTGGGGAATGGAGACTGGGCTCCCAATTCCGTGCTGTATCTCCCACTGGGGAATGGAGACTGGGCTCCCAATTCCCAATGACTCATACTGCCGCTGGGGAATGGAGACTGGGCTCCCAATTCCCTGTAATTCACACTGCCGCTGGGGATCTGAGCCGACTGCCCAGCATCCCTGTAGCTCACCCTGCCACTGGGGAGAGAGGACGCTGCTCTCCTCTCCCTGCAAGGTACACTGCCGCTGGGGGACAGGACCAACTATCTCTGTCCCCTGTAACTCAGCCTGCCGCTGGGGAATGGAACTTGGGTTCCCAATTCCCTGCAATTCACTCTGCTGCCGGGGGACAGAAGCAACTATCTCTGGCTGTAGGAATGATCCCGCCGCTTGCCACCAATTGTAACGGCACCCCCAGGCATAAAAGGGTTAAACCGCCATTTAGTAGATCTTCCCCTTCCAGATGCACAGGCACAGCTACTGCAGAACACCAATCCGCCAAACAGGAAACCATACGAATGCTGTAAACAGCCGAATAGGAAAAACCATACGAATAGGTTTACACTTCTAGCAGTCAAACTGGAACAGCATACAATAAATCCCCCCAAGAACGAGACAAACCTCCGTGTTGAGGGTCAAGCAGTGAACAGACAGAGCTGTGGGTTTATTGTTCTTATGTACACATTCTTACACATTAGTACCACCCACAGGGTTTTGGAACACAACCAATAAACACATACAATACACTCAGACACTCCCACACAAAATCCTCCCCTCTGCCTGTGATTCAATTACCTTACACAATGGGTAATGTAATTATAACAAGCAGAGAAATACAATTTCTCGAGCCAGATCCAGGGGTCTAAGGGTATGTCGGTGTGGAGGAGGTCAGAGACCAGGCGTGCTACCTCTGTCCACAGTGGTGTCAGCTTGGGTCATTGCCACCAAAGGTGTATATTTGTGCCCCTGTGTCCACATTGCTTCCAGCACAGGTCTGAGTCTGCCCTTCCCATGTGGTATAGACCTGTAGGTGTAGGTACCATCTCAGCATGTTTTTTTAGGCCTGTTCTTTATGGTTTACACATATGGATATGGATGACGTGGCTTCCCAGATCTCCTGCCAATCTGTCGAGTCATCTGGTAGTCCCAGATCCCTCTTCCAAGCCGCCACATAGGCCATTGCTCCCGGTGGTGGTTGGTGATCAATAGTATGTAGTTATCAGTGATCTGTCCCTTGTGGGTTGGGTTGTGTATGCATGTTCTTTTGAAAGATGTAAGTCTGGTGGTGGCTGCTGTTGCATTTTCTGGGAGTTCTTGGAAGCTTCTCAGTTGTATGTATCTGAAGAAGTCATGGGTATTGTATGCTTGGTGTGGTTTTGGTAGCTTGTTGTACTGTAGTAATTTCCCTCCAGCGAAGAAATGGTAGAGCCTATAGAGGTCATTGTATTCATAATGTGCGAAGTCTTTCGGGTTAATGCTTGGGGGAAAGGCTTTATTGCGCAGTATGGGGGTTAGTGGCATTGGGTTGTGGATGATGGGGAATTTCTTAGTGAGTTTGTCCCATATGGCAATGGAGTTTGATAGTGTTGGGGGTGTTGGTGGTGGTGTGGGTCGAGATTTTCATGGTACCCAGAGGAAGAGGGAGGGGAAGTCGAAGCCAAATAGGTCGTGTTCCAGTTCGACCCACTGTTTAACCCCTGGCGATGCGTGGAGGTTTTGTATGTGGGTGAGTTGGGTGGCGTGGTAATAGTGTTGGAGATAGGGCAGACCTAGACCTCCGGTTCTATTGGGGATGTACATCATTTTATTCTGGGTCATTTGTGTGCCCAGATGAATTTGTCTATATGTGTTTGTACGTATTTGAAATCTGAGTTGGGTATTGGGATGGGGAGGGTCTGGAAGATGTAAAGAAAGCATGGCAGCAGATTCACCTTTATCAAAGCTAGGCGTCCCAGCCACGACAAAGACAAGTCCCTCCAGCGGAGCAGGTCGTTTGTTGTTTTTTTGTATCAACGGGGTGAAGTTCAGGGCGAATGTGCGGTGTAGTTCTGCTCCTAGAGCGATTCCTAGGTATGAGATGTGTGAGGTGTTGTATCTGAATGCATATGTGTTTTGTTTCACTTGTTTGTGGTTTGTTTCTATATTTAGCATGAGTGCCTCGGTTTTATCTAGATTCAGCCGGTATCCCGATACTTCGAAATATTCCTCTATGAGTTTGAGGAGAGATGGAAGGTAGTGCAGCAGGTCTGTGAGTGACAATAAGAGGTCGTCAGCGTACGCTGCTGCCTTGTATGTTTGTGTGCATACTGTGACACTTGCGATCGTGGGTGTGGTGCGAATGAAGTGCATTAAGGGTTCGAGGGAGAGGGCAAAAAGGGACAGTGGGCAGCCCTGTCTTGTTCCTTTTTTATGGAGAAGGTAGGTGGGTTTGCATTCAGTATAAGGTGGTTGGCCGAGGTTGGGTGTGTTGGTTGATGTATATCGTTTTGATTGCATCTGGGAAGGGTTTGGGAAAACCGAGTTTCTCCAAGGTGGCGAAGAGGAATGGCCAGAGAAGTCTATCAAAATCCTTCTCGGCATCCAGGGATAGGGGAAGGGTCGGGATGTTGCGTCGGTTGGCCACCCAGACCAGATCTAGCATCCTCCTGGTGTTGTCGCTGGCTTGTCGGGTGGGGATAAAGCCCACCTGGTCTGGGTTTGGTGAGGAATGGTAAGAGCCGGTTGGAGAGTAATTTAGTGAATATCTTCACGTCCACATTTAAGAGGGATGTAGGTGTCACGATTCGGGGAACCCAACATGCTGGCACACACACACACACAAAAGGGGCCGTACCGGACCTTAGAGTGGCCGGGCTAAGCACACACAGAATAGTCAGGAAACAAGCCGAGTAAGGGGAACCAGAAGACAGAATAACGTGAAACGAGCCGAGGTCAAAGGGTAGGAGAAAGTCACAGAGTCAGATAAACAAGCCAGAGAGTATGTAACCAGAACCACAAGGTAAGTAGCAATACTAGTAAGCAAAGACCACAACAGGGCAGGGAGGAACAGGAAAGGTAAGTATTTAAAGCATAAGGTTAATTCTGATTGTCTAGACCTATCTAGACCTCCCACTGTGATTGAGGCAGGTGACTGACCCTGGCGTGTACAAACTTGGGCGGTCTCCCAGCGTGCAGCGTCATGTATGCTGCCGCTGGGGGACGTGGAGGAAATGGCGGGCGGCATCCGAGGCTGGAAGGATGCCGCTCGCCGGACCCACGAGGAGGAGGGGACTGCAGACGGCTGGAGGGTGAGTACCGCGAGCGGAGTGCAGCCTCCCCTCGCAGCCGCCCGTGGGATCCCGACAGTAGGTCTGTAATGACCCAGGTCTGACCCAGGTCTAGGGGTTTGTTGGGCTTGGGTAGGAGGCAGATGTTAGTCTGTAGCATTTCTTTGGGGAGTGGTTCTCCTCGTAGTATGGAGTTGTACAGCCTAATCCAATGGGGCAATAGAATTTATAGGAATGTTTTGTAATAAACACCCGAGTATCCATCTGGGCCCGGGCTTTTATTTGATTTGGTGGCCCCAATCGTGGTTGCCACCTCTTGTTCGGAGATGTCAGCGTAGAGTTGTGTAAGTGCGCCATCTGGTAATGTGGGTAGTTTAGTTCGTTCGGTGAATGCTGTCTGTTAGGTTGGAGGCGCTTTGTCTGTGCTGTGGAAATGGTTGTATAGGTTAGAGAAATATGTTTGGAATGTCTCTGCGATTTTCGCTGGTATGACTGTGGTGCTCCCAGAGGGCGTGGGGATGTGGGCTATGTGTTTGGCCTGGGTACGCTTGTGTAGCCTGCATGCGAGGAGGGTATCGGCTTTATTGGATTTTTCATAGAACATTTGTCGTGTCCATTGGAAGGGCTTTAGTCGCATTGGCTGTCATTGCATTCTTAAGGGTTTGCCTCTGCTGTTGGAGTTGTGCAGTTAGGTCAGGGATAGGTATTTGCTTGTGTTTGGCTTCTAGGTTTCTAATATCATTAAGAATGTTTTCTATGTGGGCTTGGCTTGTTTTTTTGTGTGCTGTGGCTATGCTGATGAGGGAGCCCCTGAGTTCCGGTTTGTGGGCGGCCCATAGGACTGCTTATGAGTCCTTGTTCGTGGTGAAATAGTTTGTGAGTTTGGACTTAAGTTGTTGTACTATTTGTGGGTCGTGTAGTAGGATCAGGTTAAGTTTCCAGGTCCAGGGTCTGGAGATTTGTGGTGGTTGAAATGTTAGGGAGATTTCTGCGTGATTGGACTAGGTTATATTGCCGATTGCTGTTGCTGTAGTGATCGGGAGTAATGATGGGGAGACTAAGAAATAGTTGATGCGGGAATAGGTGTTATGTGGGTGGGAGTAGAATGTGTAGTCTTGGGCAGTTGGGTGGTGTATTCTCTATATATTGATAAGTTTGGTTTTGGCGATGAAGTCTGCCATGAGTTTGTCTGATCTGGACGGTTGGTTTTGTGTGTCTGAATGCCGTGGTTGACGCAGTCTGTCTGTCATTGGGGAGATGGTGGCGTTGAAGTCGCCTCCTATGATTTTATGGTGACTCGGGTGTAGACTGAGGTGGGCTTGCAAGGTGGACCAGAATTCAAGTTCCAGAGTTAGCGTATTTGGATAGCCCTATTGTGCCCATTATTGTTAGGTAGCGTCCGTGGTGGTCTTTGTAAGTGGACGTGACCTGTAGGGGTCATGATTTCCTCAAAAGAATCGCCACTCCGTTATGTTTACCCGTGTCAGAGTTGGCTAAGTAGCAGGCCTTGAAATGGTGGCTCAGGAGGGGGAAGTGGCACTCTGCGAAGTAGTGTGTTTCTTGTAAGAGGATGATGTCTGCTTTGGTGCGGTTGGCCCATCACATGAGCCTGTGTCGTGTTGTAGTATTATTTAGCCCTTTACAGTTTATAGAGATGCACGTTAGGCTAGCTGACAGGGTGGTGTGTTTGGGTGTGTTGGAGTAACCTGCCCACCTGTCCTGTGTAGACTTTCAGAACCCTGTTTGGGAGCTCAGTGTGTTTCCCCTTAGTGAGACTAAGTGAGACCAACATAAAATACTTAACCAATAATAACAATAACAACTGCCTGGTCTTAGGGCTCTTGCCAGGCGTGGTGGAGTGGGGTGCGGCTTTATCCTGACTTGGATGGGGTGTGCGCCTTTCG
The DNA here is from genome assembly GCA_933207985.1 of Pelobates cultripes. NCBI lineage: Eukaryota > Metazoa > Chordata > Amphibia > Anura > Pelobatidae > Pelobates > Pelobates cultripes. The sequence goes on from OW240917.1 coordinate 208,585,496, forward strand.
TTCCATGTGGTGCCTCACATGGAGAGTCCCCCTAGTACGTCCCGCTATGGGCGGTTTTGATTTAGAGTCTGTGCACAGGGGCTGTGGGGGGACTGTACTGGGCATTTCCTGTGGGTGTTGGGGGCTGCTGGTGGGTGGCGTGGCTGTCCGGGGTCCCCATTCCTTTTATGGGCTACTATAGTGTGTAGCGTGTTTAAGTGCGTGGGAGCTGAGGACCGGGGTGGGTCAGTGTGTGGGTGTGCATTCGTCAGTATTAATAATTACAGTTCCCCTCCTCCCCACTGCTCCACTGGTACCCAAGCATACCCCCTGCCCCTGCTTTTCCCTCCCCCCTCCCTTTCCCCCCTCTCCTGTTCAGCTTCTCGCCCTGTCCCCACTGCTCTGGCCCCGTTCCCTAGCTTAAGTAAAGTCCCGTTATTCTTATCCAGTCCTTTCTCTAAATTTTGTTAATAGTAACATGGATACAGTTCTGTTAAAGGATATATGTGTAAGTTCTTTTCATCAGGGTGGTTGGTGGCGGCTAAGCCGTTCTGCCGCCAAGAGCAGTCCCTGCTGGTTCCTATTGCGTCTGATGGGCACCAACCTTGGTGTGTTCACGGGTCACAGTCCTGTGCTTGCCGGATGGGCTGCAGCTGCCGCTTGGATGGTCAGTTCTGATGTGGTTGTGGTGTTTCCCAGAGTGGTGCCTGGGGGATCTGGGTGCTGATTGTTGGGTTCGGAGGTCTTGCCAGTGTTTCATGGATTCGGATGCCCAGTGTTGCTGCGAAGGACGCCATTTTGGAGATGTCTTGGAGGACATGAGTGGTATCTTGTTGGTGTACTAGGAGTTTAAATGGGTGCCCCCAGTGATACGCTATGTTTGCATGTGCCAGTGCGTTAGTGAAAGGTTTGAGTTCTCTGCGCTTGGCAAGGGTGATGGGTGATATGTCTTGGTAAAATTGCAACATTGTGGCGTTGAATTTTTCGTGGTTTTCTCCGGGTGGCTGTCATGATGGCTTCTTTAAAGGTAAAGTAGTGTAGGCGCACAATGACGTCTCTGGATGCGGACTGGTTTTGACTGGGGGGCTTCTGTGCCATGTGTGCCTGGTTTATGGCCAGATCATGTGCCGTTGCGTCTAGGAGGAGAAACAGCGTAAAAATTTAAAGTTTGAAAAAAACTGGAATGACTGTGTCCCAAATGTGCCCCTCCGATGTCCACATATACCTGGCAAAGGTACATATGGGGGTATTGGTGTACTCAGCCGACATAGCTGAGCAACATATGAAGTATTATACAGTCGTAGCACACATACGATTTGCAAAATATACTGTGCAGACTCACTTTGTGTGTCAAAAAGGCTTATTACCACTACACTTGGTACAAGCTAGCGGAAAAATTATCCCATGCTAAGGTTCAAAATATGCCTGGGATGTGTTCTAAAAGAAATGGTATGCCTTCATGGTGTAGTTGTAATATGTAGCCTGCTCAAGTGATCCAAAGTGGGACACAGACACATCAAAACCCTCCATGAAAATTCACACTTAAAAACCTGAACTTGTCACGTCTCTTTTACAGCACTGTAACTTCACAAAATAGTGTCTAGGTCATACATTGGGCATATTGTTTTACTCAGAAGACTTAGATGAGCATAATTTGGGGGGTTTGAACTTAGTGGCACATATGAAATATACAAAATTCCAGGCAAAATATAATCTGTATGTAAAAAATGCACCAAATTATTTTTTACCACATACTTTAGCATATATTGGTGAAAAAATGGGGGCATGTTAAGGCACAATATGCACCATATGAGATACCCTGGAGTGCCTACTTTTACAAATGGTAGGCCTTTGTGGGGTTTTTTTTTTTTTATAAATTCTTTATTTTTAGATTTTTATCAACTTGAATTGAAGGGTACAGAATGAAGAGAAGGGGTGGGGTACAAGTTTGTTTCGATATGGGTGACCAGTTGACATTGAATACTTTATCGGTATCGGTATCGATATCGAAACCACAGTTGCGGTTTTCCAAGTACCAACTAATGTGTTGAGGGTTACATTTCGAGGTCATGATCTTAAGTTTTTGGGCCGTTGTCCTTTTAGAGTTTCATCATTGGTCATGTTCCATTTACTTAGGGCTTGTAATAGTAGCAGCACTATGGACACCTATTGCATCTGGGCTCAGAAGAAGACCGATCATCGGCGGAGGAACGGTGGCGATTGGTAAGTACATGAGGAGGGAGAGGGATGGAGTGTAGGGGTTAATTAAAAAAATGTTTTAACTGAGTGCCTCAACGAGCGATTACTTAGGTGCCCTGCAGTGAGGGGGGGTGTAGTGCGATGCCTCGACAGCACTAAAATTTGCCGCAAATGTATCAGGTACATCCACGGTTCTATTGACCTTTTTTTTTTGGGACATACCTGATACGTCCGCGGTCAAGAAGGGGTTAAATCTTGTAGAAGTTCTCCATAGTTATTAACCAGCCATATTTTCGATTAAAAAATTCATATTAATCCCCAAATAATGAATCGGGTTGTTAGACCAGTTAAAATTATATTTTTGGCTTAAATTTTCTTTTTGTATTGATGTGATGTTATAGTAGACAATTTGAGTTTTCTGCATATTCATTTTATAGTTAGAGAAAAAGCTATAATCTTTAATACAATTTAACAATAGACAATACAATTTAATACAATTTAACAATCTGGTTGGGCAAGTGTTAAAATTAAATCATCTGCATATAGAGTTGTTTTTTGTTCCTGTTTACCCAAATAAATAACATGAATGTTAACTGATTGTCTAATGTATTCGGCCAAAGGTTCTATTGAAAGCAGATATAGAAGGGGCTGTAATGGGCCCCCCTGTTGAGTACCATTCCCAATGTCAAACCATTGGGGATTTAGTCCATTACCGACAATTTTAGCTTTTGGGGAAGAGTAAAGCAACCAAACATAATCTCTAAATATTCCCTTAATAATCAAAGCTATGAGTGTTTCTGATAGTGAGTGTTTTTTTGGCATCGACAGATATAAAAACTGAAGGAATACAGTCTTTTTTTTGATTATCAGAACTATACTTTACATTTTTCGTATGTTATCGCTCCCTGATCTACCTGTTATAAATCCTGATTGATCAGAATGAATTAAATCAAGAAAGATCAATGACAGTCTATCAGCTAGTATTTTTTAAAACATTTTCATATCCTAATTTATGAGTGAAATTAGGCGATAGTTACTTATAAAATTTGGATTTTTCCCAGGTTTCAAGATTGGTGAAATTGTTGCTGTCAGCAAAACTGATGAAAATGCATTTGATAAATTAATTTACGCAAAGAATTTGCAAAGTAATGGCGTGATAGGTTCAAAGGATGTATAACCATTGGGGCCAGGAGCTTTCCCACTTTTTAAATTGAAAATTCCCTTTATGATTCCTTAAGAAGTTATACGTTTATTTAGATTGTTAAGTTTTTTCTGTTTTCTTTTGGATTAAGTTTTTTTAAAAATTACAAGTTCTACTGTGGGGAAATAGGATTTATCTCCTTCTATTTTTTTATACCTTGCCTCTTGGGATGTATTAGCCTATTTGAAAGGGACTTTCCTATTTTATTACTGCCATTATACCATTTTTGATTAAAAAGCAAAGTCATTTTCTTAACTCTTTCTTCGAGTATTTGGTAAATTTGTAATTGTATAGATTGAATTTCATATTTAATAAATATATTCAGATTACTTTTATTCTTATTTTCTAATTTAGCTCATTTTATATAGAGATCTGCTAGGTTTGCCACTTTACTCTTCCTAATTTTGGCCTCCGATTGGATCAGATTACCCCTCATTACACATTTAAATGTAGGCCAAAGAGTTTCAGTGGACTCTTGTCCATTATCGTTATCTAAGAAAAAAATCTCTGATTTTCATATCAAGAAGCTTATCAATATTAACCTTTTTTTAATGGTTATACAAGGATACCTAAGTCTTTAAATTTTGCATAATCTTCAACCGGATCTTTCATTGGAATTATTTTCCCATTGTGGAAAATGAGTAGTTTAGTTGGGAAACCCCATCTGTAGCCAACAGTTTTTGAACAAAGTTGCATGGTTATGTCTTTAAAGCAAGATCTACTCAAAAGAGAGGTCTGGAAACACTAACAAACCTTCAAATTTCTTTTTTGTGTTTTAGGATTAAATCTCATTTGCTTCAAGAATATATCTTTAACAAATCCATTAACAGACGTAACTATAACATCCCTGGGAGTTGAATCATCACCTCTGTTTTGCCTGTTATATTCTATTACATCTTTCTAATGGAGGAGAAGTTAGGTGCTAAGGGTCTAAACATTTAAAGATCATTTCTAAAACAAATTCTCCTGATTTGTCATTTTCTGAAATGCCTTTAAACCTAAGGTTGTTACGTCATGATCTATCTTATATCTCCAGTAACTTGGAGTCAAGATCTTTTAACTGGTACTTTAATATCGTATTTTGAGACTGTAATGATTCAACTTCATCCAAAAAAATTTCTTACCTATTATTTTCTTCCACCAGTTTAGGGCCTGAAGCTGTGATCTCTTTTTCAGTCATATTTTGTTTAAAATCATTCTTGATTTTTTCATATAGCTCATCTAATGATTTACTCAAACTATGATTGGTAATCATTTCTGATGGAGAGATGTAAGAGTAGAATTAGTTGATGGAGAGCTATCCAGTACACAGGGTGAAAGATCTTCTTTGCTCTAGGGGTTTATCTGTTTTATCTGTCTTTGGGGAATAAAACGCAATGATGGATTTATTTGTATCTTTTTTTTAAAAAGATTTTTATTGTCATATCATCGAGGTTTACATTACAGGGTATGAAAAGTGCAGTGATAAAGTGCATTAAAAAGCATTGTATAATATGGCCTTCGACATAGTGGGACAAGTACACATCTCTCGGTTGCCTGGTGCGAGGGGAACTAAGTTGTCTTCCACTGAGATACATAGATACATACGTTAACATCTTGTGGTAGTCATGTTCTTTACTTTGTTGTACCCTTTCGTGAGGTGGTCCACCAAACCAGTAATCCTATGTCCTGGTGTATTTAACCTGTGGTCTATATTTACCAGCAACCTAATAAAATGTCCAAGTTGCATAGATAATTGTAGCGTATTTAATCTCTTGTCACGAGTCTTTGTGACGGTTTGAAAACAATACTCATATGGCTAAGGATCGTGGACAGGGTTCCAGTAGATACTGTTGTCATCTTTCAGGGTATACTGTTAATATTGTATTGTATTTCAACCGGTCCCAGTTGTAGGGATACGTTTTGCAAATAGAATGGCCGTTCGTTATATTAAGGGTAATACTATACCTTGCTAATGCCTAGCAGTCACTTGTCGCCTGTGTAGAAAGCTCTGGTATCAAACCCTGCTATAACGTACTTGACAATAGGGAGAAAAGAAATTCCTTTTCCTTTAACAGAAACATAAAACAACAAAAACATGCATTCCAGTACGGACATATTGTTCATATCCTGCAATACTATGTAGAAGCATGTTATCAGCAAATGAATCAAACATTATAACCAGGGACTGGTAAGTCTTAACAACCTAGCCAGGTCTGTGGCTTGCGAATCTTTGCATCTGGGAGAGAGGGGGGAAGGGGTTAATCACCCATCTTTCGTCAATCTGGCTTCCAGTACTTCTAGTGTGTTCAGCCCTTAAGAGTTGGGAGGAGGGGGCGTTGACAATCTACGCATCTATGAGTTGAAGGGTGGGTGTGTGGGGTTCTGGGGTGTGAGATTCACTCTGACCCAGAATGGTGTTGTGTAGCTCGGTCCCTTGCTCACTGGTAGTTCCCTGTGTGGTATGATTTCTCAAGAGGTTGTGGTATTGCCTATGTATTTAGCCCAAGGTTCCCATGTGGAGGTATAGTAGGAACAGTCTCTGAGTTCTCTTGGGTAGGTACCACTGGAATCAATCGAGAAGAATCCCCTAGATTAACGAGCACAGGATCAGGAGTACTTTGCAAACCTTCCTCTTCAGATTGCAGAAATGCATTAAGGGATGGCTCCTTTAATTTCTAGGAACATGAGGTTACCCGAAGTAGGGAGGATTCTCTCTCAAACTGACATAATTCTGTAACGGCTAGAGATACCTGGTCACTTAAATCATTCTCTTCGTTGTTTGTGTGCTCGGCTTGAGGTAGTTCTTTAAGTGACATAGAAAAACTCTCAACTGAAGACACTTCTTCCTTTAATACTTGCTGGAATCATCAAACCCCTCCACATCAAAGTCTTGAGCTGCCTTTGGCACAATAACTTCCTCTTCCACTGGTTGCTCTAAAGCTTTCACCTTAGGTGTTTCAGCATTCTCAGACAGTGTTTTGGAAGAAGTAGGTCGTTTACCACGTTTCCTACGTGGTGGCCTTTTGACAGGAGGATCACTTTCAACGAGATTGGTTTCCAACTTCAGTGGTCCAGCCTTGTCGTCACTTGCATCGTCCGGAGCAAATTTTATAGGTGACTCTTCCAGTTTCGAGTCTCCAGTATTAGATGACTCAACCATGTCTATTTGATCTGAGTCAAATTTGTAGGATGACTTGGGAAGAGGTGGAGAAATTGGAACCTCTGATTCTATAGAGTCAGTATTTGGGTTGAAACTTACAGTATCAAATGCATTGTCCTTTGTGGCACAGACTTCCAAATCAGATCCAGTCACCTGGTCAAGGTTACTGGTGGTCTCCTCAATTGGCACTGTGAGGGAGGAATTAGTATCTCTGGTTGTTGTCTCAGGTGAGTCTGTTTCTGCTTTGTGGCTGGGCAGAGTTTGAGACACTTTCTGACCAGACTTGTACCCTCCTGAACGGTGTTGAGAGTGCTCATCTTGGTAGTCGGTATTCTCACTCTGGGAATAGGCGAGTAGATCTTTCAGAAAAGAGACGGTGGTATAAGGGTACTATGGGTCTCTGGTACCGAGACAATATTAGGAAACTGCGTACTGGTACTACCTTCACATTTAGACTGCTCCTTCTCCAAAGCTGCTTTGCAACGAGCACCCAGTTCATCAAAGACCCGGTCCATGAGGGGATCGCCAGTGCTATATAACCCCTCAACATCGTCGTCTTCAGTTTGGGCTGGAAAGCATTCAGCTTTAAATTCGCAAGGAACTTCGGTTTTGCAGTTGGGAGGAGCGCTCTGACATTTGCCCAAGTCAGAGTCAGGAGAATTAGGGATGCTATGCAAATTAGGAAAAGGAATGTAAACATCATTATCAGACATAAAGACACTCATCCTTTCCTGTACTAAATCAATAAGAAATTGAATTTCGTGAATCAAGGCAATGTAATTATTGTGCATAACTCTTAACTGTTTCTGCAAATATGATAAAGATTTGTTACGTGATGTTTCTTTAAGAGACACACGAAGAAGTTCATACACCCTATTTATCACGGGGGCTTTCTCAACCATTTTTCCCAATTAGGTAACTGAGAAAGCAAAGGGTAACATATTTGTTTGTGATAAGTTTGCAGTTCAGTGATAAGTCCACATAATACAGATTTCTGAACTTGGAAAGAAACGTCTATAGTAGACAAGCATAAGGTAGGGGCCTTTTCTATCTGCCGCTGGATATGTTTTAACTGATCATAACAAGTCTTAATGAGAGCATACTCTTGCTGTGAATCAGCGTTAATACCAACAATGTTATCCATCGTGATCCTAGACATTATTCTCTGCTGGTTGGTTCCGAATGGTCAGATCACTATGTCAGGACATGAAGGGGTGCTGCCCTGAGACAGCACTAACCCTTTACCGGAGGATTGGAGGAGGGCAGATGTTGTTCCTATATTTAAAAAGGGTTCAAAATCCTTGCCTGGAAATTATAGACCTGTGAGCTTAACTTCTGTAACTGGGAAAATATTTGAAGGGCTATTAAGGGATAATATTCAGGAATTCATTGGGAAGAACTTTGTTATTAGCAATAATCAGCATAGTTTTATGAAACATAGGTCATGTCAAACTAACCTAATTGCATTCTACGAAGAAGTAAGTAGAAGTATAGATCAGGGTGTTGCAGTGGATGTGATCTACTTGGATTTTGCCAAGGCATTTGATACGGTTCCTCACAATAGGTTAGTCTTCAAACTAAAAGAAATTGGTTTAGATGAATATTCTTGTTCTTGGGTAGAACATTGGCTTAAGGATAGAGTACAACGAGTTGTAATTAATGGTACATTTTCAGGCTGGACAAAAGTGGTAAGTGGTGTCCCTCAGGGTTCTGTTTTGGGACCACTTCTATTTAATATATTTATAAATGATCTTGAAATAGGCATTGAAAGCCATGTATCAGTGTTTGCAGATGACACAAAACTTTGTAAAGTAATAAAATGTGAGCAGGATATTGCTTTGCTGCAGAGAGATTTGGATAGATTGGGAGACTGGGCACTAAAATGGCAGATGAAATTTAACATAGAGAAATGCAAAGTTATGCACTTCGGGGTTAAGAATGCACAAGCAACTTACATACTAAATGGTAGTGAATTAGGGATAACCACACACGAGAAGGATTTGGGAATTGCTATAGACAACAAATTAGGCAGCAATATGCAATGTCAATCTGCAGTTGCTAAGGCCAGTAAGATTTTGTCATGTATAAACAGGGGCATAAATTCTCGGGATGAAAATATAATTTTGCCTCTTTATAAATCGCTGGTAAAACCACACCTTGAATATGCTGTGCAATTTTGGGTGCCTGTTCTAAAGAAGGATATCATGGCACTGGAGAGGGTCCAGAGACAAACTACAAAATTGATAAAAGGAATGGAGCATTTTAGTTATGAAGAAAGGTTAAAAAAATTGAATCTGTTTAGTTTGGAAAAACGGCGCCTGAGAGGGGATATGATAACGTTATACAAATATATTCGGGGCCAGTACAAACCTTTATCTGGAAATCTATTCATAAACAGGGCTATACATAGGACACGAGGTCACACATTTAGGCTGGAAGAAAGGAGATTTCATCTAAGGCAAAGAAAAGTTTGTTTTTTTTTACAGTAAGAACAATAAGGGTATGTAATTCTCTGCCTGAAGAGGTGGTTTTGTCAGAGTCCATACAGATGTTTAAACTGAAATTGGATAAATACTTACAAAAACATAACATACAGGGATATAATTTCTAATTAGTGGGGTAATAGCTGCTTTATCCAAGGAGACATCTGACTGCTATTTTGGGGTCAATAAGGAATTTTTTCCTAGTTTGTGGCAAAATTGGAAGCGCTTCAGACCAGGTTTTTTGCCTTCTTTTGGATCAACAGCAACAAAATTTGTGAGAAAGGCTGAACACTGTCTGTGTGTATTGACTGTCTGTATGTGTGACTGTGTGTGTGACTGTCTGTGTGTGTGGCTGCCTGTGTGTGTGACTGTCTGTCCTTTTTGTGTGTGTGTGGTGTGTGACTGTCTGTCCTTTTGTGTGTGGGGGGGGTTTGTGAGTGTCTGTGTGTGTGTGTGTGTGTGTGGATGTCTGCCTGTGTGTTTGACTGTCTGTGTGTTTGACTGTCTGTCTGTATGTGTGACTGTGTGTGTGTGTGTGTGACTGTCTGTGTGTGTGGCTGCCTGTGTGTGTGACTGTCTGTCCTTTGTGTCTGTGTGGGTGTGTGACTGTCTGTCCTTTTGTGTGGGGTGTGTGTGTCTGTGTGTGTGTGTGTGTGTGACTGACTGTCTGTGTGATTGTCTGTCTGTATGTGTGTGTGTGTGTGTGTGACTGTCTGTGTGTGTGGCTGCCTGTGTGTGTGTCCTTTTTGTGTGTGTGTGGTGTGTGACTGTCTGTCCTTTTGTGTGTGTGGGGGGGTGACTGTCTGTGTGTTTGACTGTGTGTGTGTGTGTGTGTGTGGCTGTCTGCCTGTGTGTGTGGCTGTCTGCCTGTGTGTGTGTGAGACTGTCTGCCTGTGTGTGTGAGAGACTGTCTGCCTGTGTGTGTGTGACTGTCTACCTGTGTGTGAGGCTGTCTGCAGGTGTGTGTGGCTGTCTGCCTGTGTATGTGGCTGTCTTTGTGTGTGTTTGTGTGTGGCTGTCTGTGTGTGTGTGTGTTTGTCTGTGTGTGGCTGTCTGCGTGTGTGTTTATGTGTAGCTGTCTGTGTGTGGCTGTCTGCCTGTGTGTTTGTTTGTTTGTGTGTGGCTCTCTGCGTGTGTGTTTGTGTGTGGCTGTCTGTGTGTGTGTGACTGCCTATGTGTGACTGTCTAGGCAGACTAGATGGGCCGAATGGTTCTTATCTGCCGTCACATTCTATGTTTCTATGTCTGTGTGCGTGTGGCTGTCTGTGTGTGTGTGTGACAGGGTGTGTGGGAAGGGGGCGGGGGCGTTGTGAAGATTTTTCGCACGGGGCGCCCAAAGGCCTCAGACCGGCCCTGAGTCAGTCTCAGGAATCAGGAACCAGGAAACAAGAACCACTGAACAAGAAACAGGAGACAAGAGACAATGATCTGACAAGGAGTGAGGTGAGAAACCAAACTATATAGGTGCTAAACAAGGACCAGGTGAAGTGCTTAACGAAAAGAAATTAGGAACAGTGCCAAACAAAGATAGTGGTGAATGTGGGTACTGCATGAGGGCAAATCAACTAAGGAGTGTTGTGACATGGAGCTGCAGCTCCATCAGCCCCTATGTTAATCCGGCCCTGATCCTGTGAGATTCCCTCCAGAACCACTCTCACCAGATACATGACACCTGTTTTAGTGTTTTCTGTCGATAAGATTCTGTAATTAGGCCTATCAGGGCTCTTAATCTGGCCATGCATGGGAGCTGCAGCAGACATTAGCACTTACCATCAACGGAGCTCCAGAGACATACCACACCATAAAAGGAGCAGCCATATTAAGGTTTGCTCCACCTCAGGTAGGTTTTGATTTCTGATTTATATATATGGAGGAGGAAATGGGGATCAGGGAGTAGAGGGAATACTACTTGACACATGCATAGTCTCCTTTTCCGACATATGCTTAACAAACCCCCCCAAAAAAACATAAATACTCGGTCACCTTTATTTGGGAAAATTATCACAGCTTTAATATTATATAAATAATATTTAAAATATTTTAAGGTCCTTGTCACATATTAACATGACATATCAACCCCAAATCCTTTAACAATACTACCTCAGACAATGACCCACATCACAAAAAATAAAACCACATTATAACATATAATTAACATATTGTCAAGATTCAAACCTGGAAACTTGGCGGTCCTGGGTCTGCTTTCTACCATTGAGCCACAGCAGCTTTGTTTGTTTTTAAGCCATTCCGGTCCTGTTCTTCCTGGCTTGTCCACAGCACTGGGGGCTGTACCTCGACTACTGCTCTGCTTCACCTGACCCTGATCAGACATCAGCAGGGTATATAAACTCAGCCTCGCCCTGTGATCTGGATCAAATCTTTGATCCTGTTGTGTGTGTTCCGTACCAGTGTTCCTGTCTATTGTTACTCTGCTTCATATTGACCCCGGCTTCTGACATCGTTTACTCTGACCTCTGGCATCCCTTGACTTCAGCTACTCCTCATTGTTCCTGTCCTCTGGCATCCTTTAAACCTCGGCTATCCCTTGACAATCCTGCTGTTTGAGTCCTTGCCTGCACTGCAACTTGGAACTTCATTCTGCACAGCCCCCATGCACAGACCCACAGGCCAGGTGAATTCTTACCTGACCACCTTGGCCTGTGGCTATTTGCAAGGGTGAGCAACATATCTGCGCTACAGACTCCCAACCCAGGTAAGACCCTGACACATATAAACATAACCATTGCCACGGAGGGCATGATTTCCAGCTTTCTTCTATGTAGGGGTATACTGAGATACACCCTACACACACTAGGTTCGGAGCTACCAACGAGCTCGAACCTATCAATACCATTCCAAACCTAACTGTTCTTAGCAAACCAAACTATTTTACATCAGGACAAACAACCTACACCCCAACTTCTCTATCCATCCCCGACCAAATGGGAGCTAACAACAAATAAGGGAGGGAGGGAGGGTGGAACAAAACAGGTAAGTGAGAATTAATTAAGATGGTCTCCAATGTAAAATGGCCACTGTAACGGCCCCCCTGAGTTTTAAAGGGGTGTATGCCGTTAGGGACTGTGGCGGAACCAACCTCACCACTATGCACTGGAGAAGCCTGGTTGCTCGCCTGCTCCCTTTAGACTATGGCCCTGCAGTTCAGACCTGTTATTTTCCCTGCTGAAAGGTTTATTCGTGCCTTTCTGCCAGGATGTTCGGTAGATTGTATCTACCGAACAAACTACCGAACGATGGACCACCTGGGAACTGGAGTGTGCCGTCAATTGACCGCCCAGAAGCTGCGTTTAACCGCAGCTTAATTGATGAACGCTGGGTGGCCTTTGTTCGGTTGCCGAACATGTGGCAGCGCCCATTTTACCACCCGAACCGCTGAGCCGCCAGCCTCCTTACCTTCTCATTCGGTAGCAGAACCGAATGACTGTTCATTCGGTAATTTAACCAGGTGAACAGCATCACCCCAGATAGCTAAGCCATGGAGCCTGTTCGTGTAACGAAAGACTATGTGAAAGACTTTTGGCGATTTAAATATATGTATGTGATCTGAGCGCCATTCGGTAGTAATGTGCGCTCAGATCTAAGCTTTCTGGGGATATGTAGAATGTCTGTTTTATGTAGTAAATGTAACTGTATGGAAATGTATGTCTTTTACTGTCTTTTTACTACCATGTGGTTAATGGAGTTTTTGGCCTCTGTCCTTGGAGATAATTGGATTACTTCCCAATTATCTCCAGGACAGAGAGGAGGGATTGTGATGCATTGTGGGATGGTTGAAATGTATAAGTCTGTGATTGGTTCTTGTACCCTTTGTGTCCCAGTCTCCTATTTGGTCCCCTAGGGGAGTGTCCACCAGGTAGGAGACCTGCATAAAAGCCGGGCAGTTAGCCCCAGTAAACCAGATTCTGCTTGACCCTCAAAACTAAGTGTCGTCTCGTCTTTGGGGGGATTTACTGTATGCTGCTAGAGACTGATTGCCAGGAGTGTAAGCCGCTTGGGGGATTTTCCTGTTCATCTGCTAGCAGCTATTCGTGTGTCTCCAGTTTGGGAGTTGGGAGTGCTACTTGGTATGTAGTTCGGGAGTTTCGAGTATTCCCTTGTTTCTAGTTCGGGAGTTGGTGAATTCGTGGGTTTGCAGTTCGGGAGATTGGTGCTTGCAGTAGCTGTCTGTGCAGCTGAGAAAGGGGAATATCGCCTAGACGGTTTTTAACCGCTTGTGGGCAAAACAGTCCGTTACAGGGACGTCCTTTTATTGTCGAACAATAGTTCCACGAAAGCATACGAATACCGGCCGTTTGGGAGGTTTGAAGCATACGAAAGGACTTAACCCAGATAGCCTTCCTGGCGGACTTCGAGAGGCAATGTGCCCTACACCAGGTACCCGCAGATGAATGGGTCACCATCCTCTCTGGGAAATTATCCGGCAGGGCTAGTGAAACATTTCAGGCCATCCCAGAGGAGGAGATCACCAGCTACCGGGCTGTGAAGGATGCACTCCTAGCAAGGTATGCGGTGACCCCAGAAGCTTACAGACGGCGATTTAGGGAAACCAACAAGCAGGTTGGTGACTCTTATGTGGAGTGGGCCTGCCGAGTTCATCATACCGCAGCCCACTGGATGGCAGGATGCCAAGCGGTAACTGGGGAGGAGGTGCTACAAGTGTTCTTGCTGGAGCACTGCTTTGATAGACTACCTGCTTGGGTCCGGGAGTGGGTCCGAGATAGAAAACCCTCTACCCTACCAAAGGCTGCTCGTCTGGCAGACAAATACACGGACGCCCGCAAGTTGGATAGTACAGCTGCCAAAGTCCCTGCCAGACTGGAGTATCGACCAGCAGTAACACCAGCTCCTTCAGCATACCGACCCCCAGTACACCGCACCCCAGCCGTACCGCCAGCTAATAACTATGTGCAACCCTCTCGGTTCAATGCCAGGGACTATTCGCAACCAATCCGGTGCTTTGGGTGCAAACAGTTGGGGCACAAGCGACCGGAATGCCCTCTGAACAGCGCCAATCAGGCCCAGTCGTGGAGGATACCAGCCAGCGGGAACCAGCGGCCACCTCAACCCGCAGCTCACTGTACACGAGGCCGACCCAGTGCAAGCAGCTCATCAGGACAACCGCCAGCAACATCGGCAAACCGTGAAGCTTAATGGCAGAGTGGTAAATGGGACACAGGAGCCACTATGACACTGCTCCAAAAGAACTTGGTCTCGGAGCACCAGCACACTGGGGACACTGTGGCGGTGAGGGTAGCAGGGGGTGCCGTGTTTCGTTTACCTGTTGCCCGGGTACATTTGGATTGGGGAGTGGGCGCTAGACACGTGGATGTGGGGGTTATGAAAGACTTGCCCGCTGATGTCCTCCTTGGGAATAATTTGGCCCCGTTGGTTTCAGCCTATGCACCAATGGGCCCTGCGGACGTTAACCCAGTGACTACTCGTGCCCAGACCCGTGCTGCTGGAACCGGCCCACCTGCTGATGAGACCCAGGTAACACCCTCTTCCCCGACTGGTACCTTAGATCAGGCCCCGTTAAGCTGGGATTTCCCAGAGGAGTTTGGGAGGGAAACCCGGGCAGACGCGACTCTCCAGAAATACAGAGATAGAGCAGATGCTGGAGAGGAAGGAGTAGATGGGGAGCGGTATGAATGGGCGGGGGACAGGTTATATAGGATCCCTAAGCCTTCCCAGAAGAGTGTTGCCCCTCCGCCGAATCGACAGTTAGTGTTACCTGCAAAGTACCGGCAGGAGATTCTGCGGATAGGGCATGATGTTCCGTTAGCTGAACATCTAGGGTCCCGCCGCACAGCCTATAGGATCTCACAGAACTTCTTTTGGCCAAACTTTAACCAGGCTGTGAGGATGTATTGCAGTATGTGTGACACATGTCAACGGGTAGGAAAGCGGGGGGACCACCCTAAGGCTAGGCTACTATCGATGCCTATTATAGGGAAGCCCTTTGCCCGCATAGCTGTTGACATTGTGGGTCCACTGGCCAGGGCTAGTCCATCAGGTAAGAAATCTGTTCTTACCGTGGTAGACTATGCCACACGCTATCCAGAGGCAGTAGCGCTGTCTAATATAGAGGCAGAGACGGTTGCTGATGCCCTGGTTAGAATTTTTACTAGGGTCGGGTTCCCTAAGGAGATCCTCTCCGACCAGGGAACCCAATTCACCGCTGTGCTCACCCAGCAGCTGTGGAAGGTGTGTGGCATTAAGCCATTACTTAGCTCACCCTACCACCCACAGACTAACAGTCTCTGCGAGCGCTTTCACGGTACCCTCAAACAGATGCTGAGGACCTTTACAGATACTTGCAGAGACTGGGAGAGGTTCCTGCCTCATCTGCTATTTGCGTACAGAGAGGTGCCCCAGGAATCCACTGGGTTCTCCCCCTTTGAGTTGCTGTATGGGAGAAGGGTACGCGGACCCCTAGATCTCATTCGAGGCCACTGGGAGGGGGAGACGGAGCAGGAGGGGACCCCCATAGTGCCATATGTTCTGGAACTCCAGGACCACATGGAGAAACTGTCCCTGATGGTAAGGGAGAATCTCCAGGCGGCCCAGGGGAGACAAAAGAGATGGTATGATCAGGGTGCCCGACAGCGGGTCTTCCAGGTTGGGCAAAAGGTATTGGTGCTCAAACCTGTGAAGGCCAACAAGATGCAAGCATCTTGGCAGGGCCCGTACAATGTAGTGGCGCAGATCTGCGATACTACTTACTTGATAGCCAGCTGTGCAGATGAGAGGGTCCAGCGATCCTTCCATGTGAACATGCTGAAAGAGTACCAGGAAAGACCTGAGAACATTGCAGCGGTATGTGCCCCAGCTGCAGATAATTCTGAGAATCTAACCCTTCCAGATTTATTAGAAAGGGATTCCAGGACTGACCTTACTACCCTTGTACAGCTAGGGGACAGGTTGAACCCAACAGAAAGGGTACAGGCGCAGCAGTTGTTGTGGGAGAAGGTTATACCACCCTAGCTGTACATAAGGTAGAGACCCCTGGACAGACCCCCTTACGGCAGCCCCCCTATCGTATCCCTGAAGCAGTCCGTGAAGGAATGCGGAAGGAGATACAGGAGATGACCCAGCTTGGGGTCATCGAACACTCCGACAGCCCTTGGGCTTCCCCTGTAGTCCTGGTGCCCAAGAAAGATGGGACCACCCGGTTCTGTGTGGACTACAGGCGGATCAACGAGCGGACCACCACTGACGACTACCCAATGCCCAGGGTAGACTAATTACTGGATCGTATTGCCAGGGGGGCGCTATCTGACCACCATAGACCTGTGTAAGGGCTACTGGCAGATCCCCCTGGCCGAGGATGCTATCCCCAAGTCGGTATTTGTCACCCCATTTGGCCTGTACCAATTCAAGGTCATGCCTTTTGGAATGAAAAATGCATCGGCTACCTTCCAACGGATGGTGGATAGACTCCTGTATGGCTTCCAAGAATTTGCCTGTGCATACTTGGACGACATTGCGATTTACAGTGGGTCCTGGGAGGAACACCTGGTACATGTAGGGGTAGTGCTGGATAAAATTCGGGCCGCTGGCCTGACATTGAAGCCAGAGATGTGCCATCTAGGTATGGCTGAGGTACAGCACCTGGGTCACAGAGTGGGGTGTGGGAGCCAGAGACCAGAGCCAGCCAAGGTAGAGGCGGTGGCTAACTGGCCCACACCTACCACTAAGACCCAGGTATTGGCCTTTTTGGGGACGGCAGGGTACTACAGACGTTTTGTCCCTGACTACAGCACTATTGCTACGCCCCTGACAGACCTGACGAAGAAGAACTTGCCTAAGCAGGTCCTGTGGTCTCCGGCTTGTGAAGCTGCGTTCCAGGCACTGAAACAGGCTCTTGTGAATGCCCCTGCCTTGGCTGCCCCAGTCCCTAACAAATGTTTTCTCGTCCATACAGATGCTTCCATGTATGGACTGGGGGCTGTGCTGAGCCAAGTCGGGGAAGATGGAGGAGAGCACCCTGTCGCATATCTCGGCAGAAAGTTGTTATCCAGAGAAGTGAGTTATGCGGCAGTAGAGAAGGAGTGTTTGGCCTTGGTCTGGGCATTGAAAAAATTAAATCCCTACTTGTATGGGCAAGAGTTTTCCCTGGTGACTGACCATAACCCCCTCGTTTGGCTTAACCGGGTCTCAGGAGACCATGGGAGACTACTGAGATGGAGCTTGCCATTGCAGCCCTACAATTTTACCATCAGCTACAGACCCGGTAAGCTGAACGGGAATACAGATGGGATATCTCAGCAAACTGACGTCTTCACCACCTCCTAGTCCGGTCATCCCCAAGTTGACCCGCCACAGGGTCAAGCCGGGTCTGCCGGAGTGTCCCACAAGGAGGGAGCCGTGTGACAGAACCATCTGTCTGCTTATTGCTGGTGGATTCGTCTATTTTGCCCTTTTCGTGTAACTGGCTGGTTCCTATAGCCCAGCCATACGAATGACTGTTTTTTCCCGAACAAACCTACCGAACAGACGGCCACCCAGGAGAGAAGTGTGCTGCTGGTTAACCTATTGATCCCAATTAGAACGTTGTGGTTAACCGCAGACACTTCTCAATTAAACAAATTCAGGGTGGTCATCGTTCGTATGTCGACCACGAGGCAGCGGCCATTTTAAAACCACGCGAAAGCCCAGCGGTGTTTGGCTCTATTTCTATGGAACTAAAAACGGACACTTTTCCTGCCAAACACCGCTGAAACAACGGAACGCCTGGCTGCCTCCACGAAAGCATACGAATACCGGCCGTTCGGGAGGTTTGAAGCATACGAACGGACTTAACCCAGATAGCCTTCCCATGGAGTCATTCGTATACCGAAGGACTGTAAGAACTTTGACTCCATGGCGATTGAACTATGTGTGTGGGATCTGAGCGCTATTCGCTAATAATATGCACTCAGATCCAGGCTATCTGGGGATATGTGATGCGAATGGGAAATGTTCGGTTTTTGTGAAGTTAAGTCTCCCATTTGGTCCCCTAGGGGAGTGTCCACCAAGTGGGAGACCTGCATAAATATGGGCAGGTAGCCCACAGTAAAGCCAGATCCTGTTTGACCCTCAATGCGGAGCTTCCGTCTCGTTATTGGGGGGATTTATTATTTGCGTTTAGAGACTGCTGGATGGAACCGAAAGCCGCTTGGTGGATATTATTGTTCGGCGGCTAGCAGCTGTTCGTGGAGTTCCGTTCGGGAGGTTGGAGCCTTTCACTGATCCCGGTTGGGAGATTGCCGCTTCCCCTGAGTTTGGTTCGTGCACTACGGTTATGCGAACGGAGATTATTGGTACTGCAGCAGGGGAAGGTCGACTAAATGGCGGCTTCATTTAAAGACACTGGGGGTGTCTTAACAGTTGCTTATACATGGGGTACGTCTTATACATGGAAAAATATGTGTGATGAATGCTCCTTACCCTGGACGTTTGCCACAAACTCCTGGAGGAGTGTGGAAGCTAGCCTCCTGCTCATCAATTATGGGCCATATACTTTGTGCTGAAATTAATACTTTGCCTTCTATTCACAAGACATTTCCCTGGTTTATTTTTAGGATTCATATATGTGTGGGATGTATATTTAATAGTTTATGTTTTCTGATATGTAACTTTAGTGCCTGGGGAATAATTGGGTTACACAAATGTCTCTATTGTATATGGTATTGAAACACAAGGGTTTTTTTTTCTTCTTGAAAGCTAATAATCATTACCATATCAAAGGACTGAGAGGCAAGCAAGACATATGGCAGATGTTAGAGTTGGTTTGTACAGAGCCCAGACTTCCAGGCCTCTTATGAGTGACTTCTCACACCTTAGAGAATAGCTCTGTTGGAGTCCCAGCTTCAAAGAGGAACTTAGGTTGTAAGCTTGGACCTTACATGCAATCCAATTAACCCCTTTTAAGATTTAAAATGGGCTTTTGAGGTGTTTTAAAATTCAGGGCTGGTGTTTCCTAAAGGCCAACTAAAGGACCTGACTTTATGATCAAGTTTGCGCCGGTCCCCGGCCACCCCTCTATTTTTTTGAGTGTGCCACCAGCCATGTTCACTAGCGCCCGGTAGAACACCGATCCGGCGGCATCCACATCAGCCATAAGAGCCAGGCCCCCGTCCCAGGCATCCAATGCTGAAGTAGGTAGCCCACTTCAATTGCTTGCTCCTGCCCCTTCCCCTGTATGCGGGGGCAAAAGGGCGGGAGATTAGCAGAGGCGGAGCTGAGACAGGAAGTGATGGGCCGCCAGGCGCAGGAAAGATGACCATAGGAACAGCACTGGAGGTAAGATGTCAGAGAATGTGTGTTAGTCTGCTTCGGTCAGTATGTTTGTGTATGTCAGTTTGTAGTAGTCAATGTGTGTCTGCATGGGTCGGTGTGTGTCTGTTTTGGTCAGTGTGTGTCTGCATGGGTCATTGTGTGTCTGTATGGGTAAGACAGTGTCTGTATGTGTGTCTGTATAGGTAATTGTGTGTCTGCATGGGTCAGTGTATGTATGCATGGGTCAGAGTATGTATATGAGTCAATGCGTGTGCGTTAGTTTGCACAGATCAGTTTGTGTTTATACTTGAGTCAGCGTGTGTTAGTCTGCATGAGTGGGGGTGGCAAAATAAGAAGGGAAGAGGGATGTGTTAGAGTAGAGGTGTCATCACACACACGCATTCACTTACACTGTACACACCTGTACAATGACACTGAAATTGCACAAACAGAAAAACTGACATGCACTGGCCACTGACTCTTGAGCTGTGCTCAGGCAGACATTACACTCTCAGAATCACAGACATGCATTCAGAGTGAAATTGTATTAACACAAACACATTCACTTATGCTGACATACATATAAATTCATTCACCCACACTTACATTGCACACACAGAAAACATTAACTTATGCTGACATATATAGAAACCCATTCACCCACACTTACATTGCACACAGTGGCAAATTCACTCAAATTTTACAAACAGAAACACATTCACTTACATTGACATACACAGAACTAATTCACCCGTACTTATACTGCACGCACAGAAACGCATCCACTCACTGACATTGTAGGCAGAAAGTGATTAATTTGTATTGATATTGTACACACGGAAACTAGAAGCTGCATGAGCTAGAAGCTGTATAAATAGTAGGGAGTATGAAGGTGGACTGGCCTCTTCCAAGCCAGTATGAGGTGTCTATGGTAAGGAATACGCAATAAAATATTGCAAATAAGGTATATGATGAATGAGAGGAAAAAATTACGTAAAAATAATTGTTGCATCTTTAGTGTGATAAAAGGTGAATTTTGAATGAAATATGAAACATGGGAAGATAAAGAGTGGCTGACTAACTGGAGATGTCAAGATTGTACCATATTGCATATGGAATGAAATATGGTAGACACAATTTCTGATAGTGACAGTTCCTCTTTTCCTCACCCCAGTTGAAGCTACTGAAACGTTAGTTAGCGATTGGGTTCTGCAAGTACCTTAAACACAAGTTCGCCTTTTATAGCAATACTTCAAGCACTGCAATCACTAGAGCTGACTATAAAGATTATATGCTAAGAGTGTCCAGGGGCTCTTCCAGAGTAACTTGTCACACCATTACAAAACTGTTTTATTGCCTCAGACAGTATATCTGTATGTATTTTTGTGAACCTTCTAGATACAAATTATTAGAAATTATTCAAATGCACCTGACATGCATCATTTTAATATACACATTGTGCTAACCAAATTGCCAGTAAATGTACAGTATCTCACAAAAGTGAGTACACCCCTCACATTTTTGTAAATATTTTTTTATATCTTTTCATGTGACAACACTGAAGAAATTACACTCTGCTACAATATGAAGTAGTAAGTGCATAGTCTGTATAACATTGTACATTTATTATCCCCTCAAAATAACTCAACACACAGCCTAAATCGTCTAAATCGTAGGGAATAAAAGTGAGCTGGGAGGCATTAGGTTCTGCGTCAGCAATTGCAATCTGCTCACTGCTGGGTGTCCATATAAAAAAAAAAAAGACATGATTTTCTTGCAGATGCAATCCACAATTTTCACTTTGACAGATACATTCAACATGGAGGGTGTAGTCCCTCTTGCTGCTCCAGTTTGCAGGGACCAGGCCCTTACTGAGTTGCCATTTAGTATTAATTCCTACTGGGCTAACAGGGAATTCTAACCCTCACTAGGTACCAGGTGGGAGGGCAAAACAAAGAGCACCCTTACATAAACACACACCCTACCACCCCTAACACATTACACACAGCTCATATTCCCACACAGACATTACACGCAGCCCAGGCCCGGACTGGCCATCGGGCACACCGGGCAAATGTCACAGGATCTCCCCTGCCGGTCTATGCAGGGCCGGCACTATCCGAGCGCCGGCCCCGCTGTTTGCCATGGAGGGCCGGTGGGGAGATCAAAGATCTCCCTCACCGGCCCATTTAAACAGACCTGCGGCTGGGGAGGGAGGGAGAAGACCCGGCGGAGCTCTAACTTGCAGCTCCGCCGGGTTTCTCTCGCGAGATCCGGAGCATTGCCATGGCAACGCGCCGGAGTTCACTAACCACTGGACCACCAGGGATGATGTGAGTGTGCCGGTCCCCCCCCTCCCAGCTACCACCGTGCCGGACCCCTCCCAGGCTTAAGGGAAGGGGGGGGGGTGAGGGGGGCAGAAATAATGCATTTTTGTTGTTGTTTTTTTTTACCCTCCCAACACACAATCACTTTTAACATTCACACACAGCACTCTCACAAACAGCACTCTCACACACAGCACTCTCACACACAGCACTCTCACACACAGCACTCTCACACACAGCACTCTCAGCACTCTCACACACAGCACTCGCACACACAGCACTCACACAGCACACACAGCACTCACACAGCACAGCGCACACACAGCACTCACACACACAGCACAGCACTCTCACACACAGCACTCACACACAGCACACACAGCACTCTCTCACACAGCACTCTCTCACACAGCACTCTCACACATCACACACACACAGCACTCTCACACAGCACTCACACACACACACAGCACTCACACACAGCACTCTCACACACACTCTCACACACAGCACTCACACAGCACTCTCACACACAGCACACACAGCACTCTCACACACAGCACTCTCACACACAGCACTCTCACACACAGCACTCTCACACATCACACACAGCACTCACACAGCACTCTCACACACAGCACACACAGCACTCTAACACACAGCACAGCACACACACAGCACTCACACAGCACACACAGCACTCACACACAGCACTCTCACACACAGCACTCTCACACACAGCACTCTCACACATCACACACAGCACTCTCACACGCAGCACTCTCACACACAGCATAGCACTCTCACACACATCACACACAGCACTCACACACACTGCACTCTCACACACAGCACAGCACTCTCACACACAGCACACACAGCACTCTCACTCACAGCACTCTCACACACAGCACAGCACTCTCACACACAGCACAGCACTCTCACACACATCACACACAGCACTCACACACACATCACACACAGCACTCACACACAGCACAGCACTCTCACACACAGCACTCTCACACACAGCACTCTCACACACATCACACACATCACACACATCACACACACACACAAATCACACACACTGCACCCTTTAACACAGCACCCACATACAGCACCCTTAAACACAACATACACAGCATCTTCACACACAGCACCCCTCAAACACAACATCCATCACACACACATACTGCACCCTTCACATACACACTACACCCCTCACAGACACCCACTGCACCCCTCACACATACACGCAGAACCCCAACACACTGCACTAAACACACATACACACACAATACTTCCAAACATATATATATATATATATATATACACACGCGCGCGCGCGCACACACACACACACACACACACACACACACACCACAGCACCGTTCACACACAATGAACCGCTCACACACATACTGCACCGCTAAACATATTACATTCCAGACACACACTATATCCCTTACCCAACTATGGATCATATACACACACTAAATCCCTATATACACTCTGATTCCGTTATATACACACACTCACTAGATCTCATACACATTCTGGGTCCTTCAAACACACACTAGACTCCTGTATACACACACACACTACATTCCTAACATACACACTTTGGATCCCTGATACACACACACTAGATTCCTTGTAAACAAACACATGCTACACCCCTAAACGCACACTCTCTACAACCCCTACAAACACTACATCACCTATATACACACACACACTATAGCCTGTGTGCATACATTTACTACATCCCCTATACACACATTCTCTTCAGCTCCTAGCCACATATGCATTACATTACACCACAAACACAACACGACTAAAACCAACCTTATTACACAATACCAAACCACGACCAGCTCACTCTGCACACACACAATCCCAAAGCAGGCTCCAAACACATGCACAATACTCATTCCTTGCCCTTTTGTCTCCTGGTATCCATTTATAGAGACACCAGAGACAAGTTTCAAGGAAACACAGTGCAAGCATGTTATTAAATTTGCTTGCACTGTGCAGAACAAATACAGGTTTTTTTTTTCTTCTCATGCTAGAGCTCTTTAGCAGAGCTCTGCCCTGGAAGAGCATTGACCCAACGCTCACTTTGAGAGGGGGCGTGTTTGTCTTTGGTGATGACGAAACACACCCTCTCTGCCCCGCCCCCTTCTTAGTGGGCTGCTGTGCTAAAAAAATGCCCGGGCTGAATTTTTCTCCCAGTCCGGCCCTGACGCAGCCAACACCCTGAATGTAATACTTTTAACATCTGATTACACATTACACACAGCCAACAAACCCATACATTGGCACACAGCCAACACACCTCACACAACTAATACACACAGACAAACTAAATACAGCTAGTCTGTACGCACACACCAGACACACTACACACTGCCAGCATGCTACGAGGAAGGACAGAAGAAGAGTAGATATGTCGCGAACTGCTCGCCGAACTGTTCGCGAACTGTCCACCGGCGAACAACAGCGTGTTCGCATTGGGCGAACATATGCGATTTCCGGTCCGCCCCCTATTCGTCATCATTGAGTACACTTTGACCCGGAACCTCACAGTCAGCAGACACATTCCAGCCAATCAGCAGCAGACCCTCTCTCCCAGGAAGTGTCTGCTGACTGTGAGGTTCCGGGTCAAAGTGTACTCAATGATGACGAATAGGGGGCGGACCAGAAATCGCATATGTTCGCCCAACGCGAACACGCTATTGTTCGCCGGCGGACAGTAAGCGAACAGTTCGGCAAGCAGTTTGCGACATCTCTAAAGAAGAGATACTCTAGGTAGGTGCCTCAGTATTTCTAATTAGCAGGTTGTCATGAAAAACAAGTGGGTTTGGCTACCACTTCAGTCATGTAAACAATTTTCTTTATATATTTTCAATACCTCAATTTACAGCAAGTTTCAATTGGCTGCGCAGTGCAGAATTTTAGTGGAGACCTGAATCCTTGAATATTGTGCAAACCCCGGAGCCCAGTTGAGTGCAGCACACAGAACCTTCACTAAATATTAAGACCCACTCACTGCTGGCAAGAGGTAAGCATTATCTCCCCACATAGTTACATAGCTGAAAAGAGCTGCATCCATCAAGTACAGCCTTCCTCACATATGTTTTTGCCATTGATCCAAAAGAAGGCAAAAAATCCAGTCTGAAGTGCTTCCAATTTTGCAACAAACTAGGAAATAATCCTTCTTGACCCCAAAATAGCAGTCCGATGTTTCCTTGGATCAAGCAGCTATTACCCAACTAATTAGAAATGATATCCCTGTATGTTATGTTTTTGCAAGTATTTATCCAATTGCAGTTTAAACATCTGAATGGACTCTGATAAAACCACCTCTTCAGGCAGAGAATTACATATCCTTATTGCTCTTACTGTAAAAAAACATTTCGTTGCCTTATATGAAATCTCCTTTCTTCCAGCCTAAATGTATAGCCCTGTTTATGAATAGATTTCCAGATAATGGTTTGTACTGGCAACAAATATATTTGTATAATGTTTTCATATCCCCTCTAAGGTGCCGTTTTTCCAAACTAAAGAGATTTACATTTTTTAACCTTTCTTCATAACTAAAGTGCTCCATTCCTTTTATCAATTTTGTAACTCGTCTCTGCAGTTTTTCTAGTGCCATGATATCTATTTTTAAAACAGGTGCCCAAAATTGCACAGCATATTCAAGGTGTGGTCTTACCAGCAATTTATAAAGAGGAAAAATTATATTTTCATCCTGTGAATGTATGCCCCTATTTATACATGACAAAACTTACTGGCCTTGTCAACTGCAGATTGACATTGCAAATTGTTGCCTAATTTATTGTCTATAACAATTCCCAAATCCTTCTCGTGTGTGGTTATCCCTAATTCACTACCATTTAGGGTGTAAGTTGCTTTTGCATCTGACATTTTAGTGCCCAGTCCCCCAATCTATCCAAATCCCTCTGCAGCAAAGCAATATCCTGCTCACATTTTATTACTTTACAAAGTTTTGTCTCATCTGCAAACACTGAAACATGGCTTTCAATGCCTATTTCAAGATCATTTATAAATATCAGAAAAGAAGAAGGAAGGAGAGGGGATGAAAAAATCACCGCCTCTACCTCCAAAGGTTACAGGAGGTATAAGGGGCTTAACCCCAGAAACTTATATCACTTAAGAAAAGGTGGGGTGAACAGTCCACTCACAAAAAGTAGGTGGAAAATCCAACCCAAAGAGATATACCTCCTTAATATAAAGCGTCACATAAATAAAATAAGAAAATCTTTATTGAACAAAAAATATTAGATTTACCAAAAAAATGTAGTGATAAGGTATAAACCAACACCTATTAAAAACCTGGGTACACTAAGCCCAAACAATTATATTATTCGTTATACGGAGGGAGTATATAAATGGTGTTTGCCGTTAATGAGGCAAGGTAGAAATTCCTCTGTAAACTAAATAATGGATGGCATCACGGTCTAGTTAAATATTCAAGAAAAATATTTTATTATTATATATTTTTCGAATGATAATTTAGAAAATAAGTCTGACTCCCCTGACATTAATCAGTCCTTTAACACAGTAAATAAACTGTATAAACAACAGATTAGGACATGCTGGGAGGTGTCTTCCCTAGAGAATTATATCAAAAAAGATATGATACCAAGAGGTCTGAGTAAGAAATATCCCTATAGCCTATGCAGATAATCCTGATTTCATGAAGGAATGGGAATTATCTGCAGGCACTTGCTCAAAAAGGTTCATGGAAATTATTTGCACCTTTGAAAGAGCAAAATTGGAAAATACTAACCTTAAACTAGGGGAGGAAATCGAGAAACTTACGATATTTAAAAATGAACCTAACTTTCCATCCCTTGAAAGAAAACTTAAAGTAAATCTAGATCGGTATCAAGACTCAATTAAATTTCAGAAACACCAGAAATTTATTAGAGACTCTAGGGACTACCAATCTGGTAATGTCTATAACTTTCCAACACGACGTATGAGACTCTGAGAATAATCTGACATCTGAATATGATTCTTCGGACACTGATTCTAGTACTGCACCTCCAAGTTCTCAAACTTCGACCCCTACTCCATCTAATACTAGTAATCCACGTAGTATTTTAAAGAAAGGGGTTGATTTTGTTAGAAGTGGACCACCAGGAGGTGTTCCCAAATTATCAAACATGCTTCCAATCCAGGAATCAGGGGCGGGAAAGGAGGAGAAGGAGACGCTATTGAAACTTAGTTCTGAGAAACAAGCTGTAACGGACCGTTTCGCTCATCAGAGGTTAAAAACTGTTTAGGCGATAATCCCCTTCCAGACAGCCAAGCAGCTACGGCAAGCACCAATCTCCTGAACTGCAAACTACACGAATCTTCCAACTCCGGAACTGCACACACTTGAATGAATTGCTGTAGACAGTTGAATAGGAACCATACGAATAGGTTTACTCTCCTAGCAGTCAAACTGGAACAGCATACAATAAATCCTTCCCCCAATAATGAGACGACACTTCACTTTGAGGGTTAAAACAGGAACTCCTGTGCTGGCACACCCAGCCTGGTTTTTATTACAGCCTTTCACATACAGGACCGCCCAGAGGGAGGTATAAAACAACCAATCACATATCAGTTACATCCCACATATTCCCTCCCCTTATCCTCAAAACTCAGTTACACATACAGTTAAAACATACTTTCTACCCAACTTTCATAACTTTAAAACCATACATCACATTCACATAAAATTACATATTCACAATCCATTCAGGGGAACAACATATTAAAAAATGGCATGAATCCGACCATCGGTTCAAAAGTTAGTAAAAGTATCTTTTGGGCCCTGGCTGGCACATGGCTATCTGGCTCAAACAGGTTTTACAGAGCCCTCTATCCTGGAGACAATGGGGAAAGTAATCCAATTATCCAGGGATAGAGGCAGACTCCATTGAGCACATGGTTGCAAAAAGACATAAGACACTTTAAAATACATAAAATCACCTTTTACATATAACACACAGACATTTAGATAGCTGGGATCTGAGCGCACAAAACTACCGAATAGCGCTCAGAGCCTATTCACACAGTTCAATTGCCATGGAGCCGAAGTCTTTAACTACACGAATGGGCTCCATGGCATAGCTATCTGGGTTAACACATTCACATAAAGTCTGGTCCATAGTCCAAAGGCAAGAGGCGGGCAAGCAGCCCCCTCCAAGGACACGTGGCGAGGTCGGTTTCGCCACACAAGCCTCTTGCGTTCCTAAATTACAAGTTATTAATTTATCCTCCTGTAAACTTGATCAATTCCAGTGTGATCAATTCTGGAAAAAGGACTTTCCTTTGTACCTACTCCAGCTTTTGACAAATTTACTTGGATAAAAGATTTACATCTTTTTGTACGCAAACTGGCATTACATAAGTTTCACGAGCTAAATAAAGAGAGGAGAGCTCGCTCTTTGGGCCTCTCTAATATGGATATTGATTGTCTTAACACTCTAGTCTCTCTTTTAGATAAGAATGATGTTCAACCATCCTTAACTCAAACGAATCTCAACCTAAAAGCCGCTTTACTCCCAACTTTGCATCTTTTAGGAACATTGACCTTTTTCTTGAGCCTGTTAAAAGTGAAATAGATGGCATAGATAGTACACATTTCTGTGCCATTCCTAATGACAACTTATCAAAAATGGAACAGACTGCCCTTAAATCACTTAGGGATAATGACAAAGTGATTATCAAACAGGCTGACAAGGGGGGTAACGTTGTGGTTATGGATATTACTAAGTATGAAAAGATGGTTTTAAATGTATTGGAAGATACAGATACATATACGATCTTACCTCCCGATCCAACCAATACCTTCCTTGTAGGCTATTAAGATATCTTGGACGAAGGTCGCAGTGGAGGGTTGCTCTCTGATGAGGAATATTTTTTCGTCTTGAACCGTCATCCAAGGATAGCAACCTTCTACTGCTTACCGAAAGTCCACAAAAACTTTGAGGATCCACCCGGTCGACCAATAGTGTCTGGTGTCGACAATTTAACCCAAAATGGCAGCCTCTACATTGATCAGATTCTTAGACCTTTTGTTGAACTTCTACCATGCTATATTAGAGATACTAAGCAGGCACTTTCCCTCCTCTCTAACCTGCACATTGAACCTACGGTTCATCTTTGTAGCCTCGATGTTGAGGCACTGTATTCCTCTATCCCACATCATAGGGGTATTGAGCATGTCAAATATTTTCTTGACAAAAGAGGTCCTGAACAACAAGCACACACTACCTTCACTCTTAAACTACTGAAATTTATCCTATCCCACAACTACTTCCTGTTCCACAATAAATATTACCACCAGATACGAGGCACAGCAATGGGTACTGCTTGCGCACCCTCGTATGCCAATCTCCATTTAGGTTGGTGGGAGGAACAGATTAAGACATCTATCGATCTGCTACCCTTTCTGTCCAAGATTCTTTTTTTGGTACAGATACATTGATGATGTCATTCTAGTGTGGCAGGGTAATAAAAATGAGTTTGACAATTTTGTGTCCCTCCTCAATAATAATGAGGAGAATCTTAGGTTCACTGCGGAGTTTGGGGGTTCCTCTCTAAATTTCCTTGACCTTACGATTTCAATTTCTGCGAATGGCTCCTTGGTGACCACTCTATTTAGGAAACCCTCTGCATTCAATTTGCTTCTAAAATGGAATAGTTTCCACCCAAAACCTTTGAAGCAGGGGATTCCTACTGGACAGTACCTCAGATTACGTTGCAATTGTACAGATTTAGTGGATTTTCAAATTAAAGCTAAAACTTTAAGACAACAGTTTAAAGAGAAGGGATACCCTAATAGGTGTCTTAAAAGGGCTTACTTGAGAGCATTAACAACTGACAGGGAAGTTCTCCTGTCTGACCCTCCCGTGCCAAACAGGGTTACTGATCAAACTATTAGGATGATTGGCACCTTTGACACTGGTTGGGATGAGGTGAAACGCTCTATTCAAAAATTCTGGCCCATCCTACTTAAGGACATTCACGTAAAATAAATTCTGGGCCCACAAGTTAACATCACAGCCCAGAGGGGTAAAAACCTACGAGATATTCTTGTTCCTAGCCACCTTACAATTAAACAACCTTGTAAGACTACTTGGCTTGGACACAGAACTCCTAAGGGATCTTATGGCTGTGGTAGGTGCGTAGCCTGCAAATACATTCTTAGAGATTCTAAAGAAGTAAGCGATAGTGAAGGCATGCATTCCTTTCAAATTAATCATTTTTTCAACTGCAACTCCACAGGGGTGGTTTACCTTCTGATTTGTAGCTGTAAATTGATATACGTTGGCAAAACCTTACGGCCATTTAAAGAACGTATTAAAGAACATGTTAGATCCCCCAAGAATTTACTTGATACCCCTATTTCAAGACATCTAAAGGAACAGCATGGTGGATCCTCTAAAGATATACGTTTCTGTGGTCTGGAATTGGTTAAGCGTGAACAGAGACGGGGGGGACTTTGATAAAATTCTTTGTCAAAGAGAATGCAGATGGATTTATAAACTAAACACTCTTAATCCAAGAGGACTGAATGAAGGCTTTTCTTTCTCTCCATTCATTTGATTTAGTGTGTCAAATTAGCCCCCCCCCCCTTTCTTTCTTGTACTCCAGTTGTCTTCTTTCTGATACAACATACCAATTACCTATAGCTTTCAAACCAGCCTTACTACTCACCAAGTTCAAAGTAGTAATCAAGTTTCAGTATACATTTTACGACCAATTGAAAATCTTTATACTGACGTGTACTTTTAGGTACCCTTATTATTTTTTTGTTGGACCTCCTTTCCAAACTACCATATTAATCATTTATTCTACTTCCTTTTTTCATTGGAATTTGCTCTGAAGTCTGTTAGGAATACTATTACATCATACTAGTTCTTGATGTATTCATCTGTTCATTTAACATTTACTTCAGACATTGCTAATTAAATAAATGAATAACTATAGGAGCATTGTGTCCTTAGTTAAATTAAATAGAATTTTGTATCTGTTATAACTATTTAAGGTTCCCACGTTATTGGGTCATTATGGGAGATTTTCTTCTGGGATTATATATGCAATAACTTTCCGCTTTATTTACTATTCATCCATCACTGTATTTAATGTAGCAACGTTGTATTACCTCTGCGGTTACAATGTTAATCTAACTGATAAGCTACAATTTATGAGCGGTTTGTTTCTCCTTAATAACAATGATACTGCCTTCTATTTTTTATCTTTCATTTATTTATTTGTTTTGGTTATTTCTTTTAGGTCTTACTAGTGTAGCGGATGGCACTGGGCTGTCCTGCAAATGTCTTGTGAATAACTGCATTCGTGTGATCTGCTGGTTTTATATGTGTTTAAAAGAATTGTATTCCTCTGATTGTTCGGTAGAATCATTCGAATAAACTAAGGGAATGAAACTACCGAACAATCAGACCTCCCCTGTGTGAAGTGTGTCCTCAATTGCCCGTTGCAACATTGTTGCTAACGGTAATTGACAAGTTAAGTAGCCGTCCTTTGTTCTCGGGGTGGCCGCCATTCGACAAACGAACATGTGGCGGCGCCATTTTAAAAATCTCGAACAGCGGTGTTTTGCCGTCGAGTGTCTGGAACTCAAATCGGACACTCAACCAGGTGAACACCGCTGAAACCTCCACAAGCCCGGTCCGTTCGGTTCCTAACTACCGAAAGGCCCCTCGTTCGCTAGATAGAAAGAACCAAACGAGGGGATTCAGGCGAACCCTCCCTAGCCTCTATAGCTAGAGGCTTTCGTGCAATTTGTTCCCTTATTCCAGGACCGACCGCAGGGCCCATTTGCATGGAACCGCATTCGGCTATTTCAGTCAGTGTGGTCGGTCATTTTATTCCCTCCATACATTTCCCGAATCCCTGGTCTGATCTGGGTGATTTTTGGATATGTTGTTCACCCAGATCAGGGCTATCAGGGGATGCAGGATTTAAAGGGGTACCCCTACGTTTAGGGGTACATCCAGAAACGGGGGGAATTGCTAGACTGGATAAGGGGATTATGATGCAGGCTGAGGGGAGGAGATGTGTGGGAGGTTACCAGGACAGGATTGGCTACTGTACTAATGATTGTAAATCCCTCCCTTGCATGGGAGCATGCTTTAAAAGGACAGTGTGGATTAAAAGATTTCAGTTCTGCTCCTGAAACTGTGTGTCGTCCAGTTATTGGGATTGCTGTTGGGATATTGCTGTTATTTTACCTGCTGGAAACCTTGCCTGTGGATTTACTATTTACTTGTTCCTGAGCCTCACTTGGATTATAAGCGGAGATAACCTGGGGAATATTGCATCTCCGCTACATTGGTTGGCAGCGCTGGGATCCAGACTCACAGAGGAACAAGCATAAATGGAGTACGGATGGAGATTGATTTTGCCACACTAAAACGCTCCACACTAAAAGACCTCCTGGAGGCAAGGGGTATACAAGCCAGCAATAAGAAGAAAGCGGTACTCATTACTGAATTTATGGCGGAGTACCGAATGGATGGCGATTCGGTTCCCGAACAGGGGGATTCGGGAGAAACACCGGAACAAATGTAGTTCCAGAGGCAGCTACAATTTCAGCTGTCTTTCTATGGGGAACACCCTCCAGCAGAGATTATTTAAAAAACTATGACAGAGGTCCAGGAATTCATATTGAGGAAACAAACAGCAGCCCCAGAACGCAGCTCTGCAGTAAATATGCCACAAGAAGGTAAGCCTAAAATACCATACCAGGCTTTTAAAACGTATGTGGAGGCAGAGGAAGATATAGACGCATTCCTGCAAGATTTTGAAAGACTGTGTGCACTGCATAGAATCAGCGCAAAGAACTGGGTACCTATTTTGGCAGGAAGGATAACTGGGAGGGCAGCCGAGGCATATCGTACTGTACCCAATGAAGAAATAAGGAATTACAGTAAAGTTAAAGAAATTATACTGGCCAGGTATGCTATAACACCGGAGGCATACCGGCGGAGATTCAGAGACTTACAGAAGGTGGAGAAAGATTCACACGCAGAGTGGGCATGCAGATTACAAAGGGCAGCACTTGGGTGTGTGCAAGCGAGCAAGGCACGGTCCATGGAGGATGTAATACAGATGATGCTGATGGAACAATTTTATGAGGGAGTAACCAGCGATGTACAGGAGTGGGTAAGAGACAGAAACCCTACCTCCCTCACCGAGGCTGCCAGGAAGGCAGATGAGTACCTGGATGCACGCAGGCAGCAAAAACCTGCAGCTCCAAAAGCCACTTTTAAAACCTTTGGGGGAACCAGCTACACCCCAGCTCCCCGAGACTCCTGCCACCGCCACCACCGCCCGCTGCACAGCCACGTTTCCGCTGGCCCCTGTCACCACTGCCAGAAATGGGGACAATATAAAAGGGAATGCCCCCAGCTGCGAGATCGTTCAACCTGGATACGACCCGGTCCACCACCACCACAGAGAGCAGCCGCCAACCATCACTACCATGATGGCTCAGCTGTTCCCATTACAACCGTGGAACAGTGGGAAGTACTGCACGAGGCGGATCCAGTCCAGGCCAATGCTGACAACCGACAGCATCACAGGCAGACCGTATATCTGGAGGGTAAAGCGGTCCAGGGTCTACGCGACTCAGGAGCTACCATCACCCTGGTAAAGAGTCACCTGGTTTCAGATCAGGCTAAACTAAGCAAGACTGTGGCCGTCAGGGTAGCCGGGGGAGCAGTATACCGGCTACCTACAGCAAGGGTACATTTACATTGGGGAGCGGGGTCAGGACATGTGGAGGTGGGGTTGATGCCGCAGTTACCGGCAGAGGTTTTATTGGGGAACGATCTGGGGAGGCTCACGTCTGCTTTTGAGCCCCAGACACCCACCACAGGAGAAGCTCACCCTGTGGTCACCCGACAACAGCCCCGCACCCAGGACTACAACACACTCCCGGAGGTTCAGGTAAGAGATCCTTCCCCTTCCCTTGACTGTGTTCCCTGGGCCCCTCCTAACGAATTTGCAACTGAGATAGTGACTGACCCCACCTTGCAGGTGTATAGGGACAAGGTGACAGCAGACACTCCTGGGGGACAGGGAGAGAGATTTGTCTGGGACAAGCAGCTGTTGTACAGGGAGACAGACAAGCAGATTGCTGGGTCAGACCCAATAGTGATGAGGCAGCTAGTGGTGCCGCAGCGGTACCGAGCAGAGCTACTCCGGATAGCGCACGATATTCCGCTATCCGGACATCTAGGGGTCAGTCGCACTAGGTACCGACTGACCCAAAGTTTCTTCTGGCCAGGGATCAGCCAGGAGGTACGCAGGTATTGCAACACCTGCGATACCTGCCAAAGGGTAGGGAAAAGGGGAGACCGGAGAAAGGCGAAACTACACCCCCTTCCCATAATTGAGGAACCTTTTAGCCGAATAGCGGTAGATTTGATAGGCCCCCTCAAGAAAGCTAGCCCATCAGGCAAAAGGTAAATTTTAACGGTAGTAGATTATGCCACTAAATATCCAGAGGCAGTGGCTCTGACCAACATCCACGCTGAAACGGTCGCGGATGCAACTCATGCAGATATTCTCCCGGATGGGATTACCCAGGGAGATTATCTCGGATCAGGGTACCCAATTTACCGCAGAATTCACCCAACACCTCTGGAGGATCTGTGGCATTAAGCCTATTATCAGTGCCCCTTACCACCCCCAGACTAATGGGCTCTGCAAACGGTTCAATGGCACATTGAAACAAATGCTCCGAACCTTCGCAGAGACCCACAAGTACTGGGAGCGATTCCTGCCGCACCTCCTGTTCGCTTACCGGGAGGTGCCGCAGGAATCCACAGGGTTTTCCCCGTTTGAACTGCTATTTGGGAGGAGAGTCAGAGGCCCATTAGACCTTATAAGAGAGCATTGGGAGGGAGACCAGAGCGCAGATGGCACTCCCATCATACCATATGTGTTGGCCTTCCGAGACCGCCTGGAAGCATTGACTAGGACGTTAAGGGAAAACCTTTAGGCGGCGCAGACACGCCAGCGCACGTGGTACGATCGGGGGGAGCCAGGGACCGAAGCTTTCAGGTCGAGCAGAAAGTGCTAATTTTAAAACCTGTCCGACATGACAAGCTACAGGCCGCCTGGCGGGGACCTCATAGGGTGGTGGTACAGAGATGTGACACCACCTATATAATCGGCCCCTGCACAGGGACGGGAGGGCGACGCATGCTCCATGTGAACATGATGAAGCCCTACCAGGAGCGCTCCGAGGAGGTAACCGCCATATGTGCGCCCAACTCTGACGAGTTTGACAGCTTACCACTCCCAGATCTGCTGGGAGATGGGCAGCTGTCTGGGGATTTAGGGGAGGTTGCACTGGGAGACCGGCTGAGCCCACAGGAGCGTATCGAGGTACAGCGGCTGTTGGAGGAGAAACGAGACACGTTCTCTAATGTACCTGGGTACACCCCTCTGGCCACTCACCAGGTAGAGACCCCAGGGCAACTACCCATGCGCCAGACCCCCTACCACATCCCGGAAGCGGTGAGGGAAAACATGCGCAAGGAGATCGATGAGATGCTCCAACTGGGGGTGATTGAGCCCTCAGTCCCTGGGCTTCTCCTGTAGTGCTCGTACCGAAGCGGGACGGTACGACCCGCTTCTGCGTAGACTACAGGAGATTAAACGAGAAGACTGTGTCCGATGCATACCCTATGCCACGGATAGATGAGTTACTGGACAGGATGGCCAGGGGCCAATACCTTACTACTATTGACCTATGTAAGGGGTATTGGCAAATCCCCCTGGCCCCAGATGCCATCCCTAATGCCATCCCACATTTGGCTTGTACCAGTTTAAGGTCATGCCATTTGGGATGAAAAACGCCCCAGCTACTTTCCAGAGGATGGTGGACCGACTCCTGGATGGGTTCCAAGACTACACCTGTGCCTACTTGGACGATATTGCCATCTTTAGTAATACGTGGCAGGAGCACTTGGCCCATATAGGAGCGGTACTAGACAGGATTAGGGAAGCTGGTTTGACATTGAAACCGGCCAAGTGCAGCATAGGGATGGCCGAGGTGCAGTACCTCGGACATAGAGTGGGGTGCGGCAAACAGAAGCCCGAACCAGCCAAAGTAGAGGCCATGGCCCAGTGGCCCACCCCTAGGACTAAAACCCAGGTTTTAGCATTTCTAGGGACCGCTGGGTATTACAGAAAATTCATCCCTAACTATAGTGCCCTAGCCAAGCCCCTCACTGACCTTACCCGAAAGAATCTGCCACGCCAGGTGACCTGGACCCCGGAGTGTGAGCAGGCATTCCAACATCTGAAAAATGCACTGATACATGCCCCTGTCTTGGCAGCTCCCAATCCAAGTAAACGTTTTCTTGTTCACACAGACGCTTCTATGTTTGGATTGGGAGCTGTCAGGGTATTTATATCGGCAGACATCTTGTGCTATGATAGAAATTAAAAGTGTATATTCTGAGTCACTTTGAACAGACCAGACTCCATTTTGTTATTTCCAAGTTAACAAAAAGACACAAGATTTCTATCTGTAAACTAACCACTTTCCCAGAGCTAAAGGAATGCAGAGTATATACAAACCAAATGCAGAAAGGGGGTTGGATAGACTGTCTCTAAACCCAGACATTTGTGACAGAGAAGATTAAATAATTTAATTTTACTGTCTATATATATATATATATATATATATAAGGTACCATTGTATGGAAAAGGGTAAACTTAGTTCATGATCTGCCATATCAGAAATTATAGCAGGAATTGCAGACACTAAGTCTGGACAAAACTTAAAGAAACCCTTTGATCTGAAAGGATACGTAAGTTATAGTAGTCATTTGAGATAAGCAAAATGACGTCAAAATAGCCACCAGGAAAAGTTAACTCTTTCCTGGATAGGTATGTTTAGTGGGACAAGACTGCCCTCTGTAGACCAAATACCTAAATTGCGATCTAGTAGAAAACCACACCTCTAGTGCTTCTATTGGGTTATCAACTGATGACGTACAAAGAGTCTGGCCCTTTAAAAGTTAAGACAAAGGGAAGACAGGATATGCAAAGGAAAAAGAGGAGAGAGGAATTGGAAGTTTGGGGGCTCCAACTCGGACAACATCTGAGACTAACACTCTACTCTTAAAACTCTAACACTTAGAATTTCACTGACTTCCTAACCAACACCACCTTTCACTATTACCTACACACCTCCATGCAGAGAGACATCCAAATAAGTTCCTGAGACTACCAATCGGATGAAATATCTACTCAACTGGTAATTATACTGGTTTCATTTAATTAATTAAATTAATTAAAATGTATTAATAGCATTATATATGACTGGATAAAGCATGGTCAGATTTCCATATTAAGAAATCTTAGTTAACTAAGAATATATAGTTATAAACATTCCATTCTGCAGGTGGAATTAAGAATAATTATATATTGATGTGATATTATCACGTGTTAGCATACCGCTGTTTTTATCCAGATGTATTGATTTGCTCTAAATTAAGATAAGATATCTTTTAGACAAATTAAAAACAAAGTCTGCTTATATAAAAATGGTAGATTCTCTTATTGGATGATTCCAGGAAATGACTAATGAACTGGTTTAAATGTTATTTTATTTGAAATTACATAAGAATAGATCTTAATTACTTAGGAGATCTAGCCAGCATTGAAAGGGTTATTCTAACTGTTAGCCAGGGTTTTATGGCCCTACGCTGTAAAAAGTTTCACTTTAAGTCTGTGTTAAAGATAGTCATAAATAAAGTCTTGACAGAAAATGCTGTTTTAGCCATTGAAATCTGTATAGCCATTCCTTTGTATTGCATATCATTTTGTACTGGATATTCATTGATTATTGTCACGCATGTTACATATTATTATTATTAATTAATTTGTCATTATAAAATAAAATCTATTTTTATAATAAAATTTAATATTATTTATATGAAATACTTCTCACTTAACACGATAACGACCTTTGGGATCTGAGAATTGAATTAGTGGGCAATTCTCACTGTTACTATTATTATCCCATAAATATCCCCACAGAGCAGTACTGAGCCAAGTCGGGGCCGATGGCGGAGAACACCCCGTGGCTTACATCAGTCGCAAACTGTTACCCTGAGAAGTAAGCTACGCCGCCATCGAGAAGGAGTGCCTGGCTGTGGTGTGGGCCTTAAAGAAACTGCAGCCGTATCTATATGGACAGCCCTTTTCATTACTCACGGATCACAACCCGCTGGTATGGCTAAACCGGGTGGCTGGGGACAATGCCAGGCTGCTGCGCTGGAGTTTGGCGCTGCAGCCTTTTGACTTTAATATTCAGTACCGCCCGGGTAAACAGAATGGGAATGCCGACGGGTTGTCGAGACAAACTGACCTGGAAAAATTATCCGTGAGTCCCCGGACATCCCAGAGCTGATCCGTGTTGGATCAGACTGTGTATGCCAGCTTGTGGGCAAGGGGGAGCAGTGTAGCGGATGGCACTGGGCTGTCCTGCAAATGTCTTGTGAATAACTGCATTCGTGTGATCTGCTGGTTTTATATGTGTTTAAAAGAATTGTATTCCTCTGATTGTTCGGTAGAATCATTCGAATAAACTAAGGGAATGAAACTACCGAACAATCAGACCTCCCCTGTGTGAAGTGTGTCCTCAATTACCCGTTGCAACATTGTTGCGAACGGGTAATTGACAAGTTAAGTAGCCGTCCTTTGTTCTCGGGGGTGGCCGCCATTCGACAAACGAACACGTGGCGGCGGCCATTTTAAAACTCCCGAACAGCGGTGTTTTGCCGTCGAGTGTCTGGAACTCAAATCGGACACTCGACTAGGCGAACACCGCTGAAACCTCCACAAGCCCGGTCCGTTCGGTTCCTAACTACCGAACAGCCCCTCGTTCGGTAGATAGAAAGAACCGAACGAGGGGATTCAGGCGAACCCTCCCTAGCCTCTATAGCTAGAGGCTTTCGTGCAATTTGTTCCCTTATTCCAGAACCGACCGCAGGGCCCATTCGCATGGAACCGCATTCAGCTATTTCAGTCAGTGCGGTCGGTCATTTTATTCCCTCCATACATTTCCCGAACCCCTGGTCTGATCTGGGTGATTTTTGGATATGTTGTTCACCCAGATCAGGGCTGTCAGGGGATGCAGGATTTAAAGGGGTACCCCTACGTTTAGGGGTACATCCAGAAACGGGGGGAATTGCTAGACTGGATAAGGGGATTATGATGCAGGCTGAGGGGAGGAGATGTGTGGGAGGTTACCAGGACAGGATTGGCTACTGTACTAATGATTGTAAATCCCTCCCTTGCATGGGAGCATGCTTTAAAAGGACAGTGTGGATTAAAGATTTCAGTTCTGCTCCTGAAACTGTGTGTCGTCCAGTTATTGGGATTGCTGTTGGGATATTGCTGTTATTTTACCTGCTGGAAACCTTGCCTGTGGATTTACTATTTACTTGTTCCTGAGCCTCACTTGGATTATAAGCAGAGATAACCTGGGGAATATTGCATCTCCGCTACAACTAGTATTTAATTTTATTTCTTCTTTATTCTTAGCCTGTTCCATGAAGAATAGTTACAGTGGGTTCCTCCCCTTTCTCGTCCTCTTATTTTAATCAGATATGTCACTCCGGGGTCTTCCACGCCCCTCGTTTCTGATTGGTCCGGACACTTAGGGGAGTAACCTGTCACTCGCTTTGATTCAAGGTCTCCGATGAGGGGTG
This sequence comes from Pelobates cultripes, assembly GCA_933207985.1. Taxonomy (NCBI): domain Eukaryota; kingdom Metazoa; phylum Chordata; class Amphibia; order Anura; family Pelobatidae; genus Pelobates; species Pelobates cultripes. The sequence continues at coordinate 208,624,906 of OW240917.1, forward strand.
TGTACTTACCCCTTTATAAGTGGCTTCCTATGTACATGCCAGTTTGTTCTTGACAAAGGTGTATCGAACACGCCGAAACGCGCGTCGAGCTGTGAGCAGCCGATGCTGTTATTTTAACTTAGATTTTTTTGTTTTTCTACCTGGGTTACCACAGCGTTAGCTATTTCATTTGACAGACTACTATATATACTAGCTGCTTAGGGATTCTGCCAAGCTGCCATGAAGCAGCAGTTAGATGTATGTCTCTGGGCAAGCTAGTTTAGCATAGGGTCTACTAGGATCTTATTTGCAACTAGACCTGTTTTGTTCAGGCAGCACTATCTATATACAAGCACACTGATAGCTGTGCCTCTTGCAACTGTGGAAACACATATTATTTTAGGTCCTATAGAGGCTATATCACCCCTCTTTTGGATTAGACTAAGGGCACTATATATGCTATCTCTGCAGAATTTTATCTTATTACTTATCCTTTCTCCTCCTTTTTTCTACTCTATAAGGAGGCTCTCTCTCCTAATATCTAGCCCAGAGACCATTTTCTGCACTCTTCAGCTTGGCTCTCTTTCTCCCTTGGGTTGCTATAATAATAATATATTTTTCTTGAATATTTAACCCATTAGACCATGATGCCATCCATTATTTAGTTTACTGAGGAATTTCTACCTTGCCTCATTAAAGGCAAACACCATTTATAAACTCCCTCCGTATAACGAATAATATAATTGTTTGGGCTTAGTGTCCCCAGGTTTTTAATAGGTGTTGGTTTATACCTTATCACTCAAATTTTTTTGGTAAATCTAATATTATTTTTTGTTCAATAAAGATTTTCTTATTTTATTTATGTGACACTTTATATTAAGGAGGTATATCTCTTTGGGTTGGATTTTCCACCTACTTTTTGTGAGTGGACTGTTCACCCCACCTTTTCTTAAGTCATTTATAAATATGTTAAGTAGAAACAGTCCCAAAACACAACCTTGAAGGACACCACTTACCACTTTTGTCCAGCCTGAAAATTTACCATTAATGACAATTCGTTGTACTCTATCCTTAAGCCAATGTTCTAACCAAGAACAAGAAGAATCATCTAGACCAATTTCTTTTAGTTTGAAGACTAACCTATTGTGAGGAACCGTATCAAATGCCTTGGCAAAATCCAAGTAGATCACATCCACTGCAACACCCTGATCTATACTTCTACTTACCTCTTCGTAGGTTAGTTTGACATGACCTATGTTTCATAAAACCATGCTGATTATTGCTAATAACAAAGTTCTTCCCAATGAATTCCTGAATATTATCCCTCAATAGCCCTTCAAATATTTTCCCAGTCACAGAAGTTAAGCTCACAGGTCTATAATTTCCAGGCAAGGATTTTGAATCCTCTTTAAATTGCAGCCAAAACATATTGCTACACACAGCAAGTTTCTCACCACGTGGCAATTACAGCCACAAGGTCCTCTACCCAGCACTTTCTACATAGAGTGGATTGGTAGTACATAAACATAAAGAAGCTGAGCTACTACTTGGACCCATTTGATTTGATCTGTACATACCTCTGTTTATATTTATTTTGTTTATTTAATAATTACTGGACTTGACTTTTAAAACTTACTAGGTCCACAAGCTCCTCCAGGCCCTGACACCCCACCAACATAATCTATCACCACTTGATATATTTCTTTTGGCCCAATTACAACACTTACATGGCAAAAGTATCATGATTTAATACCCACTGGGTTCACATCAGATACATGGAACTTTAAAGTAATTGTTATCCCTATACTATTTGTTTGTACAATCTGGGACAAATAAGTCCAAATCACAGGAGGATCAGGGACTTCTTCTTTTTTAAAGAAGCCTCTACTTTACAGACATATAGATCATATGAAACATAGAGCGATTAGGAATTATACACACACATCTAGGGCTCACATCCAGAATCCAGAAACTTCTTTTTAGTCTCTGTTGAGCTGGTACATTTGTAACACAAGCTAACAAAAACACTATTCTAATCTCCATCATGCTCCATTTGACCTGACTTTAAATATAGGTCCACCCCTCCAGTTCACCTCACCCCTCCTATCAACACAAGACACATTCAAAAACATGTTGGTGGGAACCTGAGCCAATTTCACAGATGACAAATCGAACCATATAGATAACACAATGCTATTCAGGCGTGTAAGGTAGTGATGAGAGGCAAAATCATAGTCTACGATCTAATTATAAAAAACAATGTAATCGGAAAGATAACAAACTTCATATGGATTTGGCAAATGCTCATCTAGCATACATAGCTGCATCAACTAATGCAATAAAAGCATATATGGAGATTCCTTCTAATTAGAAAAAGAGTTCCTAAAAAACATTTTTTTCACTGTGGTGGATGAATGAGAAAGCTAATTATGCATCTAGCACAACCCATACCAGGTTGCCACCAAATAACCAGCATTATTAAAAGTGACGGGACCTACACCACAGATCCAGTGGGGATAAACAAGGCCTTGTATGCCCATTTCTTGAACAATTTTACTTCCTAGTAAGATGATCTTATGAGAGGAATGGACCCTATAATGGATCTTAAACCCACCTAGGCTAACCAATGATCCAAGAGAGATTTTTAATGTTCTTATTAGGGAGGAGGAGGTAGTATAGGTAATAAAAATAGGAAAAGCAGGAAAGGAACCAGGACTGGATGGGTTTACAATTGATTTCTATAAAATTTCCAAAAGGCTAGATCATCAGCACTCTTGCATCCTTGTTCAATGCCATATACATAGATAAAGTAACAGTCAAATCCCTTATGGCTTCTAGAACAATACTTATCCCACTAGCAGTGTCTTTCAGACCGATCCCGCTACTAAATAAGGACTTCAAATTTCTTACTAAAATATTGGCAAACAGACTCCAACACTTTTTGCCCTCCATTTTGTATCGCCAGCAATTGGGATTTACTAGAGGCAGACAGACTATCCAAGGCCCATTATCACCTATTCTTTTTAATCTAGTTGTGGTCCTGCTCATTAGATATATCTATTCTTCTGAAGACATAAAGGGAATACAGCTATATATTAAAGGGACATAAAGGAAATAAACGCTATAAAACATATGGGTTTTTAGACAATCTTTTACTTTATCGCTCGGATCCTGCAATATCCCTCCAGAATACAACTGACTTTTTGAAAGATATGGCTCAATAACAGGCTTTCAAATTAATTGGTCCAAATTGATAGCCATTACACCCAGGTCCACCGATATGTTTACACACCGACCAGCGCTATATTTAGCGCAAGGCATACAAGGCATTTACCTAGGGTGGCACTTTCCTAGCTGCCCCCAAACACCTCATCAAATGTCTTTTTTGCCTCATTTCAAGGGGGAGCCCAAGAACTGGCCACCTTAGGCATCCCCGAGGCAGGCGGCATTGTGGGCAGTCGGTGAGGAAGGTAGCTCTGATATCTGTAATCTTCTTGCTCTGCTCCCTCGCATGCCTTGTGGTGGTGCTGGGAGCTGGGATATGAAATCACTCCAGCTCCGGCATCACTAAAGAGCCAGAAGCTGAGCAAGAAGATCACAACAACGTGGACCCCAGGGAAGAATCAACACGCAGGCAGGCTGGAAATTAAGAATTATAATAAAAAAAAAAAAAAATTGTGAGTGTATGAGAAAATGTGTGTGGCAGTGTCTGTCAGTAACTGTATGTTTGTGTCTGTCTGTCAGTGACTGTGTGTGTGTGTCTGTCAGTGAGTGTGTCTGCACGTCTGTCTGTCAGTGAGTGTGTCTTTCAGCCTAGGGCAGCACAATACCAAAATACACCACTGACACCGACAATTCTATCATGAACAACCTCAAACTTCAAGTAGCTAGGGATGCTAATATCAAAGCAAATGTCTACTATACATAAAATCAACATGGCACCAATTGGTAAAAAGACCTCCTTTCCATATGGGAACACTCCCCTTGACCCTCTTCAGGAGAGCTACCCTACTAAAATCTGTTGTTATAATACCAAAACTTCTATATCCACTACAAGCCTTACCAATACTACTCTGAAGAGCAGATGAAAAAGCTGTAAATCAGATATTCTCTAAATTTCTCACAGAAATGTCCACAAATAACAAAGCAAAAACTATCTCAACCCACATCTAACCTAGGTTTAAATATTCCTAATCTAAAGCTTAGCATCACACTATTGATATGAGCCGGACTGGATAAAAGGATCAGGACAATTTACTGCAGTACACTTTGCCCTAGAATATCATTCTCCCATCCTACTATACACCGCATACGCTTACCTATCAGAGGAGGCAAGGGACAACCCTCTATTAGCATCCACTATTAAAACATGTAAATTGGTGTGACAGCTCTTGGGGCTCCAGTGGCAATACACAAACATTTTACCCTTCCTGTAAAACCTGTGGTTTCAGGATGGCACGGGAAATACCTATATCGCTCTTGGGATACCTGCCGGCTAAACTAACACAATTATAACTTTTTGGATGAAAGCAAAATAAAATTGAGCCTCACACTCCAACAATTACACACAAATTTCCTGACCTCGATGTTCCTTCTTGGATACTTACAAACTCAAAGTTTGGTAGGCACATTCATTCTACATCATAACCTGGAAAACTGGAATCGCTCCACTGACTCTCCACTCATACAACCAATCATTTTAACCTACTCAATTAGTTCACAATACTCACAAAATACACCAAGCTTGGATTACACGAATTAACAATCGAGTCTACCAAGGTGGATAACACATTTCCCAACACTGACACTGAAACACTCATACCAACAATCATGCACCATGCATATTACTCACCCCAGAAACAATATATCCATATATACATATGATATATGACACAACTTCAGGGAATAGCCTTTAGTGTGTCTCCATTAGTGGCAATATTGGGGGTGACGACGGAAAATTACAAAAGTATGGAATACATGCTACAAAATTAAACCATATGATCTTAGCTCCTACATCTAAAGTATACTGCATCAATCCTCTAATTAGCATTACTTCAAAACAAAATCTCCTTCTTATTTCATATGGACTGGGTGGAAACGTTGTTAAATAAAAGCAACAAAGATATTTTCTTACCGGACAACCATATATTAGCACATTAGACAAAACTATCCAATCCAAAATTACTTTTGAATTTACAGACCCGAACGTGATCAGAGTTATAGCGGGCTAACCCCCCATAGCCCAATAATGCCAACTTCCCAAAACAATACACCTCAAGCTTGTTGTCACTGATATTAAGCTAACTTTAAATTTACGTACCCAAAATATATAAAGCAGAGCATATCTATTTTAGTTTAATTTATTTTAGTTTACTATTTTATATGTTGTATTTTTTTTCTTCTCTTTCAAACAAAGCATGTCAGGCAAGATGCAAAGTATACAATTTTCAACTTTATACTTTTATACTTTACAAAATACCTTTGTCTATATCATACTGAACCTAACAGATTGATTTATGACAATAAAAAGTTTGAAACTAAAAAACTTTTAGAGTAGTGCAAACACAATTTAAATTTGGGGTCCTCAATTTGTTAGAATGATGTGTTTATTGAATAAACCCATGTCAAGAGTGATTCACTAAGTTCCTACTTGTTGCAAAATTCCTGATCTAGAGAAAGTCTCCGTTATAGTAACAGCTTGCTATTTTAACCTATTTTTGCATTTCAGATTTAGCGATCTTAGCTCTCTATTTAGGTATAAAAAGCTCCAGTGACTAGAACTCCACTGCCATGCAGGGGCCTCTTTACATTTTGCATTAGTCTGTGTTTATTGTGCTGTCTCTTCCACAATTGTACAGGGCTCCAGATTATGTTGGTGCTTTATAAATGGCTGAAAAATAATAATTTGCTAGGATTCTTAGATGTTTATTGAATAACCCTGATACATTTTGGAGCCATAAAAAATATTTGTAAGGAAAACGGCAGCATAGAGACCGTAAAATAAATGTTTTAGCCATCGCTGTAATTTTAGAATTTCAAAGTAGGGATAGGTTGGGCAAGAAAAAAAAAACGTTCAAACCAACCCAGAGTGTTCTATTATTCTAAGAAGCCAGAGAGATCACCGTATTCTGGGGGTGTGTAGGGGGGCCGAACATCTTATTCATTGCTAGACAAGGTATTGCTGTTATAGAGTAGAACAAGAGGTGGAGCATATTGGGGGAGGTGTTGTTCAATATAAGTCACTGGCTGCTGCTTGAAGGGGGTGGCTTTATCTACTCTGTGTATACACACACTGCAGTCACATGAATATAAGAGAGATCATATTCTCACCGGCTGGAGCTGTCACTGACTTTACCAGCAGAGGAGAGCAGAGAAAATACAAGTAACACATTTCCTGAACATTTCTCATATTTGAAGTATTAGAAGACGATACCTTGTTGGCCTGCAACTGAGAAAAAAGTGAAAGAATATTTTTAAGGCTTTAATTCACTTGTGAATACTGCTGGTTTCCTATATGGGATCGGGATCACATGTATTTATACTGATTTGATTCATATTTATGTTTGAAGGGTGTAATTTTTAAAAACAAGTCCCTGAAGTTCTATACAGCTTCAACACAACAAGGAATACTAGACAGCATTCTACGATTACGTCATATTTAAATACCCCATGTGCTAATATTAGCAGTGCCAAAGTCATGATTCCTGATCCATAGGCGTTCTGGGATGGAAAGTAGAATGATGACAGGGCAGTGGGACTGTTGCTAAACTCTTTTAGAGGTGTAATTGTATTTCTGGTTAAAATAGGATTGAAATGTTTGCTTCGTTTGAGATACCTGCTGCACAAAACATGTCTCAGACAGAAGTGGATTTGGCAGGTTGTGGCATCCCTTTTCCCTCTGTTTTGCCAGAAGATCCTGCAGAATTGTCCTCCTTAGCTGCCTTGAGAAAGCGCAGGCTTTCAGCGAAAGAACCCCGGAGGAACTCCTACCAGTTTAACAGGAGGAGCTCAGCCCAGCTAGAATTGTTAGGTTATGATCCACCTGGGACCTCCTTCCCTTCATGGTCCCCTGAAGAACCATCATCTTTGGAGGAGAAAGTTGTCCAAATTCATGATGTGTCTCTTAAATCTCCTTGCTGCCCTGCAACTAATAACCAAACAGACCTTCTTCCAGGTCCAGGTACCTTGGCTAGTATCGTGGACATCAGCTCAGAATCTGAAGGTGAAGCTAGTAGCTCTAGAGAGCCTACAATCAATGTTTCTAAACCTACAGTGCCAGAAAACAGGAGGGAACAAGAGGAAAACGAGGAAAATGAAACTAAGGCTGTTGCCACTTCACCAGATGGAAGATATTTAAAGTTTAATATTGAGATTGGAAGAGGTTCCTTTAAAACGGTTTATAAAGGTCTTGATACAGAGACAACAGTGGAAGTAGCTTGGTGTGAGCTTCAGGTAAATTTTCAACTTTATTAACTCTTTGTGTTTTTATCAATATAAAGTATTTATAATATAATTGTGCATATGATCTATCTACTATAAGTAAATGGATGCACAATGACTCCTTAACAGATCTAGGTTGTATTGCCTAATAATAGCAATGTTTTATGCAAACATTTTTCTTATGCATGTTACAATAGAAATGTAAATCCTAAAATGTCATGGATATGTTATCACTATCCTGTAAATACCAATTATATGTGCTTAATGTGCCCATAACAGCTCATAGGAGGCCACTGATTTTTGTACTGTGTTTTAAAGCCTCACAGGGGTTTGCCTTTGCAACACATTTGGTTGTTTTTTACGTGTTGCATTACACATGTGAAAAGGTTGCATTCGAACAATAGGTCAGAACTAGACATAATATTATTTTTTTAAAAGGATGTGATGGAATGATCACAAATCAAAAGATTCAAGGTTGACTGATCCTTTTTGAGTAGTAAAAGCATTTCCAAAGTGTGGTTCGTGTTCACATCTTCCAATTAGTGATTTCCCGAACTGTTCACCGAACGGTTCGCCGCGGACTCATCATTGAGTAAACTTTGACCCTGTACCTCACAGTCACAGTTGGCTGGAATGTGTCTGCTGACTATGAGGTACAGGGTCAAAGTTTACTAAATGATGAGTCAGCGGCGAACCGTTAATGGCGAACCGTTAATGGCGAACCGTTCGGCGAACAGTTCGGGACATCACTACTTCCAATTGACATGTTATTCACGAAATGCTAAATGTGGCTGTCTAAATCTCTAAGTCTTTAATTTCCACTAGAATCTGTGAACTAGCATGTGTAGGTTTGATTAGGTAACTTTATGATTTTTATTATATAGATATTGTGGACCATAACTTTTTTACAGTTTTTTTGTTTTGATTTTGTTTTTTTGCATAGTTATGTATCTCTGTGTGAGTTAATCTGTATGTATGTGATAATAAGTTACTGATTATACAATGCTATTCTGGAATTTTGTGTTTAGGTATATGTATCCACAATGGGAGAGTAGTAGCAATTGAACGTTTAATATATATAATATATATATATATATGTAGATAGTGATCAGCACTCTCGGACTTTGAAAATTTAAAACTTACTGTTTATTAAATATCCATTAAAAGATCAACGTTTCAGTTCCATCTGGAACTTTCATCAGGATCAGGCAACATTGATCAGGCAACGTTGATTTCACTATCTATACATGTTTTTCCCTGGATTTCAAGCACCCGGCCAATATCAGCTAGAAAGCGTGAGTGCAAGGATATTCTGGATTTCTACATATATATATATATATATATATATATATATATATATATATATAAAATCAATTATTTTTCTTTAGAGCTAGGTTTATTTGTTTATCTATCTATCTCTTACATACATAGCCCCCTGATTAGTAGAAAGTATTTTTCTCACAACTTATTATGACTGTTCTTATAGACAAAACTAGCATAAAATCAATTTATGATTATAGCAACTTAGGCACTATTTATTTATTGAATATTATATTTTGGGGGGATTTTGGAGAGGTTTCCTGGAACCCATGTAGAACCAGTCACTACATTGGCAATAGTTTAACAATTGGAAAATGGATCATTTACATAATATCACAGATTTCTCTTCCTGGACAGCACATCATATTCTGATATCCTTATACTACTACAGAGATGTCTGCACTCAGCAAACTCCTGTGTATAAAGAAGGTTGAAAAATATCCACAAGAAAGGATATTTTTTTTAAGTCATACACATTTTACACGTCAAGAAAAGTAATCTCTCTTTTTGAAGTATATGTTTAATGTATCCAGTGTGCAGCTTTCATAGTTTAATGCTTCAGTGAGATAATTTATTTTGGTGTGTGGAGAACATTTAAAGATTTTTAGTACTAGGAACTGCTGCCAGTAAATACTATTTGTGCTACCAGAAAAGCTATGAATAATTCAGTTTAGCTGCTTGCATTGTTTGAAGTGTTTTGTTGAGTTTTAAAAATAATGTTAATTATAATTATATAATAAGTATAAGTAGAAAATAAGTAAATTAAAGTTTAAATCATAGAAGCAGCAGTACAGTTTACAAAGTTAAGTATTTTTCAGTATGATTAATGCTTAAACAGTACAGTATACAAAATATCTTCTGTGATGGAAAAAAAAATACTTCGTAAAAAGTTAAGGAGAACAAAGGAAATTTAAGAAGATAGGGACATTTTGAAGAAAACGTAAGGGAAGCCTAGGGATCTTGACACGCCTTATCTTTTCTGGCCACCTTGATTATCATGGTAGAGAGCAGCTGCTTAGGTCCTAGATATGAAATAAACTGCGGAAACCAAACATAATAGAAAGAAGTGCATGATTGGTGAATAGTGTTTTTTATCTATTTCATTGCTTAAATGTGTCATACTTTGTTGTCAAACTGTGTTGAGGTTGATGAGACAATATCCATTTTTTTTTAAAACCGAGAGTGGCATGTAATTATAGACACATGGATCAGTTTAGATATTTCGGGTGACCAATTTCTCTTCACCTTGGTTCACCAAGATCACCAACATTTGGATGATTAGGACATTGAAGATGGTGCTTAGATGTTAAAGGTATCTGCTGTCCTCTTGTGTAAGATCACACTTGGTCCACAAATATGGATGTGCATGCAACACTTCTTAGGGCCCAGTGGGGCAAATCTCCACAGGCTTTATTATAACTATCTATAAGTGATAGCTGTTATGATATGTGTATATTTTTTCTTAGTTACTAATTGAACATTAAAATGTGTTTCATGTACCTGAATACAGTAGCAAGATTTATACTCAAGGACATTTATACTCAAGGACACATTCTATTGTGAACTCAAACCATCTCAGCTTCATTTAGAATCTGTGACAATACTTGAAAACTGTAGTCTTTGATTAGTGTCTAAACTAATTATACAGCGTGAAAAAAATCTGCTAATAAGACTGGCTCAAGATCCCTCTGTCACGGTGTGCAAAGCCTGTTCAAACTTACCAGAAGTGTTTAAATCAATTATTGAAGTGAAACGTGGCTCTGACAGATGTTTATGTATGAAGGTTGAAAACTTACAAATAGGACATCCAGTTTTTTTTGTTTGTTTCTTTCTTCAAGGTATTTTCCAACTATACAGGGAGTGCAGAATTATTAGGCAAGTTGTATTTTTGAGGATTAATTTTATTATTGAACAACAACCATGTTCTCAATGAACCCAAAAAACTCATTAATATCAAAGCTGAATATTTTTGGAAGTAGTTTTCAGTTTGTTTTTAGTTTTAGCTATGTTAGGGGGATATCTGTGTGTGCAGGTGACTATTACTGTGCATAATTATTAGGCAACTTAACAAAAAACAAATATATACCCATTTCAATTATTTATTATTACCAGTGAAACCAATATAACATCTCAACATTCACAAATATACATTTCTGACATTCAAAAACAAAACAAAAACAAATCAGTGACCAATATAGCCACCTTTCTTTGCAAGGACACTCAAAAGCCTGCCATCCATGGATTCTGTCAGTGTTTTGATCTGTTCACCATCAACATTGCGTGCAGCAGCAACCACAGCCTCCCAGACACTGTTCAGAGAGGTGTACTGTTTTCCCTCCTTGTAAATCTCACATTTGATGATGGACCACAGGTTCTCAATGGGGTTCAGATCAGGTGAACAAGGAGGCCATGTCATTAGATTTTCTTCTTTTATACCCTTTCTTGCCAGCCACGCTGTGGAGTACTTGGACGCGTGTGATGGAGCATTGTCCTGCATGAAAATCATGTTTTTCTTGAAGGATGCAGACTTCTTCCTGTACCACTGCTTGAAGAAGGTGTCTTCCAGGAACTGGCAGTAGGACTGGGAGTTGAGCTTGACTCCATCCTCAACCCGAAAAGGCCCCACAAGCTCATCTTTGATGATACCAGCCCAAACCAGTACTCCACCTCCACCTTGCTGGCGTCTGAGTCGGACTGGAGCTCTCTGCCCTTTACCAATCCAGCCACGGGCCCATCCATCTGGCCCATCAAGACTCACTCTCATTTCATCAGTCCATAAAACCTTAGAAAAATCAGTCTTGAGATATTTCTTGGCCCAGTCTTGACATTTCAGCTTGTGTGTCTTGTTCAGTGGTGGTCGTCTTTCAGCCTTTCTTACCTTGGCCATGTCTCTGAGTATTGCACACCTTGTGCTTTTGGGCACTCCAGTGATGTTGCAGCTCTGAAATATGGCCAAACTGGTGGCAAGTGGCATCGTGGCAGCTGCACGCTTGACTTTTCTCAGTTCATGGGCAGTTATTTTGCGCCTTGGTTTTTCCACACACTTCTTGCGACCCTGTTGACTATTTTGAATGAAACGCTTGATTGTTCGATGATCACGCTTCAGAAGCTTTGCAATTTTAAGAGTGCTGCATCCCTCTGCAAGATATCTCACTATTTTTGACTTTTCTGAGCCTGTCAAGTCCTTCTTTTGACCCATTTTGCCAAAGGAAAGGAAGTTGCCTAATAATTATGCACACCTGATATAGGGTGTTGATGTCATTAGACCACACCCCTTCTCATTACAGAGATGCACATCACCTAATATGCTTAATTGGTAGTAGGCTTTCGAGCCTATACAGCTTGGAGTAAGACAACATGCATAAAGAGGATGATGTGGTCAAAATACTCATTTGCCTAATAATTCTGCACTCCCTGTAAAACCCATATCATCTTGTAATTGCAAATTTTGAGTTTTTGTGTAATTAGAAATCACATATAGCAGAATACAATATCAGGCTCACCATATGTAATTCATCCAGCCATCCAATCAACTTCCATATCCATGCACTCTGCATCTATGTAGATAAAATCTTCTGCTTCCCAGGTTCTGTTGTCAGGGAAAACTACTGTAATTAGAAAAGTATGTATGGTACTTGTGTTCAAAACGGCGGTTACATATTTATTGAAAGGAAATTTAATGTCTTGATATTGTTTTTTTCTAAATTGTCAAATTCTATGTTACAATAACTGTAACTCTGACAAGCTATAATGGGAAGTTAGGGTGTGGAACTATCCACCCTGACCTATCTCTGTTTACTGAGGTAGGTTCCTAAATCTTCTCTTGTCATTTTTATAGATGAAACATGCAGATAGCTGGTCATAATCTATTTGTTCATTCTGCTACAAACTATAGATTGCCCCAGCCCCTAGATATAATGTCATAATCGCCAACTGTCCTGAATTTGTCTGGACAGTCCTGCCTTTTGGGGTATTGTCCCACCAAAAAAAGGTCACATGCTGTTCTGCATTTTAAAATCTGAGGGCAGATTGAGCGGACGGGACAAGATTCTCATCCAGTGAGCACTTAACAACATAGGAGTAGAGACTTCTGGATATAGGTTATACTTATAATCAAATGTTAGAAACTTTGCAAACTTACAATTTTGAATTGCAAATTTTATAGTGATTTGTTTTCTATTGTGCTTTAAAAAGGTATATAGGTGAGGATAGACACTTACTAATTGTATTATATACATTAACGTAACGCAGCAATAAAAACACAGATTCTGTATTTTTTATGTATACCTGTTATGTACATTTCAAAATGCAGTCAGTAGTAGTTGTCTTCATTATATGTATTTAGATAAACAAATAAACTTCTTATTCACTAAAGTATGAGTTGAATGAATATATAAAAAAATGTGTACATAAAATTATACTTTTTGACCATTTCAGGAACACACAAATACAATGATATCATGATGATTATAGCTCATCATGTCACTAAGGAGTTAATGTAAAGAAGCAGGATTTACAAGGTTGAATACAATTAGTTACATAGGATGAAAAAATAAATTCAGTTCAGCCTTTCTCACTTCTGTTTTTGCTGTTGATCCAAAAGAAGGCAAAAAAACCAAAAAACAATCTGAAGCGCTTCCACTTTTACAACAAACTAGGGAAAAAATCCTTCTCTAACCCAAAATGGCAGTTGGATTCTTTCCTTGGATAAAGAAGCTATTACCCCACAAATTGAAATCTATATCACTATGCTTTTGTAAGTATTCATCTTGTTGCCGTTTAAACATATGAACAGACTGTGAAAAAAAACACTCTTCAGGCAGAGAATTCAGTGTCGTTACTGTAAAAACCCTTTCTTTTGGCTTAGACTAAATTTCCTTTCTTCCAGTTGAAATGCGTGACCTTGTGTCCTATGTATAGTCCTGTTTATGAATTGATTTCCAGACAATGATTTGTATTGGCCCTGAATATATTTGTATTATGCTATCATATCCCTTCTGAGACACTATTTTTATAATCTAAAGAGATTTAAATTCATTAACCTTTTCTCATAACTAAAATGTTCCAGTCGTTCTATCAATTTTCTAGCCCGTCTCTGTTCTTTTTTTAATTGCTATAATATTCTTCTTTAGAACAGGTGTCCAAAATTGCACAGCATATTCAAGGTGTGGTCACATCCCCCTCCAACATACCCGCACTGACTCATAGGGAAAAACCCAAGTTATGACCATATACTCTGTCTTCCGTGCGCCTGGATGTCCAGTACACATAAAAGTGCCCCATTATCCATATGAAGCGCGGTCCCCTACCTAAAAGGAAAGAACAAACATAACAACCATCCGCCACCACGAACAACATAACAAACAAAACAGAGAGAGTGGGAAGGGGGGAGGGGAAGGGGAAACTGATAAACACCATTTGTTAATATGTGGGCGCACATATAGCTGATACTATCCTGATTTCCACCACCCCAATCATTTTAATGCCTCGGTGGGGAGACCCATCTGACTCGCCTGCATCGCCGCCCCTATACGGAAAGAATGCTAGGCTCCAATCCAAACCCCCCTCACGCATACCTTCAGAATCCTGCAGAACTGGAACCGACTCAGCGACGTTCCATGCCGGTGAACCAGAAGGGAGCCCTCCCCCTCACTCCGAAACCTGAGATACTGCCTTACAAGCCGGGCCGGGCAATATAAGCCCCCTGTAACTCCGATATGAACCTGAGCTCCCCTGCCTGCTTGATCAGTCTTCGACCGTCGGATCATGAGAACTATCCCTGAAGCTGACAGAGCCAAATTCTCTCTCCGTAACCGCGATTGCGTCAAGGCCCGGGGGGCCACCAATTCCCCAATAAAAAGCAAGCCAAAGAAGCATAACAAAAAGGCCACCCTAAATAGCCGCACCTCATATGCAGATGACTACACCCGAGGAAGAAAGGACAACAGCTTCACCAGCACCTCGAATGAGATCGGCCCGACGACACCGAAGCCATTCTTTTACCACCCAAGTAACGCAAAAGACCTTGGACATGTCCTCCCACCTGAACCATTGACCTAAAAAGGACAGAGCGGACAAGTAATTACGCATAGCAACTCCAAGAGCTACAAAATCGCACCCAACATACCCACCGCTGCCGACAGGGCCCCAGCCGATACCTACCAACAACGCCATACCACTGTGTATGACATTCAGGATGACTCAGAGAGAGATCCCCCGTGTAACCTCCTCACATGTCTGAAATCAGGTCCCATAATTTACGCGGGCATCGCTCTTCCGTCTGCCCTGCCTGCGGGGCCGCCTCCCAAAATCGGTACAGAGAAACCGAGAAAGAGTCGGCGATGACATTCACTAATGCGGCCAGGCTTCCGCGCACCAACGTCCGTGAAAGTACGCACCAAAACCCACGGACCCGATGCATCCGTGAATAACGCGAGATCGGTATTTGCCGTCGCAGGACGCAGCCAACACGACTGACCATTATACGTACAGAGGAAGGAACTCCACGTCTGAAGATCGTCCCGCAGCCGACCGGTAATCTGAATAAAATGAAAGGGCTGATGCATGGGCGTCTGCAGGAATTTTTCGGGGGCATAATTGTAATGACCTCCATGCTTTGCCATTTTTTGACAGTGTCATGAAGGGGAGGGGCATAGTCATTATCACATAAAGCCAGGTTGACCAGATTTTGGGGGGGAAAAACAGGACACCCATTGGGGAGGGGCAGGATACGTAAATAGCATTTTCACAACTCGGGTCTCCCTGGCTGCTCTCTTTCCTTTAGGGGGTTAAACCATTCTCACATGGTTTAAACCCAAAGGCTCCCTCCTGCTCCAGATCTCAAGGTTGCTCAGTGGTATTCGGCTTCAGAAACGGAGTGTCAGGAAGTGCAGATTGATGTCAGGCATGGGTGCCGCAGATTGGCTAGAGTGGTCAGCTGATGCTCTAAGCCAATCGCTAGTTCCTGGTTCATAAAAATGTTTTACTTTTATAGGAATGGGGATCTAGTGATTGGCTTAGAGTGCCAGCTGACCAATATGCCGCACCCCTACCAACAGCACTCTGTGCTTCCTGACATACAGTAAATAAAAGTGAACACATTAACACTGATATTTTTGAGAATGTCCAAAGTTTTCCTGCCAGGCCCAGGGACCAAAGCCTTGTGATGTGGTGTCCAGAATGAATTGGTGCTCCAATCTTCTTTTCTTCTCCTTCATTTGGCACAGTCTTCTTTTTTTTTCCTGACAATGTCTTCTCTTTTCCTTGGCTCCTTCTGCTCCTTTACCTTTCAGTTTCTTTTGTGCCCTTCTGCTCCTTTCTCTTTCTGATCCCTTTCTGCACCTGTTGCTTCCTTCTGCTCCTTATGACCCTTCCTGTTCCTTGCAGACCCATCCTGCTCATTTCTGTTCCTTTCTTCTCCCTCTCCTACTTTACCTTTGTGCTCCTTCTGCCCCTTCCAGTTCCTTGCTGATCCTTTCCAACTCCTTGCTGCCCCTTTCTGCTCCTTCTCCTACTTTACCTTTGTGTAACTTCTGATTCTTTCTGCTTCCTGCTCCTTGCTGCTCCTTACTGGCCCGTTCTGCTCCTTTACCTTTGTGCAACTTCTGATTCTTTCTGCTCCTTTACTTTACATACATGTTTGAATGCAGGTATGCATTTGTGTGTAGTGTATACACTTCCACACACCCTGAAACACATAGACACACTCATACAGTGATACACACGCATGCAAATACATAGACACACAAATACCCAGACTAACAAAGCAATACACACAGACACACACAATGACACGTTACACACACTGGCACAGATAAACAGACACTCATGTACACAGACACACACACACAAGGTAGGTGAGGGTGACAGTGTGGGAAGGGGAGGTGAGCATGACAGTGTGGGAGGGATGTGAGGGTGGCAGTGTGGGGGGGATGAGGCTGACAGTGTGGGGGCAGGAGGTGAGCGTGACAATGTGGGAGGTGATGGTGACAGTATGTGGGAGGTGAGGGTGAAAGCCATTCATATACTTTTTTTTGCAGTCTCTGGTGCTCCATTGTCTGTTCTCCTTCCTTCCTCCCTGGTGTTCCGGTGGCTCTTGCTGTCCTGTCTGCAGCTCCACCTGCGCTGGCTGCAGACCATGCAGACATAGTCTGCGCGACCCACCAGAAATCAGCCGTCGACCCACAGTTTGGGAAACCGTGCTCTAGAGTTTGTGTTCAATATGTAAAGTGAATAAAAGCACATATTTGGTAAGCTCATACGTTGCTTCCTCTTTAATTAGTTGACATATAACTGGTATTTAGATTGAATTTGGTAACAGATAGTTTATCACAAAGTTGGATGAAATATAGACAAGCCACCAAATAATATAAATCAATATTCAGGGATTTCAGTTAAATAACCCATGAATTACTAAGTATTAAACTAAATGCTAAATATTGCTGACTGCATGCAATTACAGAGTAAAATAAATTTTTAGATGCTTTAGGTAATCAGGAGGGAGTCTGCTTCCCCATTCTCTGTTCTGTAGAATCAAAATAGTAAATCTGTAGAGACCCCTAATTACAATTAAAGTGTACCATGCTCCTCTTTTATTAGTACATAAGGAAGCTGGTGCTAGAAAGAGAAATGCGTTGATAGATCAAGACCAATAAATCATACCATTTGCTTCTCCAGAGCTCTGAGAATAGGCACGGTCGAAATAAATGCACTCACAACATTAACTCACAGATAATTACATTTAGCAGTGGACATGTGTAACTAATAATTGTAGCGGACCACCTGGTAACCCAATCGGTTACCTCTACTAATTCCCTTCCTTCAGCTGAACAGGAACCATTTAGACTATAAAGAAACCCTTTTATCCCCAGTAACTGCACGGCACACAGTTCTGGAGGTACAACAACCACTTTATTGGCCACACATGGCTTTTATACATAACCCATGCAAGGGGTGTAACATACAGCATACAGTGTCCCCTCCCAGAATCCTCCCACTCCATGGGAATCTAACGCGGGAAAGGCTTTGTCCCTTTGTCTCCAAAAGCCTGCCACCCAAATACAGAGTTTCCCACATCTAGTGACAGGGGGGTCTTCCTTCCATGAGCCTCTGTACCTGGGAGACTAAGCGCGGAAAAAAGGGATCATCCCTTTGTCTACCAGGCTCAGACAGCTCACCCGCGAGAAAAGAGCTGGTCTTTTTGTCCCAGCAGGCACCCCAAAGCCCGCCAAACTCTCCAGTGCCCACACCAATCTTAGGAACCCTTCTCCACCAGACTGCGCTCGGGAAGTCTCTGTGTGAAATCCTGCAAGGGAAGCGTCTCCTTTTTGGGACACGAATGCTCCCCCTAAAGTAATCTATCCAAGATAGATTGCATGGAGGTGTATAGAATGAATAATATTTGCCCTCTGGAAGGAGCAGCCTCCAGCAAACCACTAGCCCCTGACCATGTAAAGTGTCTGCTATTGTTTGTATGATATAAGTTAGGACTCCAGTCAAAACCTGCCTGTCATTCCAGGGCTCCAAATTGGCCCTCTTCAGGTCATCCTTAGTGGGTAAGGCCTTGAGCAATTCCATCCAATCTGCATTTTCAGAGTGGGGCCCTGTATTGCAACTGGATACCAACAAGTCTGCAGTGCAGGCCCTATACTCCTCATAGACATCAGTTTCCATGGGCTGAGATGAGAGGTCAACTGGGGTGGTGAGGAATTGCCTCGAGGGCAGCATAACAGATGGTATCCAGGACAATGAGGAGCTTTGTGGCTTTTTTTTCCATCTAACTCATATTTGGGTACATCTTGGGGAGTCCCAATCGGTAATAACTGGGGTAAAGAGGAGCACGAGTTAGACCACACCCTCCTCAATGTTCTTTTAAAGGAGTTCCAAGATACATGTAAAACAAAACAGAAAATATATGGTGCAGAAAATCCTTAAATAATATATAAATTAAAGTATTAGGCGCTCACTATAGTATTAAACCTAGGATGGTTGTGGGCAGCAGTAACCAATACAAGGATTCCCAAGCCTTGTGAGTGTTAAAGTATAGAAAAAGAGTAGAAGGAAACCGCGCCCCAAACAGTATAAATAAAAGGTATATAAGTACACAAATCTTTTGGAATTATGCAAACAATTGACCCCAAAAACAAAAAAGACAAAGGAATACAATAGTGCAATATGGTATGTCCAATGGGTGAATACTGGAATAATCTTATATAGTATCACTCACATTTGCTAGAGCTAACTTAGAGCTCAGCTATAATGTGCATGGACGGAACTATCCTCGTCTAAGGCTATATGTAGGTCTAGACGGCTCTGGTATCTCAGATATGGTGCAGTATGTAGGTTATATATATATATATATATATATATATATATACATACATACATAGAAAAATATTCCAATAGTATGTACAAGTACTTTTTAGTGTTCAAAAGAGAATAAAGTAATGTACTCACATTTACTAGAGCAGAACTTGCTCTAGTGTATACAGCATAGGCAGTATAATCCCCACCTGGGAATATGATGATGCCAGGACGTGAATTAAATGAAGATTAAAAAATAAATTTGTAAATATAAAAATTTACCATTTATTAAATAAAAACAATAAAAGTAGTATCAAATATCTTCAGAGGGTCCTACTTTATGCGTTTCACCTGTTAAAGGCTTCTTCAGAAGTGTGGAATAAGTCCTCATAGCTTCCATTTATATAGGCAATCTCTTAATGACAGTTACTTCCTGGTGTGCTTTATTCATTTCCTGTAACCATTCTGGAATGCACGCATCACACCAGAAGTGACACGGCATTTATCAGAATGGTAATCTCTGCGTTCCAAGTTGGAGCACATGCGGAGCCAAAATGGTGCTGCTGCGTTCCGATCAGCTAATGCCATTATCGGTAAGTTAATCATGGTAGGAATAAGCTTCTGTATGTACATGTCTCTGCCACACAATACAATTATTCCCTTTGAGCTTGCTCTTACAGTCAAATTTTGGCATGTACGTGACATTCAACAGAAGTGACGTCACTTTCCTCTTCGTGCATCTGAGGGATGTTCTTGGCCATATTATAAGAGGTCAGTGTGTGGCAAAGGAAGGGATGGGGCTTAATCACAACAAAATTGTACATTTACATTCTTATTGCAATGTTTAAATTCCAATAGGTGGTTTATTCGTATTATGTATTTAATAAAAATTATGGTGCTGGTATATTTGTTATAATAGAATACCAATAGGTGGTATATTTTTGTCAAATATTTGATAAAGAAATGGTGCTAATATATTTAATATAGTGGCACCAGGAATGAATGAAAAATATAACCAAAATAATAAAAATTTATGATAGAAACATAGAAAGTGACGGCAGGTAAGAACCATTTGGCCCATCTAGTCTGCCCAATTTTCTAAATACTTTCATTAGTCCCTAGCCTTAACTTATAGTTAGGATAGCCTTATGCCTATCCCACGCATGCTTAAACTCCTTTACTGTGTTAACCTCTACCACTTCAGCTGGAAGGCTATTCCATGCATCCACTACCCTCTCAGTAAAGTAATACTTCCTGATATTATTTTTAAACCTTTGTCCCTCTAATTTAAGACTATGTCCTCTTGTTGTGGTAGTTTTTCTTCTTTTAAATATAGTCTCCTCCTTTACTGTGTTGATTCCCTTTATATATTTAAATGTTTCTATCATATCCCCCCTGTCTCGTCTTTCCTCCAAGCTATACATGTTAAGATCCATTAACCTTTCCTGGTAAGTTTTATCCCGCAATCCATGAACCAGCTTAGTAGCCCTTCTCTGAACCCTCTCTAAGGTATCAATATGCTTCTGAAGATACAGTCTCCAGTATTGCGTACAATACTCCAAGTGAGGTCTCACCAGTGTTCTGTACAATGGCATGAGCACTTCCCTCTTTCTACTGCTAATACCACTCCCTATACAACCAAATAAATAAAATACTCTAAAGTAATTGGAATTTAAAATTAACAAAAAACTATTAAGTGCAGTGGATGGCAAAACATAAAATAGTCTAAAAACAAAAGGTGGTGAGATTTACATAAATAATTCTGCAGGTTGTCTTAGAAACATGTAACATGCCACCTCTTTATGATTGTATAGGATTGGGGAGTTAAAAACTGATAATCAGAGATCAAGCAATGGGTATAATATCAGAGATTTTTTTACTCAAGGTATATAGATGATCTTTTTATATGGAGAGGATCTATCAGTGGGGCACAGGATTTTATAAATTTTTTAAACTCTAATAAAGAAGGAATCATTTTAACTTCAGATATGAGTGACACGGAAATTACATATCTGGATCTTAATATTTACGTAAAAGATAATGTAATAAATACAAAAACGCATTTTAAAGAAGTACATGTAAATAATTATATGGATACCAAAAGCTGCCACAATAAGGTATGGATAGACAGTATACCTAAGAGTCAAATAATCAGATTAAGAAGGAATTGCTCAGAGATCACAGTTTTTAAAAAAACAAGCAGATGACATTAAAAAGAGATTCATACAAAAAGGTTATGAGAATAAAATGATAGAATCTACTATAAACCAAAAAGATTTAATACATAAAACAAAAAAAATAAACAAAATGTCTCACTCCCTATAGTGCTGAATTACAATAATAAAAACAGACATCGAAAAAAGATTATTAACAAACATTGGCACTTACTAAAAGAGGATATTATCGTAAACGATCCTATTCCTGAAAAAACAAAAGTAATATTCAGGGGTGCTCCTAATTTAAAAATGTATCTCACTAAAAATTATACCAAAGAGAATGAAAAGAGACCCAACTATTTCATGTCCTAAAACAAAGGTTTCTACAAGTGCAATTTGTGCCCAGCGTGTAAAAATAACAAATCCAACAGAAAAACCACCTTCAAATCTAAGCGCACTGGGAAAATATATAATATTAAAGACAATATCACCTGCAACACCAGGAATGTAATTTATCTATTGGAGTGACCTTGTGGCCTCCACTATATTGGATGTACTATTAGGCCGCTAAAAATACGGCTAGCAGAGCATTGTAGAAATATAGAAAAGGGTTATAAAAACCATTCAGTGTCATCTCATTTCTGTATACTTGGCAATACTCCTAAACACCTCACTTTCATGGGTATTGCTACTGTTAAAAATCACTGGAGAGGTGGAAATTTCATTAAAAAATATATATAAATTAAAAAAAATAATAATAATCGGACAAACAGAGATGGAATGGGTTTACTATATGGATACCCTTCACCCGAAAGGGTTAAATATAGAATTTGATTTATTTAATTTTTTTAAAATCTTTCTGTTCCTATCATACAAAGACATGTACCACTCCTACCCAGGGCCAGATTAAGAGCCCAGTGTGGAAAATTATGATGGGCCTAATTACAAAATCTTATCAATCAAAAACACTAAAACAGTCTTACCTCCCAAGCGTCATGTATCTGATGGAGATGGTGCTGGAGGGAAACTCATATAATGCAGCTATGAGAAAACACATACCCTATGGCTAATCTCATGATTTCATCTTTCAACTAAATCTGTTCCCATTAACAGCAGTGTCCAGTAAAGCAGGAATTCTATGGACGTGGTAAAAGGGTGGGCCACTGAAGCAAATCACATTACAAGAACTGCTGAAAGGGACGAACATACCCAAAAAGGGGCATGCCTGTGTCCCCATGTCTCCCAGTGTCCCCATTTCACTAGGACACTGGGGGACATTGAGAAACACTGGGACACTGGGAGACATGGGGACACAGATACTATGGAAAACTAGGAGACATGGGGACACTGGGTGACTGAGACACGAGGGGACACTAGGAGGCATGGGGCAGTGAGACACTGTTATTTCAAACAGGGACACTGTGATATATAGGGGACACTGGAGACTTGATAAAGACCTGGGAACAGGTCAAAACGTTGCGGTGTCCAATAAACCTGCCTAAATCTATCATAGTGAGTGCCTGAGATTTTTTTCTTTTATACTTGTGGACACCGAGACACTTGGGGGCACTGTTAGACATGGGGACACTGGGAGACTAGGGGACTCTGTGAGACTAGGGGACACTAAGGACACTGAGAGACACCAGGGACAATGGGAGACATGACGCACTGAGACACCGATACATAGAGGACACTGAAGACTTGGTGAAGACCTGGGTACAGGTCAAAACGTTGCGGTGTCCAATAAACCTGCTTAAATCTATCACAGGGAGTGCCTGAGATTTTTTCTTTTATACAAGGGGACACAAACACTGGGAGACATTGTGACACTGAGACACTTGGGGACACTGGGAGACATTGGAACACTGGGTGATTTTGAGACACGAGAGGACACTAGGAGACATGGGGCACTGAGACACTGTGATACAAATGGGAAACTGTGATATATAGGGAACACTGGGAGACTAAGGGACTATGTAAAACTAGGGGACACTGAGAGACACTGGGAGACATGGGGCACTGAGACACTGTGATACATAGGGGACACTGAAGACTTGATAAAGACCTGGGTACAGGTCGAAACATTGCAGTGTCCAATAAACCTGCTTAAATCTATCACAGTGAGTGCTTGAGATTTTTTTTTTTATACTAGGGGACACAGACACTGGGAGACAAGGGGACTTTGGGAGACTAGGAAACACTGAAACACTAGCACACTACGGACACTGAGAGACATGGGGACACTAAGATACCAGGGACACTAAGATACCAGGGACACTGGCTGGGAGACATGGGGACACTGGGAGTGCCCCATGTCTCCCTGTGTCCCCTAGTGTGTGTATCCTCATTTCTCCCAGTGTCCCTTAGAGTCTGTGTCCCCATGTCTCCCAGTGTCCCCATGTCAGTAGGACACTTAGAGACATTGGGACACTAGGGGACACTGGGAGAGACATGGGGACACAGATACATGGGGACACTGAGAGACACCAGGGACACTGGGAGACATGGGGACACTGGGAGACATGGGCACACAGAAACACCAGGGACACATGGGCACACAGAGACACCAGGGACACTGGGAGACATGGAGACACTGTGACACTAGGGACACTGGATGGGAGAAATGGGGACACTGAGATACTAGGATCCTATGGGAGACATGGGACCATAGTGTCCCTAGTGTCTCAGGGTCCCCATGTCTCCCAGTGTCTCCATGTCTCAGTGTCCCCAAGTCTCTCACTGTCCCCATGTCTCACAGTTTCCCCTAATGTATCAGTGTCACCAAGTGTCCCTATGTCTCCCAGTATCCCCAAGTCTCTCACCGTCCCCATCTCTCACAGTTTCCCCTAGTGCCTGTGTCCCCAGGTCCCCCCAGTGTCTGTGTCCCCTAGTATAAAAGAAAAAGTGTTTCACAGTGTCCCCCAGTTTCCCCATGTCTCCCTGCAGTCTTTCCCCACATCCCTCACTTACGTGAGCTGTTGGCTGTCTCTGCAGGCTGGGAGCTGCTGTCTGGATTCTCTGGGCAGAGCTGCTCCCCCACGGATCAGTGAGTAGAAAGAGGCAGGGAGGGAGATGCTGCAGTGCCACCTACTGTCCAGTGCCAGTATTGCATCTAATCTCAGTTTATACTGAGATTAACATTTGTATTGCCGGTGTTACTGCAATACCGGCACCGGCTAGGCAGCCTCAAATGTCTGATAAATACTTCTGAGAAATACCTGGCAACCCTAATATTAGTGTGTATCAATGGGCCTATTCCATGGGCTTAGGCCTGGAGTTGCAGCTCCATCAGCCCCTATGTTAATCCAGCCCTGCTCCTACCCTCCTATATAGAAGCCTGATAAAATCTCTGATATTATACCCATTGCTTGATCTCTGATTATCAGTTTTTTTTCTCCCCAATCCTATATAATCATAAAGAGGTGGCATGTTACATGTTTCTAAGACTACCTGCAGAATTATTTATGTATATATTTGATTATATTTTTAATTCTTTCTTGGTGCCACTATATCAAATATATCAGCACAATTTCTTTATTAAATATTTGACAAAAATATACCACCTGTTGGTATTATAACAAATATACCAGCACCATAATTGTTATTAAATATATAATAAGAATAAACCACCTATTGGAATTTAAACAAGAATGTAAATGTATAATTTCGTTGTGATTAAGCCCCATCCCTTCCTTTCCCACACACTGCCCTCTTATAATATGGCCGAGAACATCCCTCAGATGCACGAAGAAGAAAGTTACATCACTTCTCTTGGACGTCATGTACATGCCGAAATTTGACTGTAAGAGCAAGCTCAAAGTGAATCATTGTATTATGTGTGGCAGAGACATGTACGCACAGAAGCTTATTCCTACCATGATTAACTTACCAATAACGGCATTAGCCGATCGGAACGCAGCGGCGCCATTTTGGCTCCGTATGCGTTCCAACTTGAAAGGCATAAAGTGGGACCCTCTGAAGATATTTGATACTACTTTTATTGTTTTTAATTTAATAAAATGGTACATTTTTTTTATGTACAAATTTTTTTTTAAATTTTTTTTTCACTTCCTGGCACCATCATATTCCCAGGTGGGGTTTATACTGTCTATGCAAGTTCTGCTCTAGTAAACGTGAGTACATTACTTTATTCTCTTTTGAACACTAAAAATTACTTGCTTCACTATTGGAATATTTTTCTATGTTTTTATATATATGACCTACATATAGCCTTAGACAAGGATTGTTCCATCCATGCACATCACAGCTGTGCTCTAAGTTAGCTCTAACAAATGTGAGTGATACTATATAAGATTATTCCAGTATTCACCCACTGGACATACCATATTTCACTATTGTATTCCTTTGTTTTTTTTGTTTTTGAGGTAATTTCCAAAAGATTTGTGTACGTATACACCTTTTATTTATACGGTTAGGGGCGCGGTCTCCTACTCTTTTCCTAAAATAATATACCCCACTCTACATTTAAGTGACACAGTAATTGTTAGAATCAGAGTCTGTAAATCCAGCTCTGTTTTTAGAATAAGGGTGGCTAAATTGAAGGAAGCCCATGTCAAGATCATGACCAACATTAGGCAAGATAAGGATAGACATTTTAATAAAAAACACAATTCATTTATTAAAAACAGATGAGATGTGCTATCCAGGGAACAGGGTATGGAAAAGGTTCATGGAATACAGTTAAGAACATTACCTCAACAAATCCAGGTTTTGAATACACCATCCTTTTAGTGATGGCACATTTCCCATGTCACATGCTTTATCTGATTGGATCTTTTACTGTGAGCTGATTGTAATATACTCCTGCAATTCATCATGTTAACATCTTCTTTAAGTGATTTACTATGAGGATACTGTGTAGCCAAAAAATTCATTATTTTATTGATAATTACAATGATTTGCCATGCTTTTTGGTGCTTTTCCACATAAAGCATGGGTAAAAGGTGTTTTTCAGATAAACATTGACAGCATTGGTGTGTGATCCCACAAAATAAAATAATTTCTAGGAGGCGGGACCTGACAGCCAACATGGCCGGACGTGTCCTCATGTAGCTTCTGCAAACTGGTGCAAGTTTTAGACTCAAGACTGCTCAAAGCCCTCTACAAACCGAACAGTACTTAACCCAAACTGGCTCAATCGTGAGTGGGTCTCATCTGTAATGCAGCCGTAATTCAGGACATGCGGCATACCGGCCACTTAATCCGACATTGCAACCTGGTGCAGCTGGACCCACAGGTGGAGAGAAGCGGTTGATCACCTGACTGGGGTCACAAGCCTCCAGTTGATACTACTAAAGCCCCGTCACTCCCCACCCCCTCATTTGCACTGGTGGGGGATATCTTGGTCCCTTCTGCCTTACCTCCCTGCCACAGCAATCCTGAAGCCTGAAGACAGCGTAGGGAGTCTAAAATAGCGCTGGACACACTGTCGGACCAAGCAGATCCTGAAAAAAAACAAAAAACTTTGAGACAGAATTTGACGAAATGTGCCAGAGGTTCTGTAGTCAAATAAGCAACCAATCGTATGCTACTACCCCACAAGGCACAGCGCAAGCTGGGGACATTGTGCTGGCCTTCCCGATCTATTCTGGGCTGAGGAGGGTTCTAAATGTTAAGGAGCTACTGCGGGCTCATGTTCCTGCCACCAGAAGTGAGCGGATTTCTGGACATTGGGTACTGGCTCTCATCAAGGCCTGTGCGTGAAGGGCATAGGCTGAACTTGCTGATGCCCAAACTCAGTCACCCCCATATCTGCAGTGGACTGCAATTCTGCCTACATGTTTTTATTTATTTTTGACCGGTTGTCTTATGCTATTGTTTTTCTAGTGCTTCCTACAGCTTTGGAAACTCTTTCTATATGACACTCACACCCAGTAGTATTTTCTCTACCGTGTGAACCATCTCTTAAACTACATAGTTGCACACACTCTGAATACCTCAGATGTCTTCACATACACTTTTGATCTAACAATGTAAAAATTGTGCACTAATGTTTTCTATTATATGTCATACTTATGTGTGCTTATGCTGTTGTGGCAAGGAGAGCCTGTATTCTTATATGTGCACATAAAAAAAAAAATAAAGAATTTAAATTACAAATAAATAAAATAATTTCTATATATTTTAGCTGGTCTAAAATTGAAAATATAAATTTGCAAAAGCTACAATATATCTTGCCTCCACCTGTGCAGGGCAAAGTGTGTTTTTTTTTTACAGATGTCACATTTACAAGTTTTAATACATATGTGTAAAAGACTAAACTTTATGGTATTTTTAAGCCTATATTGCTTGGTAACTCTACAGACAAAATAAAAATCATTTTCATATGAAAACATCTACTCATGCAATATTAACATATATAAATATATATATATATATATATATATATATATATATTGGCCCTGGTCAGGTGGATGCAAGATGCACATTTCACATTCCAGTATTTGTCTGTCATTTTCCTAACATATGCTTATTTGAACTTTTCTTTTAAAATCTAAAAGGCTAATAGTAAGCTGTTTTAAGTTATCTATTGAGATCAAACCATGTAATATGTCTCTACATTTTTATCATAATGCCTCTATCATGTATTTTGCTTTGTTTATAAAATTAATTCTATATCCGATTTTAGAAGGAGGTTTTTCACTTCTGAGGAATTGCTGAGAAATAATTTGAGATCATTTATTTTATGTCAAAATGGCCAAACTGGAATAAAAATACTTAAATCTGTTTTTTCTGACTTGGCAAATTTTATAAATTTACTTTTTAATTTTCAATATTTCCTTGTTTATTGGCATGCTATTGCATTTTCTAATGTGTCATATTTTATATCTTTTGTTATTAAATTGGTAACTGCTTTAACCACTTAAGGACCAAACTTCTGGAATAAAAGGGAATCATGACATGTCACACATGTCATGTGTACTTAAGGGGTTAAAGGTCTAATGTAAAACCCAGAACGTGCAAGCCCTCAACATTGAACTAATTTTAGCCACTGTGTTTAGTTTAGAAATTTTGAGTTTGATGATCCCTATAGAAAATGTAGCCAGCACATAAAAATCTTAAAATGGTTAGCTTCAAATCCAAAATGCACTCCTTTTGGTATATGACCTTTAATTTTGAAAGATATATGTGGACATCCTAACGATATGAGGTATTCTTTATTGTACCACTTGTCTACAAATTATAATATATAATTTGCTAAATTTTCTCTACTGGATTTCATCCCAGATTTTATATTTAGAAAATTGACAAACATATTTGTCAATTTTACCAGATACACAAACTCAAAATTCATATATAAAATATGACTACAGGCATGTGATTGTGGCGGTAATTCATTCAGTCTCTGCTGCTGGCATACATTAATGTCAATGCCTTCTTTTGCCCTGGTACTCCTCCCCTCTTACTGCCACTAGAATAACAGGAAATGACTACCTGTCCCTTAAAACCGTGTATAATATATGTTGGTGCACTAAATCAGTATGAAGGAAATATTCACTGAACAAAGAAGCAAAAATATAAAAAGGTTTCTTGTCCCTAAGTGTCAAAGTAGCCCTTGTCATGTCAGGGTTAAAGCAAGGTATGTGAAAGAGTTCCAGTGCACGCACTTTAAGGGATTAATAAAAACTCATCCTCCTAAGCATTTTTCAATAACATTACATTCCTGATATAGTTACATTAAGCTCAGGAATAGTCTGTACCTCCAAATACAGTTAGTCAAATGTGCAACTTTGAGCTGTAGTAGTAATACTCTAAAATGAAATGTTACAGCAACAAATATCATGTAAAAATCACTAATTTATTTTCCCATGTGTAGACTTGGTTAAAAGCGTCATAGTAAATTTGTAAAGAATTGTGGTCACAAATTTGACAGAGAAGTAGAAAATGTATGCTTACATAGGCTCCAGAATCACCAATAACGCACCATCAAATACTAACTACACCACATACAGATGATAAATAGAATTGTGTTGTACATTGGCACTCTAAGA
The DNA here is from genome assembly GCA_933207985.1 of Pelobates cultripes. Lineage (NCBI taxonomy): Eukaryota > Metazoa > Chordata > Amphibia > Anura > Pelobatidae > Pelobates > Pelobates cultripes. The sequence continues at coordinate 208,654,115 of OW240917.1, forward strand.
AACCTCAAACATGATCTGATTGCTTAAAGACTTATCTGTCACTGCGAAGTAGATAAAGATAATTCAGGCTTCCAGTTGAAGAAATATTAAAAACTAAATTTCCTGGTTGCTCTAAAAGGAAAGGATCACCATTCGTAAAAGCTTGGAAAATACAAATGATGATTGTAATAGATTATTGAAACATGTAGTACAGCTTTAAATCAATGTTAAAACTTCCTAGACTTGAAATGTGATCAGAATTGACAGTAAATTGACATTTAGCTGGCCAAATGATTCTGACTTTATACTTTCATGCTGCACATTGTAGGTATTGCAGTGTTAGCCTGTATAAAATGGCACAGAGATTTTTGGTGAACAAAATTAAGAAATTATAGTCCGTAAAAAACCCAAAAAGAAAACACAGGAACTTTATATTTCAATTAATACAGTCAGAATTTTTGATGCGTGGTCAATGTAGATATAGATCCCTATATGAGTGTCTCTGATTAGAAACATATTATAAGGGATGACTGATAAGAATCATGTGGTTCATTTGTTCTACCTGTAATGCAAATCCCTGTCAAAATCATCTTAAAGGGATACTATAGTCACCAGAAAACCTTTAGCTTAATGAAACAATTTTGGTGTATAAATCATGCTTCTGTAGTCTCACTGCTCAATTCTCTGCCATTTAGTCAGATGGCGTTGGAGGCGGCAGAGCGTCGACTCATGAATTGGTTGAGTAATAAAGGGTTGTTTTTTTTTAACCCTTTATATGCCAAGGGTGGTGAAAATGCAGATTTGGATTTCTAACACCATATAATCTCATTAAGATCCAGCTATAATTTATATATCCCATGTTTGTTTGTATAAAATGTCTGAGTATTGTACACCGCTACAGAATGTATTAGCTCCTTCATTAATCGATAGGTATACTTACATGATATATAATAAAGTATTATTAAAATTCTCTCAGAGAATGTAAAATCACTATCACATAACCCTACTCCCTTGAATACGAGTTTCTTGGCACCATTTTTTTTTTTTTTTATTCGTTTAACTTCAATAGCTTTTCTGACCTTCAAGTTGGCTGACTTTGCTCCATGTAGCTCGTGAATGGCTTCAGGCTTCTCTCTCTGTGGTATGCTGTAGTATTATCAGCCCTATGGAATGTGCCTGGAACCTGAACGGAGATTTAACTTTTTTTATTCACACAGAGCAGTGCTGGATATTATTAACTGAACAAAAACAGGTGTCGGCTTGCTTATGATTTAGTTACTAAACAGTGTTTTGAGGCACTAGTCTCACTCCTTCAAATATTGACATATTACCAGAGAGAGGCACTTTTACTTTAGGAGTGTGACTAGAGGTATGGTTGTGGTTAGGACTGCCTCAGAATATTTTATCCATGTGGCCACAGTGAAGTAAGGGGTCAGGTATTAATATAACTACTTCTGTGCTGCTGTCACTCCAAATTCCTGTTGCTTGTTCAGGAAAATATATTAAACACAAATTTAACAAAATGTTGATGGTGCTCCTTGGAATACAGGGTTTTGCACACATTGTTACACCATAGATCTATTGAACAAACATTTCAGGTGTTACCTCTTTATCAATGCGAATGTTCTTGACAGTATAGAGCACACTCATTAAATATATAAGATACCACAAACAGGAACCACCTCCCAAAGAAATTCTGCCTCCCCCAACAGAGAAAATGTGACTGGAGTGCTTCCAGGAATCTCTCAGCAACATCTTGCCAATTTGCATGTGATTCTACGTAGTCTTGTGATGGTGTGTATTGCAAAGCTAGTGTCTTCCTCAGTTTCCTCTCATTTGGCATTGCTAATTCAGGGTAATAGGACTGGAACCAGGTGTGCCTCCTTGCAGACCTGTTTTCAAGCCCTTTCTATTATCTCCTTTATCTGGGTTAGGCCCTGTATTACCCCACAACCACTACAAATTTGGTGGGAGTTTTTCTCTCTTCAGTTTTGTACATCCTATATCGCTAGATTAGTTGTAATACATCTATGTGCAAGTTTGCATAATTTTGTACATACCGTATATAGTTATATAACTCATATCCACTAGGTGGTGTGTGTCAAATGAACCTCTATTGCTCTGTAGGACTATCTATGCACTTTTTTGCAGGTTCAAAATAACCCATTTTTCAAAACGACTTTATTTTACACTTTTGAGTTGCTTATAATTTCCTAGGTACAGTACAGTCTTGGATAATCCTGGATCATTGCCCAGCAACATGTTAGTCCAGTTTTGAAAATTGTTTTATCTATATAACTTTGGGCCCACTGTATGCTTTAGGTACTGTTCACAGGGGCCTGAACTTACTTGGCACATCAAAGAAGGGTTTTCGAGCATACACTCTCCATATGACCTTGTTGCATAGCAACCGAAGACGTGCACGACATAGATGACGTCATATGCCATTGCGAGACTATCCAGAATCACATGCAAATCAGCAAAATATAAAATAGAGGAACGGTAAGTGGGACTAAAAGTGCTTAAAGTCATGCAGGCTAGCCACTCCAAAATAGGGATCACTCCCAATCCCAAACAGTACAATCCAACAAATTAGTATAGTTAAAAAACATATACCACCGGGGGCGCCACAATCACACACGTGTAATTATATTTACCAAATAGTAGACACAAGGTATCATGTAGAGAGATAAAAATGGAACAGTATATAGTGAAGTATTTAATGGTACAAATACAAATATTAAAAAAGATAAAAAATACACTCACAAAAGTATTGGCACAATAGGGACATATGTCTAAATTGTGCTATAAAAGCTTGTCAGCCCCTTGGGCTAAATACCCTTTGTACAGTGGATCCGATTTCTCCAGATTCAGTAATGGTCAGTCCTTATTCAGCTGGAGTCCAAATCTGTCCAATAAATATCAATAGGGGTGTTTAAGCTGCTCGACGCGTTTCGTCTCACCGACTTTCTCAAGAGCTGTACATGGCTTCTTTCTTCCGGCTTTTTAAATCCTGTGTTTCGCGCGTTCTTTTCATTGCGCGCATGCGCATCGCGGCTAAAATGTCCATACCCATAGCCGCGCGTGCGCATGTGTTCCACCTTGGAACGCAAACAACTTTATTGGCAATTTGTGCCGGAACACACTTCCGTATTAGACCACCGGGTCCTACGGAATAGTGTGAAAGCACTCAGGCACTGTTATATATTAAAAAATATCATATCACATTTATATTTAACATTATATGTGACAAAAACAACTATTTATCTAATCTATTATATTATACATATTATACAATCTATTATATTATACATCAAAAAATACTAATAACATACGGAAATACATAAATCATAGTATATAGCTAGAGACAGTTAAGGTATATAACCCATCAATTGCATTATACATCACTAATACAGATGGCAAAAAATATGGACATTTAGAGATATGGAATTATAAATCTCTGAAACAGAAGATGATAGTATATATTAATAAACTCATATCCAAAAGAATACAATTCAAGTTATAACCATATGTGGTCATCATTTTCTAATTTTTAATTTTTAAATTTTTAATTTTTAAAGAGGTATGGCAAGGGCACCATCAAATTTAAAATATCAAAAAAGGGGAATAAATTTTGCCTATCTAAAAATAGGTCAATAAAAATAAGAATAAAAAATAAAATATAGAAGTATAAAAACAGGGTACATAAATCAGTCCATAAAGACTAATATATCTAGATCTACATTTAACCATTTTGGAGATGTTGTTTTGAGTCTATAAATCCACTCCGTTTCTTTCATAGCCAGCGCTTTTTCTATATCTCCCCCTCTCCAATGTGGGGTTATAGTGTCTATCCCTATACATCTAAAATCTTGGAAACTAAAATCAGTGCAGTTTATACAATGTCTAGGGACGCTATGTTTTATATTTCCTCTTTTTATCCCATTAAAATGTTCCAAAATCCTAATGTGCAATTTTCTTATTGTGCGACCTATGTATTGTATACCGCATTTACACTCCAATAAGTAAATTACATTTTTTGTTTGACAATTTATAAAATGCTTTATTTTAAAAACTTCTTTTGTGGCAGTGCATATAAATTCTGTTGTTTTTTGTTTTTGGAACTTACATGTACTACATTGTCCACATTTAAAAAAACCTTTTGGTTTTTCTTTAAGAAAATTGTTACCTGAAGTTTCTGTTTTCTCCAAGGTGTCTCTCCGTGGTAAAGCGCTGGGAGCTAAAATCGATTTAAAATTCTGAGTTTTTTTATAAATGATCTGGGGTTTACTTGGTAAAATATTAGTTAAAAATTGATCCTGTTTTAAAATAGGCCAAATTTTTTTAATAATTTTCTCGATGGTGTGTGCTTTACTATTATATCTAGTTAAAAATGAAATGTTATAGTCTTTGTTATCTTTCTTATGTACCTTTTTATTTTTTAAAATTTCTACTCTATCTTTAATTTCTACTTGTTTTTCTGAGTCTATCAACAATCTTTGAGGGTAATGTCTTTTCTCAAATTTTTTGTTTAGTACTTTGACCTGTTCTTTAAAGTCCTTTTTGTTAGTACAATTTCTAAGGAGTCTTGTTTGCTGTCCTTTTGGTATATTATTAAGCCAATTAGGATGGTGGCAGCTAGAGTACTCTATAAAGCTGTTCCCATCTGTTGGTTTAAAATATGTTTTATTGCAAACGACTCCCGAGGAAATAAAAAAGGAAAGATCTAAAAAGTTAATATATAATTTTAGATGTATAGGGATAGACACTATAACCCCACATTGGAGAGGGGGAGATATAGAAAAAGCGCTGGCTATGAAAGAAACGGAGTGGATTTATAGACTCAAAACAACATCTCCAAAAGGGTTAAATGTAGATCTAGATATATTAGTCTTTATGGACTGATTTATGTACCCTGTTTTTATACTTTTATATTTTATTTTTTATTCTTATTTTTATTGATCTATTTTTAGATAGGCAAAATTTATTCCCCTTTTTTTGATATTTTAAATTTGATGGTGCCCTTGCCATACCTCTTTAAAAATTAAAAATTTTAAAATTAAAAATTAGAAAATGATGGTTATAACTTGAATTGTATTCTTTTGGATATGAGTTTATTAATATATACTATCATCTTCTGTTTCAGAGATTTATAATTCCATATCTCTAAATGTCCATATTTTTTGCCATCTGTATTAGTGATGTATAATGCAATTGATGGGTTATATACCTTAACTGTCTCTAGCTATATACTATGATTTATGTATTTCCGTATGTTATTAGTATTTTTTGATGTATAATATAATAGATTGTATAATATGTATAATATAATATAATAGATTAGATAAATAGTTGTTCTTGTCACATATAATGTTAAATATAAATGTGATATGATATTTTTTAATATATAACAGTGCCTGAGTGCTTTCACACTATTCCGTAGGACCCGGTGGTCTAATACGGAAGTGTGTTCCGGCACAAATTGCCAATAAAGTTGTTTGCGTTCAAAGGTGGAACACATGCGCAGGCGCGGCTATGGGTATGGACATTTTAGCCGCGATGCGCATGCGCGCAATGAAAAGAACGCGCGAAACACAGGATTTAAAAAGCCGGAAGAAAGAAGCCATGTACAGCTCTTGAGAAAGTCGGTGAGACGAAACGCGTCGAGCAGCTTAAACACCCCTATTGATATTTATTGGACAGATTTGGACTGCAGCTGAATAAGGACTGACCATTACTGAATCTGGAGAAATCGGATCCACTGTACAAAGGGTATTTAGCCCAAGGGGCTGACAAGCTTTTATAGCACAATTTAGACATATGTCCCTATTGTGCCAATACTTTTGTGAGTGTATTTTTTATCTTTTTTAATATTTGTATTTGTACCATTAAATACTTCACTATATACTGTTCCATTTTTATCTCTCTACATGATACCTTGTGTCTACTATTTGGTAAATATAATTACACGTGTGTGATTGTGGCGCCCCCGGTGGTATATGTTTTTTAACTATACTAATTTGTTAAATCAGCAAAATATTGCTGAGAGACTCCTGGAAACTCCCACATCACATTTTCAATGTGGGGGAGGCGTTTTTTGGGGGTTTTTTGGAGGTGTTTCCAAATCTCTTAATTTATTCACTATTCATTACAATTATTCACTGCCTGGCCAAAAAAAAAAAAGTCGCCACCAAAAACAAAGGTCACACACTCTAATAGGTCATTGGATCGCCTTTTAGCATTTGCAGTGGCATTGTTTCGAAAAACCTCTGCAATGTCACATGATTTATTTCCATCCAGTGTTGCATACATTTTTCACCAAGATCTTATATTGATGATGGGAGAGTCGGACCACTGCGCAAAGCCTTCTCATCCCTTGCGCCCCCTCCTACCCGGTAAATAAAAAGAGTTAAAAACCCTTTATTTACTTACCTGATCCCAGCACCAATGTCCCTTCGGAATGCCTGGAATTTAAAACGAGACAACTGGTCAGCTGTGGTATTAAAAACTCCAGTAACATTATGAAAACCATGCGTGTACCCAGTAAAAAAAAATAAATAAAAATAATAATTTGGAGCAAGTGTCTGGAAGGGTAAGTGGTTAAAGATCTAGCCAGAGAACAAACATTTACCAAGGTCAGATAAGGTTTAGCATGCATTTTATTTGAGCACACAGACTTAGCATGGGCCCTAAAGCAGTGAGAACACACATGCAACAAGCACTATAACCGCATGCACCTTCATTGAAATTGTTACACACCTGAGATTTTCCTAAATATACAATAGCACGACCCAGCTTATTCTTTGCCGGTATGTCAAACTTGGCTCGGGTGCCTGGGAAAGCCATGGTAGGATTGATGTCGGGGGAGATCAGACAGTAGTCTGTTGCATGCGCGGTGGAATGCGCAGATTGCACAAGCTGGTGTCCTCAGTATGGCAAAGTGCCTGCAAAACAGTTTAGTGTCCATTTTGATGTTGAACTGAGCCAGAATGGCAGAATACCTCGCCGAAAAGGACCAGTGGTAAAAAAAAAAAAAAAGGATTTATTGCCTAAGTCCACCAGCTTGTGCAAGTAGAGAGCCAACTCCTCCCTTCTATAAGGGTGTATCAAGCATATTACATCCCTATAAATCCCAAAGGCAATGACAAAATCCGGGATAGACAATATCTTATTTAGTCTAGGATCCCTAAATTTCAATACAACAGATATATCGCTGTATGCGTACATGCGAGTCTCCACGACATCCTGAGAGGCAATCGGTAGTGAGACAAGATTAACGTCTTTGCCTTCCAGGACGTCTTTTTAAGATTCGCAGGTACCATATGGGTGGGGGTGATGATATGAGTACCCGACTACCCGATTGTATCTGTGGTGAACCTGGAACTTCAGCAGCTAAAGCCCCAGATAATGACAAGGGAAGGCTACAAGCCTCAATTCTATTGTTAACTTTCCCCATGGAGGTAACGAGTGAGGAAATCATGGCGTGGAGCTCCAAGTTGCTGGATCCACTCGTTCCTTCTCTGGCCCCAGCGTTGTCAGTATGTGTGTTATGCTACTTGGGTTATTTGGATTGGAAATCAACTGCAGCTTGTAGAACTCCTTAATTACAATAGTAAAGAAACAAAGAATCTTTAAAGTACCAATACTGTAGCTTTAAGAAAAGAGAGGATTGCTGGCAATTTGAGAATCAAACAAAGTTTTAATGATTGATAAACTTAAATGAATTGCATAAAGGCAATAATCCAATAAGAAGAAAGTGCAGGTTATCAAACAATACAAAGGTCATTAATAAGTATTTCCTCAGAGAAGTATTAAATAAGATTCTTTAGGTTGCTGGGAATAATCTTCAATAGAAACATTAAGCAGGTAGCAGAGAGTATTTGCAAATCAAGAAACAGTTCATAGTAAATAAGCATGTTGGGAGTTGTCCTCCATATAATTAGTAACTTGAAGCAGAGAAGATTTGAGCAAGCAGGAATTGGTTCATTAATAAATGATATTGCAGATAATAGTTGAAAGATATACTTAAGGTTAAGGTGAGTTGTCCTCCAAGAGTTCAAAGTTAGTCCACTTGTAAATTAGTAAGTATCCGTTCTCCAGTAATTCTCTATGGCATGCAGCAATCCTTGCATTCGCTCAAAGGCTAGGACGGCTTCTAAGAGCTTGTGGAGCCGGTGTGTATACCCGCAAGTAGGTCCCACAATCACCAAGCCTTCTCCCTGGCGCAGTCTCCCTAAGTACTGTCAGGGCCGCGTCAGAAGGTGTCTGCATGAGCCGAAACAGTTCCTGTCCGTTCCGTTTAAGAAGTTCCGCGATGATGCAGGGAATGGTCCAAGACCTAATAGATGCAGGGCTACTGATGATATTTTGAGTAGGAGAAAAGAACCGGACAGGAGTACCGGGAATTGACAACTCGCCTGCTTCATCAGGGATCTGAGACATACTGAAAGATATATTAACACCATTTAGAAAATGAGGTGGTGTTTTACTGGCTGGCTTACTAGTGCCAAGCGGCGAAACAATTCACTAAGTTCGGTGACAGATGAGGCCCTGCTAATTGCCAAGAGGCTAGAGAAACTCTACCTATGATTTGGTGCGAGGAGATTCATGACCACTGCACTTGTGGCAGGGTGTCGGCCTCTTCATGACAATTAAGCCCGAAGATAGTAGGGGAGTAACATGGGAGGCCCTCCCTTTGCAACCTTGCGAGGCTGCTGTGACGGTCTAACTCCCTTTGACCGTCCTGGGTTCCCTTTCCCTCAGCAGACAGCATATAATCCTTCCAGGCAGAACGTAGACACTGGCATAGCATAACCCCCCACACATGAGCCGAGGCTTAATGTTGGGTAAAGACTCAATTTTAATGGCACACAAGCATCAGTTTTATACTGTTTACAAACTCCTCCTCTGAGCCTGGGAGATAATTGTGTTAGAGGACAGGCTACGCTCAATTATCTCCAGGACAGAAAAAATACAGTATTTTTAAAACACCCCAAAAGTACCCCCAAAATACAATGAAAGTTACATCGCTGGATAGCTGGGATCTGGGTGAACAATATATCTGAAAATCACCCAGATCCGCTCGGTAGTTTGTCTGTACCATCGCACGAGGAGTATGACGAAAACAGTTCCAGATAAAATGTGGCAAGAGCCGATCTCTGTTCGTGGGGTTTTTGCACGAACACTATAGGAGTTAGGCGAACGGTGGTTGATGGATAATGTTCCCCTTGTTCGGTAGTTCAGAATTACTGAACGGATGTCCATGGGCACGAAATAGTATGCGAATGAGTCGTGCGTGGAAGTAGACTGGTGTTCGGAAGAGTGCCTGGCCGAAATCAGTTCCAGGCACTCGATGACCAAGTCCCGCTGAGAGTGTTCGTACATTAAAATGGCCGCCATCCATTGTTCTCACCACGTGCGTTCGTATGCACGAAATGGCGGCCACCCAGTAAAACGTTCGACGGAATCCTTTTGATGTGGTTTCACGAATGGACACATAGTGTCGGTAGTTTAATTGGTGTTCCAAGGGGGGTCACCGTTCGGTAGTATGTTTAAGGAACCATTACACAGAAAACAATGTAGAACCATATACCATCCTAAACAAAGCGCTATGCGTATACTATGTACCTATAAATGTGCTAACTAGAAACCGCATCCAGACTGACCTGCTGAGCCCAACATTATAATGTACAGCCAATACATAGAAGAAAAAACATTCTGTCAGCCAATAGTTTCCTAGTATGAGGGTCTACTATATAACTCTATACTACTGCAACATCAAGTTTTGATCGCTAGAGGGCTGCCAGCCAAATCACCCTCAGCTAGGAAACCATAGTAGTGTATGGAGAGTATTTGCCAAGCTTTCGTGAGCACAGGCGTAAATGTTTGAGAATCGTTTAGCTATGGCTAGAACCTAGGGAAATTACTGAATCCCCCTTACTCTGCGAATGAGTGGGAAAATGACACGAATTATAAGAGCCCACAAGTCTGTTTACCATGATTACGTGTGAATTCAGTTGTGCGCCTAAACGACCCATTTGTCTGGTAAAGAGCCCGAACGGGGAGGGGGGGATGAAATAACCAGACCACCCAACAAAGAACAGACACAACCCATTCGTATGAAAAACTAGGTGAACAGATAAGTAGAAAAAGGACACAGATGCTCTATGCGGCAATAGAGCCCACGTGTCCGCATAACACGCAATTGAAAGGAAAAGCCCAAACTGTCAAGATGCCAATGGAGGGCGCCGGTGCAACTGCTCAGTCCACGGGGTCGGAGGTCAGGCTGGAACTTCCAGATCAGAAGGCCGTATGGGAGAATGGCCGAACATAATGTAGCCACGAAGACCTGGGGATCCAGACAGCAGTTTCCACGGACAGGTAGTAGGTGAGGTGGCGGTCTGTATGCACCGGAAGTAGCAGCATGCAGATCGCCAGACCAATGAAGGTGAGGTAGGCTAGAGGGGGAGAGGGGTGGGGGGAGTCCCAGGTTCCTTATATGTCCATATGCCCATCCCACAACTCCAGGCAAAGCCTTAACATATAATAGAAAATACATATATACGTTAAAAATGAAAGTATATATATCCCTAAATATATCTATTTATTTAATTAAATTTTTTTTAAACGGGCCCGCAGCGTTGACCGGGCGAATGAAGATATAGTGCCCATCGGGTGGCCCTAAATGCTTGGGCCACCTGATGGGCCCCATCAGTGTGCAGGCCCCGGTTCAGCTGCACCGGCAGCAGTTCCACCGCTACATGTGGGGCCCGGATGGTTGTCACCCCCTGATGACTGCCCTGATCCAATGGTTTTATGTTTTCTCATGCAGGATATACCTTCTTTTCATATATAGCCTGTCCACAACATCTATTCTATTACTGCTAAACTGTAGCCTTACAAGATTCATAGCTCTAAAAATAGCAGGGTTTTTCATTGCGGTGCTGGGAAAAAGCTTTCAATACATAGTTGATGGTGCTTTCTTATAATAAGTAAGTGCCTGCTGCTGGCGTAAAATAAACATGGGTACTTAAGTACAAGATAACACTTGAGTTGAGTATATCTTTAGATCATAATTGTAGACATAAATCTATTTTATTTGTAATGATGCAAAAAGGCAAACGTTATGCATGTTCCCCAACATTTCAAATTGACAAAGACTGACACTTTAATTTTAGGATTATGAAGAGTGTGTGTCAAGGTGGGGCTTTTCTGAGAAATGTTTAGGCTATATACCAGTAACAAAATTATGCAACTAAAATGTAATTTAGAACATTTACAATGTATAATTTTTAAAAAAAAAATTTTATTTTATTTTTTTACACAGACTGATTTCTAATTTGAATACATTTAATGAATATTAGGATAGAAAAAAAGGGATAGAGGGATTTGGGCCCTAACAGGGTTCCTAAATAGTAACAGTTTGGATGTCCACTTATGTGGATCCATTAGAATTGGAAAGATGATATTATTATATAATATCAATGGCCTATATTCAAATTGATATGATAGTTTATCTGTATCACTTTCATTATAGCAAACACACACACACGCATGCACCCACACCTCATTTTTGGGTGTGCAAAGGTAGCATTACATGAAAACAGTTACACAGGTTGAAGGTTTGGGAAGGGCACCAAAGCCAAGTAGAATGGTTAAAAGTAGCGGGAATTGAGAGCTTTGGTGGTGAGAAGGGGTAAATAAAGAAACAAGGGTAAAGGATGTAGAGTATCAGATGCATGAGGCAGATAAAATAAAGGTTTTTAAAAAGCAAGGAGGTAACAGAGAAATACCATGTTAAAATAAATGGAAAGCATTTCAGAAGAGGGGAGGAAAAGATAGGCTATGGCTGGTGTTAGCATGTCAGATAGCATTGGGGAGTTGAAAATGTGTATATAGGTAAAACTAAAAGCAGTCAGAATAATCTCTCCCATAGAATCAGCATCTACAAAAGAGATATTGGAAATGGGACATGGTACGTCACATACCTTTCAACATCTCATAAGCTAAAGAGGGAAATTTGAGACATGACCAGAGGTGGAGATGCTCTGAGAAACTTTAGGTGAATTACTAATAAAAATGTATGTAACTGAAATGTAATACAAAAACAATGTATCTTATTTACACAGACTGTGTCAGGTCAGTCAAGAGTGCTGCGAGAGGATTAACATTATCACTTTTCTTAGTGTTACCCATAGTATGGGCAGCAAACAAGTAAGGATAGAACACACAGAAGGAAATGTGAATAAATTAAATGGTCAAAGGAGTAATAAGATTATCAGGAATAAAAAGTGAACAGGAAATGAGAAGTGATGCCAATAATCTAAGAGATATAAATACACAAGTATGTGAGTATATAAGATAATCGAGAATACATAGGAGGAAGAGGATGAACTTAAGGAAGGTAAGATAAATAAATACAAGAGCCCAATTTAGTGAATATTCCCCAAATACAATTAAGTGCAATAAACAACTTAAGCTATGGTTAAAGAATAGGGAGAAATTACTGAAATTTAAATACAACAGGTAAATATACGGTTTTGTATAATTAAGCAAATAAACAAGAAAGAGCAGACAAAAGGCAAGTAATCAGGACAAATTTACAGAGGAAATAAACAGGTAACTATGATTGGTTCATGAGTTGGCTGGAGGTCCTTTAGTTAAGGGTAATTGGCAGGTTAGTCCAGATTATATAAAATGTTTCTGAATAACAGATAAGGCCTTCCTGTAGGAAGTATTCCTTTAGGCAGATCCAAGGTATCTATGAAACTGTAGTAGTTTTGGTAGGTTCTTTGGAGTAAATAGTTTTGAGATAAGGTTATATGCAAACAAGAACCTTGTTTTACTAATTAGGTGTTCAGGTCCCAGTCAGGTTATAGTAGAGAGATAAGGATTACATTCTTAACACTTTGGATCATTAAGTTTCCAAGGTAAAGATCAGAAATGGAACTCTGGTAGATTCAAATATAAACAGAAGTATTCAGGCAGGTATAATACTTATCAGGCAAATTCTCCAGAGTCAGATCATCAAGTGTTTTCTCTAGGTTTCCAAAACACAATGTAAAGACCCTACTTTAAGCAGGGAGTGGCTCTTTATAGCAAGGGTAGTCATTCACATGCAGGTGAGTAGTCTCAGGAACATTTTTAATGAATTAGTAGCTCTGGCCACTATTGGCAACAAAGTATAATTCAAACTGTTAAGACACCTCCCGTGTCTTTAAGTCAAACCGCCGTTTAGTAAACCTTCCCCGGCTGCAGTACCGTCTCTGTTCGCTTACTCTGTAACCCACGAACGAAATGCAGGGAAGCGCCAATCTCCCGATCGAAATCCACGAACGGCTCTCAACTCCCGAACGGCAATATACGAACTGCTAGGAACCGTCGAACAATAATATCCCCAAAGCGGCTTTCGTTCCATCCAGCAGTCTCTAACCGTGAAGAAGAAATCCCCCCCAATAACGAGACAGAAGCTCCGCATTGAGGGTCAAATAAGATCTGGTTTTACTGTGGGCTACCTGCCCGTATTTATGCAGGTCTCCCACCTGGTGGACACTCCCCTAGGGGACCAAATGGAAGACTTAAATTACAGACAGATAGAAGGACATTTCAGACACACAGTCACATATTTTACCCACAGTGCATTCTGATTCCCTCCCCTCTGTCCTGGAGTTAATTACCAAGTAACTCAATTAACTCCAGGACAAGGACAGTCGCCATCTTAAACATAAAATAATAAAAGACATAAAAATGCATAACTACATGAAAACTGAACATTTCCCATTCGTATTACATGTCCCCAGATAGCCTGGATCTGAGTGCATATTATTGGCGAATAGCGCTCAGATCCCACACACATAGTTCAATCGCCATGGAGTCAAAGTTCTTACAGTCCTTCGGTATACGAATGACTCCATGGGTGGGCTATCTGGGTTAAGTCTTTTGTATGCTCTCAATCTCCCGAACGGCCGGTGTTCGCATGCTTTCGTGGAGGCAGCCAGGCGTTCCCTTGTTTCAGCGGTGTTCGACAGAAAAAGTGTCCGTTTTCCGTTCCATAGAAATAGAGCCAAACACCGCTGAGCGTTCGCATGATTTAAAATGGCCGCTGCCTCGTGGTCGACATACGAACGACGACCACCCTGAGTTCGGTTTAATTGAGAAGTGTCTGCGGTTAACCACAACGTTATAATGGTGATCACTTCGTTAACCTGCAGCACACTCCTCACTTGGGTGGCCGTTCGTTCGGCGGTTTTGTTCGGGAAAAAGAGTCATTCGAATGGCTGGGCTATAGAAACCAGCCATTCATACGAACGGGGACAAACAGACGAACGGGCAAAAATCCAGCAGACAGATGGTTCTGTCACATGGCTCCCTCCTTGTGGGACACTCCGGCAGACCCGGCTTGACCCTGTGGCGGGTCAACTTGGGGATGACCGGACTACGAGGTGATGGAAACGTCTGTTTGTCGTGACAACCCATCTGCATTTCCGTTTAGCTTACCGGGTCTGTAGCTGATAGTAAAATTGTAGGGCTGTAGTGCCAAGCTCCATCTCAGCAGTCTCCCATTGTCTCCTGAGACCCGGTTAAGCCAAACGAGTGGGTTGTGATCAGTCACAAGGGAAAACTCTTGCCCATACAAGTAGGGACTTAACTTTTTCAATGCCCAGACCAAAGCCAAACACTCCTTCTCCACTGCCGCATAACTCACTTCTCTGGGTAACAACTTTCTGCTGAGATATGCGACAGGGTGCTCTCCTCCATCTTCCCCGACTTGGCTCAGCACAGCCCCCAGTCCATACATGGAAGCATCTGTGTGTACGAGAAAGCGTTTGTTAGGGACTGGGGCAGCCAAGACAGGGGCATTCACAAGAGCCTGCTTCAGTGCCTGGAACGCAGCTTCACAAGCCGGAGACCACAGGACCTGCTTAGGCAAGTTCTTCTTCGTCAGGTCTGTCAGGGGCTTAGCGATAGCGCTGTAGTCAGGGACAAAACGTCTGTAGTACCCTGCCGTCCCCAAGAAGGCCAATACCTGGGTCTTAGTAGTAGGTGTGGGCCAGTTAGCCACTGCCTCTACCTTGGCTGGCTCCGGTCTCTGGCTCCCACACCCCACTCTGTGACCCAGGTACTGTACTTCAGCCATACCTAGATGACACTTTTCTGGCTTCAACGTCAGGCCAGCGGCCCTAATCTTATCCAGCACTACCCCTACATGTACCAGGTGTTCCTCCCAGGACCCACTGTAGATCGCAATGTCGTCCAAGTATGCACAGGCAAATTCTTGGAAGCCATCCAGGAGTCTATCCACCATCCGTTGGAAGGTAGCCGGTGCATTTTTCATCCCAAAAGGCATGACCTTAAATTGGTACAGGCCAAATGGGGTGACAAATGCCGACTTGGGGATAGCATCCTCGGCCAGGGGGATCTGCCAGTAGCCCTTACACAGGTCTATGGTGGTCAGATATCGCCCCCTGGCAATACGATCTAGTAATTCGTCTACCCGGGGCATTGGGTAGGCGTCAGTGGTGGTCCGCTCGTTGAGTCGCCTGTAGTCCACACAGAACCGGGTGGTCCCATCTTTCTTTGGCACCAGGACTACAGGCGAGGCCCAAGGGCTGTCGGAGTGCTCGATAACCCCAAGTTGGGTCATCTCCTGTATCTCCTTCCGCATTCCTTCACGGACTGCTTCAGGGATACGGTAGGGGGGCTGTCGTAACGGGGTCTGTCCAGGGGTCTCTACCTTATGCACAGCTAGGGTGGTATAACCTGGTTCCTGGGAGAACGTCGCCTGCTTCTCCCATAACAACTGCTGCGCCTGTACCCTTTCTGTGGGGTTCAACCGGTCCCCTAGCTGTACCAAGGTAGTAAGGTCAGTCTGGGAATCCCTTTCTAATAGATCTGGAAGGGGTAAATTCTCAGAATCATCTGCAGCTGGGGCACATACTGCTGCAATATTCTCAGGTCTCTCCTGGTACTCTTTCAGCATGTTCACATGAAAGGACCGCTGGATCCTCTCATCTGCACAGCTGGCTATCAAGTAAGTAGTGTCGCAGATCTGCGCCACTACCTTGTACGGGCCCTGCCAAGATGCCTGCATCTTGTTGGCCTTCACAGGTTTAAGCACCAATACCTTTTGCCCAACCTGGAAGACCCGCTGTCGGGCACCCTGATCGTACCATCTCTTCTGTCTCCCCTGGGCCGCCTGGAGATTCTCCCTTACCATCAGGGACAGTTTCTCCATGCGGTCCCGGAGTTCCAGAACATATGGCTATGGGGGTCCCTTCCTGCTCTCTCCCCCTCCCAGTGGCCTCTAATGAGATCTAGGGGTCCGCGGACCCTTCTCCCATACAGCAGCTCAAAGGGGGAGAACCCAGTAGATTCCTGGGGCACCTCTCTATAAGAAAATAATAGATGAGGCAGGAATCTCTCCCAGTCTCTGCAAGTGTCTGTAAAGGTCCTCAGCATCTGTTTGAGGGTACCGTTAAAGCGCTCGCAGAGACCGTTAGTCTGTGGGTGGTAGGGTGAGCTAAGTAACGGCTTAATGCCGCACACCTTCCACAGTTGCTGGGTGAGCACAGCGGTGAATTGGGTTCCCTGGTCGGAGAGGATCTCCTTAGGGAACCCGACCCTAGTAAAAATTCTAACCAGGGCATCAGCAACCGTCTCTGCCTCTATGTTAGACAGCGCTACTGCCTCTGGATAGCGGGTGGCATAGTCCACCACGGTAAGAACATACTTCTTACCGGATGGACTAGCCCTGGCCAGTGGACCCACAATGTCAACGGCTATGCGGGCAAAGGGCTCCCCTATAATAGGCATCGATAATAGCCTAGCCTTAGGGTGGTCCCCCCGCTTTCCTACCCGTTGACATGTGTCACACGTGCTGCAGTACATCCGCACAGCCTGGTTAAAGTTTGGCCAAAAGAAGTTCTGTGAAATCCTATAGGCTGTGCGGCGGGACCCTAGATGTCCAGCTAAAGGAACATCATGCCCTATCCGCAGAATCTCCTGCCGGTACTTTGCAGGTACCACTAACTGGCGATTCGGCGGAGAGGCAACACTCTTCTGGGAAGGTTTAGGGATCCTATATAACCTGTCCCCCACCCACTCATACCGTTCCCCATCTATTCCTTCCTCCCCAGCATCTGCCCTGTCCTTGTATCTTTGGAGGGTCGGATCTGCCCGGGTTTCCCTCCCAAACTCCTCTGGGGAATCCCAGCTTAAGGGGACCTGATCTGGGGTACCAGTCGGGGAAGGAGATCTTACCTGGGTCTCGTCAGCAAGTGGGCTGGTTCCGGCAGCACGGGTCTGGGCACGGGTGGTCACTGTGTTCACGTCTGCAGGGCCCATCGGAGCATAGGCTGAAACCAAAGGGGCCAAATCGTTTCCCAAAAGAACATCTGCGGGCAAGTCCTTCATCACCCCCACATCCACATGCCTAGCGCCCACTCCCCAATCCAAATGTACTCGGGCAACAGGTAAGCGAAACACGGCACCCCCTGCTACCCTTACCGCCACAGTGTCCCCAGTGTGCTGATGCTCTGAGACCAAGTTCTTTTGGAGCAGTGTCATCGTGGCTCCTGTGTCTCTCAGCCCATTCGCCACTCTGCCATTCAGCTTCACAGTTTGCCGATGTTGCTGGCGATTATCCTGGTGAGCTGCTTGCACTGGGTCTGCCTCGTGCAGAATGCCCCAAAATTCCTCCTGCTCTAGGCAGTGAGCAGCAGGCTGAGGTGGGCGCTGGTTTCCATTAACTGGTCTCCTCCAGGACTGAGCCTGGTTGGCACTGTTCAGTGGGCACTCAGGACGCTTGTGCCCCAACTGCTTGCACCCATAGCACCGGATGGGTTGGGAGTACTCCCGGGCATTAAATCGGGCTGGTTGCATATAATTGTTAGCTGGTGGTGCGGCTGGGGTACGGTGTACTGGGGGTTGGTAGACTGCAGGAGCGGGTGTTACTGCTGGTCAATACTCCAGTCTGGCAGGGGCTTTAGCAGCTGTACCATCCAACTTGCGGGCATCCGTGTATTCGTCTGCCAGACGGGCAGCCTCGGGTAGGGTAGAGGGTTTTCTGTCTCTGACCCATTCCCGGACCCCAGCAGGTAGTCTATCAAAGCAGTGCTCCAGCAGGAACACTTGTAACACCTCCTCCCCAGTTACCGCTTGGCATCCAGCCATCCAGTGGGCTGCGGTACGATGGACTCTGCAGGCCCATTCCACATAAGAGTCCCCAACCAGCTTGTTGGTTTCTCTAAACCTCCGCCTGTACGCCTCTGGGGTCACTGCATACCTGGCTAGGAGCGCCTCTTTCACAGCCCGGTAGCTGGTGATCTCCTCCTCTGGGATGGCCCGAAAAGCTTCACTAGCCCGGCCAGATAATTTCCCAGAGAGGATGGTGACCCATTCATCTGCAGGTACCTGATGTAGCGCACACTGCCTCTCAAAGTCTGCCAAAAATCCATCAATCTCTCCCTCTGTTTCCACAAAATTTTTAAACGCAGCAAAAGGTACCTTTTTTCTAGCAACCACATTATTGTCATACGGTACCTCTGCTGCTGCAGCTCCTCTTTCCCGGGCTGCCTGTTGTGTTGCAACTGCTGCCTGCACACGAACCACGATGTCAGCTGAGGGGTTGGGGCCAAAATGTGCCAGCCTTATTTGTACTGCCCGGTTGAATCGTATTTCCTCGGGTGTTAAATCCAAGGTACTGGGCACGTTGACTCTTTCCATTCCCGTTTCTGCATCCATCTCCAGTAGCAAAGCAATAATCTCCCGTTTCTTTAAATTGCTTGCTGACCTTCCTCGGCGTTCCAATATGTCCTTAAGTGTAGCACGCCTTAATTCCTCGTACTGCATGTCTCGTAGCTGACCTCCAATGCTGTAGGATTCATCCCGTCGCTTGCCACCAATTGTTAAGACACCTCCCGTGTCTTTAAGTCAAACCGCCGTTTAGTAAACCTTCCCCGGCTGCAGTACCCTCTCTGTTCGCTTACTCTGTAACCCACGAACGAAATGCAGGGGAAGCGCCAATCTCCCGATCGAAATCCACGAACGGCTCTCAACTCCCGAACGGCAATACACGAACTGCTAGGAACCGTCGAACAATAATATCCCCAAAGCGGCTTTCATTCCATCCAGCAGTCTCTAACCGTGAAGAAGAAATCCCCCCAATAACGAGACAGAAGCTCCGCATTGAGGGTCAAATAAGATCTGGCTTTACTGTGGGCTACCTACCCGTATTTATGCAGGTCTCCCACCTGGTGGACACTCCCCTAGGGGACCAAATGGAAGACTTAAATTACAGACAGATAGAAGGACATTTCAGACACACCGTCACATATTTTACCCACAGTGCATTCTGATTCCCTCCCCTCTGTCCTGGAGTTAATTACCAAGTAACTCAATTAACTCCAGGACAAGGACAGTCGCCATCTTAAACATAAAATAATAAAAGACATAAAAATGCATAACTACATGAAAACTGAACATTTCCCATTCGTATTACATGTCCCCAGATAGCCTGGATCTGAGTGCATATTATTGGCGAATAGCGCTCAGATCCCACACACATAGTTCAATCGCCATGGAGTCAAAGTTCTTACAGTCCTTCGGTACACGAATGACTCCATGGGTGGGCTATCTGGGTTAAGTCTTTTGTATGCTCTCAATCTCCCGAACGGCCGATGTTCGCATGCTTTCGTGGAGGCAGCCAGGCGTTCCCTTGTTTCAGCGGTGTTCGACAGAAAAAGTGTCCGTTTTCCGTTCCATAGAAATAGAGCCAAACACCGCTGAGCGTTCGCATGATTTAAAATGGCCGCTGCCTCGTGGTCGACATACGAACGACGACCACCCTGAGTTCGGTTTAATTGAGAAGTGTCTGCAGTTAACCACAACGTTATAATGGTGATCACTTCGTTAACCTGCAGCACACTCCTCACTTGGGTGGCCGTTCGTTCGGCAGATTTGTTCGGGGAAAAAGAGTCACTCGAATGGCTGGGCTATAGAAACCAGCCATTCATACGAACGGGGACAAACAGACGAACGGGCAAAAATCCAGCAGACAGATGGTTCTGTCACACAAACAAAACTAGAAAATCAGGAACATGACAGACTGATTTCTTTTTTTTTTTATTTAATTTTATTTTATGTATATGGGTTTATTGAAATTTTATTATAAGACATATAACAAACAGTAGATAGGGCCAGAACAGAGCCAGAAAAAATAAAATTAACAGAAGTTAACATTTTCATATATAACAAATGAGTTAAAAGGGCATGCAATTGGGTCGGTATGATATTCCAGTAAAAAAGAAAACTGTGGGTGGACTGCACTGTAGGGTGTACCTAGACAGAAATTCTCATAACACTTAAGGCAGATGTTGAGGAGATCCTCCTCCCAATGTTACACATCTCGACCCACAGTTGAAGTAGAGCGTACACCAGGTTAAGATAGTAAAGTTTCATGAGATGATTGCTAAATAACTTGTGTATAATCCAGAAAAGTTAAAACCTAATGAGGTACAACACAAGAAACTCAAAACAAAGAAATAAATCACTCTCCAGTAGAAAGGCACAAAGAGTGCAGGATCTACATTGGAGCTCATTAAAGTAAGTATGTGTGTGCTTTGCAAATCTATAGATTTTGTGAAATAGCCAACTGTATAGACCTCTATGATTACAGGTTGTTCTCCTGCTCTCTGCTACAGTAACAGCAATGCATATCCTGCTGACAATGTTCTTCAGGTGATGTACTAGCAATTAAGTCTGCATCATAGGGAAGGTTTGGCTCCCTTGGGGCAATGCTGTGTAAGAGGAATGGAAGGAAACTGGGAGCAGTTTGTAATGGTGGTGCTAGCTTCCTACAAAAAGGTGTGTATTAATATAAGGTAATTGCCTCCAAAGGTAATTAAATATATCGTTAATTTTTAAGATGAATGGTATATTCACTTTTATAGGAGTTGTTATACATGAAAGGGACCTGTCATAACAAGTTTATTTTAAAGCTTAATTCCCTTAAAGCTGAATTACTAGTGACCATAAAGCAGCACTGGTGTTTTTTGTATAAACATGTAAATTACATGTTATGATTTGAAGTGCAACACTGGATGTTCTTTCTCCCCGCCCTTTTGATTTCTGCCATCTTTTACAGTAATGTTTATAAATTGAGGCATCTTCGTATACAGCTTCTTTTTAAATGATTTCTATTCGCATGGTGCTGTTTTCAGCAGTGTTTAAAAAGAAATATGTAACTCATGTTGAAGGTAGAATAATTTCAAAAGGTCAGTTGGTTAATTCACCAACTATAAAAATCATTTAAATGTCACAGTTACAAATTATTTTTGTAGTTTATTCATCAACTCTGCCTTTCCCATTTACAAGGTTAATAAAAAGAGTATTACTGAGTTAGGTAAGAATGACACGCATAGCATGGGATAAACATATTAGCATTATTATACTTATTACTATTGGCATTTATATAGCGAAGTTATTCTGCAGCACTCTACAAAACTATAAAGGGAGAAACAATAAATGAGACAAATACAAATTGTAACAGGAACAATATGTTGATGTGACCCTGCTCAAAAGGGCTTACAATCTAGAGGAAGTAAGGTATAAAAACACAATAGGATGGGCATAGGGGATAGCAACCAAGCGACAGGGTGCGAAAGTAACAAAATTGGAAGGTGTGAGTGGAGTGTGGCCCACTAAAATAGAGAGATAGGTTTGTGACATAACAGTTACTCTGGAAGAACACAGGCTATTCTGAAGAGATGGGTTTTGAGGGGCTTCATAAATGATTGAAGATTAGGTGAAAGTCTGATGGGAGAAAGTAGGATGTTCCAAAGGAGTGAAGCCACCCACGAGTAGCAGTATGAGCAGCAGACTTGAGAAGATCAGAGCTGAGTAACCGATAAGAACCCTACCTATAAGTTAGTGAAGAAATGTAGAGGAGAGTTGCTTAGAGCTTAATAGCTAAGGGCTAATATTTGAATTAAATTCTAAAGGTTATAGGAAGTAATTGTAATTATTGACAAAGGGGTTCGATGTGATAGGAGTGACGGGAGAGAAAAATCAGCCTGGCAACAGCATTCATTATGGACTGTATTGAGGCAGTATAGTTTCTTGGGAGACCACTTAGGAGAAAATTACAGTCCTCAATGCAAGAAATTACTAGAGCATGAGCAAGCTCCTCAGATTAAGCTTATGTAAGAAGGGCAAATGTGGCAATATTTTTAAGGTGGAATTGGTAGTATTTGGCAACAGACTGGAATTGAGACATAAATGTGAGGCCAGAATCAAAGATAACACTAAGACGGTGAGTGAGCTTGCAAGGATAGGCAGATATGCATTCCATGAAGTGTCCATACAACTACTTGGAGGATGAAAGAGGATTAGTTTTATAAGGACAAAAGTTAAGAAGCTCAGTTTTTGAAAAATTGGGTTTTAGGAAGTCATCCAATTAGAGATGGAAGAGTGGCAACTGGTGAGATGTTCTAAGACAGTGGGCGAAAAGTAAGGGGAGGAGAGATATAATAGGTCATTGGCATACAGCTGGTAGCGCAATCCAAAATATTTTTTCTTTCCTGTCACTCCTCTCACACATCACCCCTCTGTCAAATCCATATATATGTAAATTAGAGACTGAGTTCTAAAATATTGCCTGTTGTATGTATACATGTTGGTGTAATGGGAGGAGCTTACCTCTGTATGTTCCTGACATGCTCCAATGGACATCTCATCACATTTTCCATCCCTAAAATGTTATAATTTTGGTTGCTTAATGTGCCTGTACATGGAGTAGATTTAAGTTTTGGTGCTGACATTGTGTTACTGTCTTCACCCAAGTTTTATAGTTAGAGGTGTCTATTTTTGCAGACAATTTGGCACGTAACTACGTGAAATTAAATGAAAATGGATGGGTATCTGGGCTGTTTCCATCAATTTCACAACAGAGGTCTAAGAAATATTAAATAAAGACTCTAAAGTTAACAATAAATCTATTGATCTTTACATTAGAATGTTCTTATTAGTAGTTAGTATAGGAAAAGAAATTCCATAAAACTTACCTTTAATCCAGCATGTGGATAATCTCCTTGCTGCAGCTGTTCAGCGGTGTGGAGCAGTTATGATGACATTTCACAGATCCATTGCTTCTCATAGAGAAGCATTGAGGACCTACTGTGCAATGGCAATGGCCACTCTCCACCAATTAATGATTCTCATGGAGAAGTACTCAATCCATTCTGTGTCATCATGTTGTGTGTGATTATGCAGAATATGAATACCTTCAATTTATTAAGGTCTTAAGGATAAGGAACCTGTATATGATTGATTTGGGGCAAATGTCAACATTGCATTTTATCAGAAACAGCAATGTTTTACATTATTTGAAGAAAAATAAATAAATAAAGTAATATAATTTATGCACCAAATCTACTTAATTTAGATAAAGTGTAGAGTGTACCTGTAAATACAAAAATTCTTATTAGCCCATGTAATTGATAATGCGTATTATTAGTTATTCACATGAATATGCAGAAGATTTACTTATGTGTGAAACAGTTCTTGTTGATAATTTGTACAATTTTTCAAACTTTAAGATTCAGATTTGTAACTCTCTAAAAGCAAACATGGTGTTGGCAGCATCAAAGATTTTCAGTGAAATGTTAGATTTTATTTGAAGATTTATCCAAAAGCGTGTTCAAACAGGCTGCGGTTTGGCACGGAATAAGGGTTTTAATCACTATGGTTACCTTCAGATGTTAAATTATTCTTGTTTTTCTGAATACACAGAAAGCCAAATGCTTGGGAAGGACTGTAACACTTCATTTTGTGCCTTAAGGAACAAGATATTAATCTGACATGTGACATAAAATGGCAGTGAAAAAGCAAGTTTGACCCAGCTCAGATTACATCAAGTGCAAATGTTTTGTTTTTGTGTGGAATATTTTTATATTTCACACCACCTTCCCCAGTGTTTATAAAGCTGCTTATCCAATGTTCCCATCCTTACTCTTTCATTTTCCATTTTTGTTCTCTTTTTCAAAAAGCACACCATTCCTTCCACCCGCCAACACCAATTAACTCATTCTGTAATGCTATTCTATATTTACTTCACTGCTAATTTCATTCCATGCAATCTGCTTATCGCAGATCTGCTTGCCTTTCCATCCCCTTTCAAATCTCAATGTCCAATTATCCTATATGCATGCCTAACATCAGATTAAGTATTGTAAAAAATTGGGGGACATGGAAAAACACCAGATTTATTCAAATTTTTGCTTATAATAATTTTTACACATCAAGTGCAACTAACAAAAAAGAGCTCAAATAGATTCATGTATTAGCCCTGATTGTTAGATGCAACCTTCGTACAGGCGTACGAAGACAGGCGTAGGCAACCTTTGTCACTCCAGATGTTTTGGACTACACCTCCCATGATGCTTTACCAGCATTATGGGTGTAAGAGCATTATGGGCAGGGCTGGATTAAGAGCACAGTGGGCCTGGTGCTGACAATAATGATGGGCCTAATTACGGAATCTTATCGACCAAAAACACTAAAACAGTCATACCTCCCAAGCGTCATGTATCTGATGGAGATGGTGCTGGAGGGAAACTAATAGAATGCAGCTATAAGAAAACACATACTCTATGCTAATTTCTCTCTAATTTATGCTTTCATCTTTCAAGTAAATTCATAACCCCTAACAGCAGTGTCCAGTGAAGCAGGAAGTCAATGGGCGGGGTAAAAGGGTGTGCCACTGGCACGAATCATGTGACAAGACCTTCCAAAAAGGGGGCATGTTTGTCCAAAGAATTGGAAGGTCAGCCTGGCATGAATGCATGTCAGGCTGCCTGCCAATCCTGCAGGCTGTCCAACTAAGGGCATACTATGAAGGCAGCACATTGAGCTTGACATAAATGTGTCTAATAATGCGCTCACTCCATGCTTTCCAAGGACTTTGCCCTAGCACTCGCTGGTCCACTTGTCTCCTTACCTTCTTACTAGCAGGCAGAAGTTCCTGGTATATAGTCTGAGAGAGAGAAAATGTATATGTAGTGAGTGTAGAAGAAAGGGGACATGCCACAGAGACCAATGTCTGCATTACCTAAACTAATTTTAATGTCAGCCAGCCACACAAGTTTTGTTCCCATACATCCCTCTTAAGCTTCCAAACTTAAATGGACACTATAGTCACCAGAACAACTACAGCTTATTGTATTTGTTCTGGTAAGTAGAAGCATTCCATTCAGGCTTTTTGCAGTAAACACTGTCTTTTCAGAGAAAATAACTCCACTGGCTGCTCCTTAGATGGCTGCTAGAGGTGCTTCATGGGGCAGTACTGCCTAGTCTGCAGCACTGCCATTCAGTGTCTCCACCCTCTGCATGCAGACACTGAACTTTCCTCATAGAGATGCATTGATTCAATTTATCTTTATGAGGAGATGATGATTGGCCAGGGCTATGCTAGACTTGTGCTGGCTCTGCCCCTGATCTGCCAGACACTGGGAGCCAATCCTATGGGGAAGTATTGTTATTTGCTCAGACCACCACTTCTGAGCCAGCAGCTGCAGACTTGAATACACGTAATATTTTACTATATTTAGGGAGGCAAGAAGGGGCCAGGGTGGTGGTTTTAACATAATAGGGTCAGAAATACATGATTGTGTTACTGACCCTATAGTGCTCCTTTAAGCAAGAATATGTGAAGAGTAGTTAAGGTTGCCACCTTTCTTGGAAAAAAATACCAGCCTTAATCATTTGTATAATTAATTAGTTATGCGTGACATCACATGATGTAAATCACAAGGAGTGACAGCAGAGAAAATTCTGTAAAATCACCAACAAACTACTCACAGTTTGATTCTGATGTATAGATGGATTGCTCCCAGTGTCTCCCTGTCTCCCAGTGTCTCAGTCTCGCAAGTCACCCAGTGTCTCAGTGTCCCTATGTATCACAGTGTCAGTGTCCCCATGTCCCCTAGTCTCCCAGTGTCTGTGTCCCCATTTCTCCCAGTGTCCCAATGTCTCAGTGTGTCCCCATGTCACTAGGATACTGGGCACACAGAGACCCGGGGACACAGAGACATGGGGACACAGAGACAGGGGGACACATAGACATTTAGGGAAACTGGGAGAAATGGGGACACTGAGACACTAGGGACACAGACACTGGGAGACATGGGGACACTGAAACATTTGGGGACACTAAAACACTAGGGACACAGAGACATGGGAACACAGACACTGGGAGACTAGGGGACACTGTGAAACAGACACTTGGGGACACTGGGAGACATGGGGACAGTTGTGGACATAGACATGGGGACACTGGGACATATAGGGACACTGGGAGACATGGGGACACCAGGCACACTGAGACACTAGGAACACAGACACTGGGAGACATGGGGACACTAAGACACTAGGGACACAGACACTGGGAGACATGGGGACACTGAAACATTTGGGGACACTAAGACACTAGGGACACAGGCACTGAAAGACTAGGGGATACTGGGAGACTAGGGGACACTGGCTGGGAGACAGACATTTGGGACATGTGGGGACAGTTGTGGACATAGACATGGGGACACTGGGACATATAGGGACACTGGGACACATGGGGACACTAGGCACACTGAGAGACATGGGACACAGACACTGGGAGACTTGGGGACACTGAGACACTAGGGACACTGGCTGGGGGACATGGGAACATAGTGTCTCCGTGTCCCAATGTCTCCCAATGTCCCTATGTCTCACAGCATCACCATGTGTCCCAGTGTCCCATAGTGTCTCAGTGTCCCCATGTTTTCCAGTGTCCCCAGGTCTCCCAGTGTCTGTGTCCCCATGTGTCCTAGTGTCTCAGTGTCCCCTAGTGTCTGTGTCCCCATGTGTCCCCTAGTGTCTCAGTGTCCCCATATGTCCCCTAGTGTCCCCATGTTTTCCAGGGTCCCCAAGTGTCTCAGTGTTCCCAGGTCTCCCAGAGTCTGTGTCTTAGTGTCTCAGTGTCCCTTAGTGTCTGTGTCCCCGTGTGTCCCCTAGTGTCTGTGTCCCCTAGTGTCCCCATATGTCCCCTATTGTCTCAGTGTCCCCATGTGTATCTGCTGCCTTTCCCCCCATCCCTCACTTACCTGAGCTGTAGAACTGCTGTCTGGACTCTGTGCTGTGTTGCTGCTCCCCCATGGATCAGTGAGTAGTAGAGAGAGGCAGGGATATTCTGTAACTTCCTATCCCTGCCTCTCTCCACACACAGTGACCCCTACTGGCCGGTGCTGGTATTGCAGGGTAATCTCCATTTATTCTGAGAAAATTACCTGCATTTGTATTGCCAGTATTACTGCAATACCGTCACGGCCAGGCAGCCTCACATACCGGCTGTGCCAGTAAAATAGCAGTCAGGTGGCAAACCTAAGAGTAGTGTGTGTAAAAAAATAAAAAAATTTTTTTTTTTTTTTTTTTTTTTTTAAATGGGCCTATTCCATGGGCCTGGGCCTGGAGCTGCAGCTCCATCAGCCCCTATGTTAATCCGGCCCTGATTATGGGGGATGTAGTCCACAACATCTGTGCTGAAGGTGGCCTACCCCTGACCTAGGATCTAAATAAATTTATACCTTACACCAACCCTACCCCTAACGCTATGCTTATATCAACTGTAACCGTACACCTACCCTAACCTTGATTATACAATATTCTAAAACAGAATTACCCTAACCCAACAGTAACTTTTACCTTACCCTAACACTACCTGAAACCTAACCCTAACCTGGAGGTATTACATCTGCTAATATCATTACTGATATTATATACAGTCTGTGATCACCATCTACTGGCTGTTTTCAGCTTAGCAGGGAGAATTCCTTGCAATGCTGAAGCTCTGGTATGCAATCCCAGCCTATCATTCTGTCACTGGTGCTGGGCAGCTGGCAAAGCCCTGAACCAATCACAGTAGGCAAGGGGTGCAGGGAGACCCTTTCAGATTCTTTTAAAACCCTGGTCTGCCTAAGACAGCATTCTGCCAAGAAGCTTAATGAGGTTAAATATGGCCTCAGCTGAGAGTATAGCCCCAGGTATTGACTAATATCTGGGTCTCCCTGCGTTAAGCCCTGCTCACAAAAGAATGCCAATATATCCTAGCAGTGTTAAAACCCAGGCTTTGCAGGACATAATGGCACATTGTAACATGGTTAATGGATAAGTGTATTACATGTTGTTTGTACACTATTATTTTTGTTCTGAAAGTTACAAAGTAAAGATCCGTTATTTTGAATCAGTGCATGGTAGTCAGGTAAACTGTGAATGGTATTAAAAAAAGAAACACTGTATAAGAACCATACATTGAAATTATCCTTTGGGATTCCCAGTATATGCCCACATCTGGTCACACTCCTGAACTCATATTTAAAGGAAAATAGACTTTTGCATCTCGAGGTATCCGGAGATAGTGTCAGGCATGGTTTTTGATCATCTTTTCTAATTGAATTCATGTATGTCTATTAATATTGGATCAGTGTCTGTATAGTTATCAAGACGTAGGGGTGACCTTAAAATATGCTGTATCAGTTGCAAATAAAGAGTGCATTTTTCCAGTTCCTCCTTAATGTGGCAAACTAAGCATTCTGTTTAACTAGCTGCCTTTTCAAGGGTTAAAGTGATTCCACTGAGCATAGCAAGAGGGCTTGTGAGGCTTACTTAATTAAGAGGTAAAGATTTGTGAATATGAACAGCCTAATCTGCTCACACCCGAACAGAGCACTATTCATTTCCAGGGTAAATTATGCTAACATAGGTCGAAGGTTTAAAATGTGCCTTATGGGATGCACGTTTATTATACAATACATCTTTTGATGTAAAAGTGGCATTGCCCATGATGGGATCTGATGCTTTATGTTCATTCAATCATCCCCATTTACTTTTAAAAGCTATTATAAAATAGTTAATTAAAATTTTAATAGAGTTTTGCCTGTCCAGCAGAGGTACAGGTATTCTTTGCTTAATGTAAACAGTAATTCCATCAATGTTCCTTTAAATGTGTTTACACTGATTTCAGACTCTCACTTGCTACTCTTATTAAAGGGACACTATAGGCACCCACACCACTTCATTTCATTCAAGTGTTCTAGGTGCAGTGTCCCTGACCCCGTAACCCTGCAAGGGAAAACATTGTAGTTTTAGCGAAACTGCAATATTTTCATTGCAGAGTTTAGACTGCTTCTAGTGACAGACAGCCACTGGGGCGCTTCCTGGAGTTTAACCCAGTGAAATTTGGTGGCATATTCTTTGGCTTTGCATGAGGACACCCAAAACATCTATACACTCAATCACAGAAATGCACACACACATGATCACAGACAAGCACAAACACAATCACAGACCCACACACATACAATCACAGACACACAATCCCATAAACACATAATTATTGGCCTACACACACAAAAATCACATTCATATATACACATTTAGTATTTTAAGTGGTTCACGAGCCTCCCTACATCGCTCTGGGATGCCTGGAGTGGATCCTCTCCCTGGTGGCCAGTGGCTGCTGCTGTGAAGGGATCACCGTGCTCTTCTTTCACAGGTCCCTCATGCACCCTAGTAGTCATGAGGATGCCAGGATGACATCACATCCCAGCAGGGCCGCACTGGGAAAAAAATTAAGCCCGGGCATTTTTCAATTAGAGCAGCCCCCCAAGAAGGGGGCGGGGCCAGAGAGGGTGTGTTTTGTCATCACTAATGACAAGTACGCCCCTTCTGAAAGTGAGCATGTTGGTTCAATGCGCAGAGGCCAGCTGAAGAGCTCTAACATTAGAAAAAGGCCCTGTATTTGTTCTGCGCAGCACAAGTAAATGTAATAACATGCTTGCGCTGTGTTTGCTTTTAAATTGTCTCTGGTGTCTCCACAAGTGGGATACCAGAGTATAAAAGGGCCAGGAAAGTGTATGGTGCATGTGTTTGGCGCATGCTTGTGGGATTGCCTGTGTGTGTAGAGTGTGGTATTGTGTAAATAGGTCAATTTTGTGGTGTAATATGTGTGGCTAGGGGCTGTAGAGAGTGCGTGTATAGGGGCATAGTGTTATAGGGGATGTAGCGAGTGTGTACATACGGGCAGTAGTGTGTGTGTATAGGTGACGTAGTGTGTGTAGGGGTTGTAGAGAGGGTGTGTTTAGAGAATGTTGTATGTGTTTGCTTACAAGGAATGTAGTGTGTGTGTGTGTAGGTGGTGCAGTGTGTGTGTAAGAGATCTAGTGTGTAAAGGACTCAGAGTGTGTATAGAAGATTGTGTGTGTGTGTGTGTGTGTGTAGAGGATTAAGAGTGCATATAGGATAAGGGATCTAGCGTGTATCTGGAGCGTAATGTGTGTAGTGGTGCAGTGTGAGGGGTGCTGTAGTGTGTGTGTATATATATTTAGAATTTATTTGGACGTATTGTATGTGTGAGGTGCGCAGTGTGTTTGTGTAAAAGGGGTGCTGTGTGTGAGGGTGTTTTTATCTGCCGTCACATTCTAGGTTTCTAATTTTCTTTGTCTGTTAACTCACTGAGGGTTATTTTATATAATACATATTATTATTATTATTATTATTATTATTATTATTTTATTATTTATATAGCGCCAACAAATTCCGTAGCGCTGTACAATGGGTGGACTAACAGACACATAATTGAGATCAGACCACTGACGTACAGGAACAGAGGGGGTTGAGGGCCCTGCTCGATGAGCTTACATGCTAGAGGGAGTGGGGTATAGTGACACAAAGGGTTAAAGTAGGGGAATTAAATAGTTTGTTACAGAAGGGTTTATTGAGTGCTTGGTAGGTCATTTTTGACAGGTGAAGGAACGGAGTCATGGGGTGGGGGATGAGAAACCTGCTGACAGTTTAATTGATACGCTTTAATGAAGAAGTGAGTTTTCAAAGATTTTTTGAAGGAATGGAGGCTGGGTGAAAGTCTGATTGAGGAGGGAAGGGAGTTCCACAGAATAGGTGCAGCCCTGGAGAAGTCTTGAAGGCGAGCATCAGAGGTGGGGATCCGGGCAGAGGATAGGAGTAGGTCTTGGGCTGAGCGCAGGGGTCTCGACGGGACATACTTGTGTATGAGGGAGGATAGGTATGTTGGAGCAGCATTATGTAGGGATTTGTAAGCAAGCGCCAGAATTTTGAATTGGGCCCTATATCTAACTGGAAGCCAATGCAGGGACTGACAGAGCGTGGAGGCGTGGGAGGTGCGACCGGACAGGAAAATAAGCCTCGCAGCCGTATTCATTATAGATGAACCTTGGGAGACGCCGACAGGGAGGGGTTGGGGAGAAGAGGCAGAGCCAGAGAAAGAAACACTGAAGGAGCGCTGGGAGAGGTAGAAGGAGCACCAGGAGAGAGCAGAATCGCGTAGACCAAAGTTACGGAGAATGTGAAGAAGCTGTTGATGATCAACAGTGTCAAAGGCGGTAGAAAGATCAAGGAGGATTAGGATAGAGTATTGGCCGTGAGATTTAGTAGCAATTAAATTGTTGGATACTTTGGTCACAGCAGTTTCAACAGAGTGACCAGCGCGGAATCCAGACTGAAGGGGATCAAGCAGAGAGTTGGATTCAAGAAAGTCTGTCAATCTGGCGTAGACAACTCTCTCGAGGATCTTGGAGGCAAATGGCAGTAGCGAGATAGGGCGGTAGTTGCATGGGGAGTTGGGATCAAGGTTGGGCTTTTTCAGAATTGGGGTTACGGTTGCATGTTTGAAGGCAGAGGGAAATGTGCCAGAGGAAAGGGAGAGATTGAAAATGTTAGCGAGAGGAAGAGCAAGAGAGGGAGACAAAGTGCGGATGAGATGCGAAGGAATAGGATCAAGGGAGCAGGTGGTGGGGCGGGAGGACAGGAGCAGAGCAGAAACCTCTTGTGCTCTAGCAGGTGCAAATGAGCTTAGGATATATATATGTGTGTGGGAGTGAGGGTGCTGTCTGTCTGAGGGTGCTGTCTGCGTCTGAGAGTGTTGTGTGTGTCTGGGTGGTGTGTCTGAGTGCTGTGTGTGTCTGGGGGTGCTGTGCGTGTCTGGGTGCTGTGTGTGTCTGAGGGTGCTGTGTGTGTCTGGGTGCTGTGTGTGTCTGGGTGCTGTGTCTGGGTGCTGTGTCTGGGGGTGCTGTGTGTGTCTGGGGGTGCTGTGTGTGTCTGGGGGGTTCTGTGTGTGTGTCTGGGGTGCTGTGTGTGTGTCTGGGGTGCTGTGTGTCTGGTGGGGGCTGTGTCTGGGGGTGCTGTGTGTGTATGGGTGCTGTGTGTGTCTGTCTGGGGGTGCTGTGTGTGTCTGAGGGTGCTGTGTGTGTCTGGGGGCTGTGTCTGGGTGCTGTGTGTGTCTGGGTGCTGTGTGTGTCTGGGGGTGCTGTGTGTGTCTGGGGGGTGTGTCTAGGGGTGCTGTGTGTGTCTGGGTGCTGTGTGTGTCTGTCTGGGGGTGCTGTGTGTGTCTGTCTGGGGGCTGTTAGGGAATTTAATTTAAATATTTTTTTTTTATTAATAACTAAAAAAAAAGTTATGTCCCCCCCCCCTTCTTACCTTTATCCTGGGAGGGGGAGAGGAGATCCGTTCTGCCTGGGGGGGGAGAGGAGATCCGTTCTGCCATCCTTCCCTGGTGGTCCAGTGGTGAGAGTGAACTCTAACCTGCAGGCTAGAGTTCATTCTCGCGAGATCTGAGCGTTGCCGTGGTAACCGCGTCAACGCTCAGAATCCCGCGAGAGGACCCGGCGGAGCTGCTGGCTAGAATTCCGCCGGTCCACTCTCCTGCCTCCCTCCCTCACTCTCCATGCCTTTGATCTCCATCTTTGATCTCCCCACCGGCCCATGGAGGCACACAGCAGGGCTGGCGCTCGGGTAGTGCTGGCCCTGCAGGGGCTGGCAGGGGAGATTCTGTGATCTCCCCTGCCGGCCTCGGCCCATGGCCATCGCGGCCCACCGGGCATTTGCCCGGTATGCCCGATGGCCAGTCCGGGCCTGCATCCCAGATGCCAGCACACTGCAGGGCGCGTAAGGGAGCTGTACAAAAATAGAGCACAGAAAGCAATGGGCTCCCTCCCTTGCTGGATGGCAACTGGGCCTTATTACAAGTGGCTTGGGGCCACATGCGACCCTGTGGACTGCGAGTTTGACATACCTGGTGTAGAATATTGGCAGACAGACTTACATATTTTTTTCAGAAGAACTAAATGCAGGTATTTTCTGCAGGTAAAAATAGAGATGATTTCATTTACGATACTAAATTGCGTTCTTCGTTTCTTTTTCAGCCATATTTATTGTAGCATCACTGCTTCCCCCAGTGAAACAAATCACATATTAAAATATCTATTTAACAGATTTTATAAAACATATTTTGTGTATACTCTATTTGAAATTGAAGGGTACAATTATGTTGCCAAATTAATGCAGTGTACATAATTGTGGTCCCTTCTAAAAAAAAAAAGGAACCACAGGCTAAATATGTTTATATAACATGCTTCTATTCGTGTTTCAATGCAAAATTCAATGTGTTTCTTTCTAAAAAATACTGCAATTGTTTACGAAACTAAAAAAATGACAACCAGTAGTTAAGTTTAACTGTATGTTAAACTCTGTTAAATTCTTATCTTACTTAACATCACAGCTGTGCTTACAGTCTAAATAAAGGGTGTGCTGACAAAATAAAGATATATTTTGAAGGTGATATTTGTTTAGTGTCATCAAATGGATAATGTGGTATTTCCTTGGTAACGGCTCTAGACATCATCACTTGCTTATGTGACTGAATTTGGGGAGATGCCGAACTGCAGTAAACGCTAGAGAGAATGTAACAGAGTATAACATGGTACTGTGCACCTAGGGAAAAACATCAGTAATGGTGGATTTTCGTTATTTGTAATTACTCATGCAACTGGGCAGTTGCTAAAACAAGTGTAACCCATTAATTAAGCAAATTATGCAATTACTATTATTTCACATTAAAGTGCACTTGCTATACACATGTTTTATATAAATGTTTTATATTAAAGGGAATTTCATTTCATCATATCGTGCTTGCAGAAAAGCTAGCAAACATATAGTTTTTTTATTTAATGTTTTTTAATGTTTTGGCTCATCTCATCCCGTAAACCAAATCCTCTGCTTTAGGGACAGGAGATAAATCCAGTTAAAGCAGTTTCTAAACCACAAAAATGTACCATTTATCTTTACA
Source organism: Pelobates cultripes (assembly GCA_933207985.1). Lineage (NCBI taxonomy): Eukaryota > Metazoa > Chordata > Amphibia > Anura > Pelobatidae > Pelobates > Pelobates cultripes. The sequence goes on from OW240917.1 coordinate 208,688,280, forward strand.
GTAAATTATATAACAACACTCTGATTGGTTAATTGAAAGTAACCAATCAGAGAGTTATGAGTCAAATTACACAGCGTGGGAAAATTCCAAAGAACTGGCTGGATTTCAAGCTAACCAATCAGAGTGCTGTGACAGGTAAATGTAGAGACTTACCTGTCAGTCCCTTCATTTACCTGTCAGAGCACTCTGACTGGATGGCTTAAACCAACCAACCAGAGTGCTCTGAGCCTAATTGCAGGGCAGGGCAAGGCTTTATAAGCTATCCCCTACCCTGCAGAGCTCAGTCTGCACGGAGCCCTCTATGGGTGAACATGGATTTTTTTTTTTTTGCGCTCTGTTTTTTTCTTTCTTTCTTTCAAAGTGCGTCGATTATTATGGATTTTTATTTGGTCTTTTTTGGGGCAGAAAAAAGATGTTAGAAAAAAGAAGACATCAAATGGTAAGTTTTTTTATTTTCTTTTTCTTCAGGTACCTAGTTAATAGTCCCCCCTCACTATTTTTAGGTCGGGGGGGGGTAGGTAGGGGATAAATAATTTTTGGGGGAGGGGGTGACTAGAGGTTTAGGGATGCCTAGTCACCTGGGGAGGGGGTTATATTTTTATTTAGGGCCCCCACCCGCCTCTCAGGGGTGGGGGCTGGGGGGGAGGACAATAGGTCCCCCCCTTATTCTAACTTAGGGCCCCCACCCACCACTCAGGGGTGGGGGCCAGGTGGGAGGACAATATATTCTCACCCCCCTTATTCTAATTTAGGGCCCCCACCCACTGCTCAGAGTTGGGGGGCCAGGGGGGAGGACAATGGGTCCCCCCTTATTGGTATTTAAGGCCCCAACTACCGCTTATGGGTGGGGGCCAGGGGGAGGACAATAGGTCCCCCCCTTATTCTAATTTAGGGCCCCCACCCACCGCTCAGGGGTGCGGGCCAAGGGGGAGGACAATAGGTCCCCTCTTATTGGTATTTAGGGCCCCCACCTGCTGCTCAGTAGCCCCCCCCCCCCCTTATTTTACTTCAGGGCCCCCACCCACCATTCAGGTTAGATGCCCCCACTCGCGCAGCACGGATGGGGGCTCGGGAGGGGAGACACGTATTTTTTGTTTGTTTTTTAACAGTGAGTCGACTGCCCCTACTCGCGGTTTAGCGAGTAGGGGCATAATTTACTAACACTAAGTAATCTGTATTAGTAAATTTGGCTGAAAGACCAATTTAAGTCTTTCAGCCTTTTAGTAGATAGCTCCCTAATACCATGGGAATTAGGAAGTTATCTACTTATTCATTCCTGTCATTCCATTGGCTGGCTAAGTAACTTTTATGAATGTGTGTTACTTGATTGTTGTAAGTGTTGCAAGTGCTTACAGCTGAATCCTGGCTATGTTTGTATACCTTTTATTTAAACTTGTATACAGTGTAACATTCTTCCACTGGGTAGGTATATTAGTACTTCGGCAATACTGTGCTTCGACACTTCGGGAACTTTGGCACTTGGCAACTTCGGAACTTCAGCAATTCGGCCCTTCGGACATTCAGAAGTATCCGAATGTCCGAATTGCCCGAAATTCGTCCGAATTGACATTCGGAAATAAACAAATTGCACATGTCTACTGGAGTGCTAGGTTCTTGTAGACAGCCACTGGAAGTAGACTTAGTGCTGCAATGAATGAATTGAATTGAAGACACTTTAAACATCTGGAGAGAAGCCTGGTGTGTTGTCCTGCAATTAAGATCTCATTGCCATGTCCCAGCCCAAACAACTTATGCACTTTTGAAAGAGCATGACATTTCATCTGTACATTGTGAGACAAATTTACTAGCACACCTATAGATTGTTAGAAAAACGTATTTTAAAGTAGGTCTTTTCAACCACCTGTCAGTCAGTTATTCGGCATAGACTCTATACCACAGACTTGACTGACAGGGAGATTAGAAGAAATGTCCCACCAGGGGCATCAGCCCCTTCTACAAAACCCCAATCCTATAAAACCCTTGTCCTGGCCCCCTTCTACAAAACCCTGTACTGCCCCCTTCTACAAAACCCATGCACTCCACTTCCACAAATCCCCTGCTCAGCCCCCTTATGCAAGACCCCTGTCCCAATACAAAACCCCTCCCCCTTCTACAAAATCCCTGCACCCCCATGCACACAGTTACAGGCAGGCAGTCACACATACAGTCACAGGCAGTCACACACACAGTTACAGGCAGATAGTTACACACAGGTACACACAGTCGTAGCCAGAAAGTCACGCACACAGTTACAGGCAGTCAGTCAGTTGCCTTAGACGAAATCTTCTTTCTTCCAGTCTAAACGCATGGCCTCGTGTCCTATGTAAAGTCCGGTTTGTGAATAGATTTCCACACAATGGTTTGTATTGGCCCTGAATATATTTGTATAATGCTATCATATCCCCTCTCAGGCGATGTTTTTCTAAACTAAATAGGTTTAAATTTGTTAACCTTTCTTCATAGCTGATATGTTTTATTCCTTTTATTAATTTTGTAGCCCGCCTCTGCACTTTTTCTAGTGCCATAATATCCTTCTTTAGAACAGGTGCCCAAAATTGCACAGCATATTCAATATGGGGTCTTACCAGCAATGCAATGCTGCAAGAATTAATTACTAAATGGCAATCTCCTATCTCCAACTCAAAGTTATTTCAAGTATCTCTGGTAGTAAATGTGTCTGGGAAAACGCCTGCTTAAATGTATAGATTGTCTTATTTCTCTTTTTTTTCCCCTCTGTTGGTCAGTTGTCACTTGATCTGTGAATACAATCAATAGATCTGCCTGTCCCTTAATTGTCAATCATCTAGTAATCTTTATCTTTTTTGTCTACCTGTTGATTAAACACGAGATACAGCACACATTATTGGGCAGGTGTCTTGCCCCCCCCCCCCCAAAAAAAAAAATTACAATAAATATATATGTATATAGTATCTCACAAAAGTGAGTACACCCCTCAAATTTTTGTAAATATTTTATAATATCTTTTCATGTGACAACACTAAAGAAATGACACTCTGCTACAATGTAAGTAGTAAGTGTACAGCCTGTATAACAGTGTAAATTTGCTGCCCCCTCAAAATAACACACACAGCCATTAATTTCTAAACCGTTGTCAATAAAAGTGAGTACACCCTAAGTGGAAATGTCCAACTTGGGCCCAATTAGCCATTTTCCCTCCCCAGTGTCATGTGACTCATTTAGTGTTACAAGCTCTCAAGTGTGAATGGGGAGCAGGTGTGTTAAATTTGGTGTTATCGCTCTCACACTCTCTCTCATACTGGTCACTGGAAGTTCAACATGGCACCTCATGGCAAATAACTCTCTGAGGATCTGAAAAAAAGAATTGTTGCTCTACATAAAGATGGCCTAGACTATAAGAAGATAAGAAGACCCTGAAACTGAGCTGCAGCACGGGCAAGAGCATACAGCGGTTTAACAGGATAGGTTCCATTTAGAGCAGTCCCCGCTATGGTCAACCAAAGAAGTTGAGTGCACATGCTCAGCGTCATATCCAGAGGTTTGTTTTTGGGAAATAGGCGTATGAGTGCTGCAGCATTGCTGCAGAGGTTGAAGGGGAGGGGTGTCAGCCTGTCCATGCTCAGACCATACGCCACACCAAATTGGTCTGCATGGCTGTCATCCAGAAAAAAACGTCTTCTAAAGGTGATGCACAAGAAAGCCCGCTAAAAGTTTGCTGAAGACAAGCAGACTGAGGAAATGAATTACTGGAACCATGTCCTGTGGTCCGATGAGACCAGGATAAACTTATTTGGTTCAGATGGTGTCAAGCGTGTGTGGCGGCAACCAGGTGAGGAGTGCAAAGACAAGTGTGTCTTGCCTACAGTCAAGCATGGTGGTGGGAGTGTCAATGTTTGGGCCTGCATGAGTGCTGCCGGCACTGGGGAGCTACAGTTTATTGAGAGAACCATAAATGCCAATGTGTACTGTGACATACTGAAGCAGAGCATGATCCCCTTCCTCGGAGATGGGGCCGCAGGGCAGTATTCCAACATGATAACAACCCCAAACACACCTCCAAGATAACCACTACCTTCAGGGCCGGTGCAAGTATTTCTGCTGCCCTAGGCAAAGATCCATTTCATGTCACTCACTGACTGACACACGCTGTATGTCTGAAAAACACTCACTGACACACACACAGACACTCACTGACAGACATTCACTCACTGACACACACACATACACTCACACAGTGAGAGGCTGCAAGAAGAGCCTCCCTCGTGACCTGACTGCTCCGTCCTCCTCTCCTCCAGTCACTTGCATTTGATGGCATTTACAAAAATGTGAGGGGTGTAATTACTTTTTGTGCGATACTGTATATGTATTTACAGGGGCGGACTGAGAACCCTCAGGGCCCCCGGGAAAAATAAATCAAGGGCCCCCTTACAGTCCCCACCCATACTCTGCAGCA
>OW240917.1:208710448-208721290 GCA_933207985.1 Pelobates cultripes
TCCTATGGTGCAGTACAGTGTGAAGAGAGTGTCAGGGTTACCACTCCGTTGGTGTGATACTTCGAGCTGCTACCATGCACTGGAGCCGACCCAGACCTCAAGCACCCCAGGAGGACACCGACCTGTAAACTCGCTTCAAAGCCTCAAAGTTTCTCAAGATAGGCTGCCGCGGCAGTACTCTTGCAGATATATACCCTTCTCATTGATGAAATTATCAGTGCTCTTAAAGGCACAGTGCATATAACAATTTTAACATGTCAAAAGCGCATTAATCAAAGTCCACAATTATGCGCTTGTATAGAAGGATATATGTGTCACGGTTCTCCCCATGCCATCCAGACGGCTAGGCGTGGCCACCCCATAAGTGTCCAACAGGGATTCCTTCATGTCCTTGGCCTGCTATACTGCCCCTAAGTCACAGCAGATCCTGTTATTTTGCGTATTCTATCCTTGTTATACCTAGCTATGTCTGCTGGACTGTTGGCTGGACTTCTTCTGTGGCTATTACCTGTGATTCACCTGAGGCAGGTCGCTAATTGACCAGGTATTTAAGCACTGCCTCACCCTGGAAACTTGGTTAGTTCTATGATCCTGGTGTATGTGTTCAGTTCCTGTGTTCTAGTCTCTTGAACTTATATTCCATGTTGACCCCGGCTTCTGTCTTTGTTTATCCTGACCTCTGGCATCCTTTGACTTCGCTATCCTTCAACTATCCTGTTTGTGTCCTTGTCGGTACTGCATTGGAATCACCTTTTCTGCAGAGCCCCTGTGCACAGATTCACAGTCCAGGTGGCTTCTTACCTTGGACTGTGTCTATCTGCAAGGGTGAGCATATTTATTTGCGCTACAGGCTCCAACCAAGGTATGTTGTTACAATATGATCAACATATAAATATAAAGCATGATACACAATAATAACAATATAAATTACATAAAGTGATATAATTGTTACGTATATTAAATATCTTATTTTAAAATTACATACAGAGCTGGATTTATACTATTGCCAATATCTATTCCAAGTCGGTCTAAGGCATCAGTGACAGCCTAAGTGAATAAAAAACAATATATAGAGCACACAGTAGAGGGATATAGTGCCGGTCAGCAAGTAGTGCAGTACCGAGCAAGCTCAAATGTGTACATAGGTTACATGAAGGGGCTCATTATATGCTACTAGAAAAGAATAATTGCAGAGTGAACAGTAGAGAAAGTAGTCCATATGTACATAAACATTAGCTAACTAATATTATAATCTGCTTGGAGCCTGTTAGAAGCAATGATTAGCAAAGTATAAACTGAAGTAGACCCTGGGACTGATTGATGAATTAATAATAATATACAAGGAAGAAATGTACATGATCTACAACATAGTGGATTAAGCATAAAAAATAATAAAAATAATATGGCTAAGGAATTGATTCCTACAAGAACGTATACAGATTGATCTGGAGCTTACAAATTGTGAACAAAAGAACCTGAATCTTTCATCAACTCAGAGGTACAGGGAGAAACAATGTAACTTCTGTTATGTCCGATTTGATCAATGTTACGGGGTAGATCTAGAATAAAGAACAAATAGTATCTACACATCCTAATTTATGTAAAAGTACAAAAAAATGCGTTATAGTGGGGGAATAAACGATTAAAGCAATTATGTAAAAATCATTAAAGAACAGCAAATATAGTCAATGACCAGAGAGAGATTAGCTCGCTCAGTCTGGTATTGCATAGGTAATAGGTGAATTTAGATCAGATTCCAAGTGCAGTTATACTGGTCTTAATGAGCTGATCATAGAAATATCCCTAAGGAATATTTCTCATTAAGTCCTTTAGGGTAGACAGTGTCGAGAGTCTTAATCCAGAATAGTTCTTTCTGTAGTAAAAGCTTCTTACGGTCACCACCCCTTAATGGCGAAGGTATGTGGTTGATTGCCATAAACTTCATGGAGGGTAATGGATGGTTAAACTCGAGAAAGTGTTTTGCCACAGGCATAATGCTGGCAAGCATCATGGGAGGTGTAGTCCAAAACATCTAGAGTGCCAAAGGTTGCCTATGCCTGCACTAGGGCATGGAATCCTGCAAATCTAAGTTCGGGGAAACGTTCCTTAACATAGATTAGCTTACTCGCTAATAGAATACCACAAATCTATGTCCAGGGAAACTTCCCCGAACATAAATTAGTTCACTAGCGAATGGAATCTTGCGTAGTTATGTTCGGGGAAACTTCCTGGAACATAGATTAGTGAACAGCTAGGGCTTATTTTTAGGGAAACACAGTATATGAGCTTGCAAAAAGAGATATAGGCACTTAAAATCTTTCAGTCACCTTCACGGTCTACTTTTTGTTTTCTTTACATGTGCAAAGAAAGACCAGCATATTCAGTTATTGACAATGTGCTGTTAATATTTTGAGATTTCCCATATTGACAAAGTTTTCTCTCTTGCAAATCAGTAGCATTAGGGGGATAGCATTTAATTTTCCTAAAACTGGAATACATTCACATAAGGGCAAATTGTTTTATTGTGTGAATATTAATATATTATTTTGTGCACTTGACCAGAAATTGCTTTTCAGATTTTGTACACTTTCGATTTATCCAATACATTAAATAATGCCTTTGCAGCATTTAATTTTTTTCATTTAATAAAAATACCTTAAAGAATACTCTAATTGCCATAGAGGCGATAATTCACCTTTGTTTCTTTTTATGCAGCTCTAGCCACACCTCCCCTGCATTGGAAGCTGCTCTATAGTGGCACTTAGGGCAGAGAATTATTGTCAAAATAAGAAAAAAATAATATAAATCTATTGCCAGTGGTAAAAGAGCGAATTACTGAAATTGTTTAAGTTTGGGAAAGGGTCCAATTATAAATGTTTTTTTCTTCATAGTTAATATTAATTAGTCCAATATATCAGGAGGTGGAGGTTCCAGAATAAGTGGGTAGAGTCACTTATTGTAGGAGGGTTCTGGCACCCCACCAGCTTAATGTTTCACCTGCTCTTCTGGCTGTGACTCTCACAGCCTCCATGAAAAAATGTTTTTATTTTTTAATCATATATTTAATTGAGGCTCCTACAGGTTCTATACAGCAATTTACAGAGCAGGCAAAATGAAACATACTGTGCTAAAAGTATAAAGGGAGGCACAGCCAGGAGAGGTGTGGCTAGCATTGCATAAATTAAGTGATTTAACTCAGAGGGGTAACTAGAAACCACAGGGCCCTGATGCAAAAAGTGCCCTGGAGCCCCCCATGCATCTTCCCCCATCCCTCCATTTGTATAGCACATACACAGACACACAGAATGACACACATTCAGATACAGAGAATGACATTTCTACAGATACACAGACACACATATATACACACACATGCAGATGCACATACACAGAATGACACACATTCAGATATAAACAGTGACACACATACAGATACATAGGGACACATACAGACATATACACATATAGACACACATGCAGATACACACTCACTTAATGACAAACATTCAGATACCCATGCAGACAAAGAGATTCACAGACACACAGACATACACACACAGATATACTGATAGACATTCTCTCTCTCACACAAACAAACTGTTAAAAAAAAAAATTTGTCACTGAAAAGTGAGCATTCTGGATGACCATATTGGCCAGCAGACCTTATGATTGCCAATAAGTAGAATGTTTCTGAAGCATCCTTGTCCTGCCACTAGCACATACCACCAATGATTTTTAGAGAGTCACTGTCGTGCACAATTCAGCTTTGCCCTCTACTGATCCTACTTTTATACCTCAGAACGAATAAATCTGATTTGTTTCTAGATTGGAAAATGGGTAAACTAAATAAGCCAACTTGTTCATATTTGTCATCATAAATTAGTTGTTTGACTCATTGATTTAGCCAGTTCAGAATTAGCCTCCAAGGTCACATCTTAAGCCTTTGCCAAGTATTTCAAAGCCACAACAAACACCATTCAGGGTATAGTTGTGTGAAAAATTGTAGATCCAGATTTGATAACTTTCAGATTGCGTAATTGTAGTACAAGCCAACAGATATCGATTTCCATTAAATGTATAAAAATCTTAATTTAGATAAAAACGTGAAACACAAGATGGAATCAGGTGGAGGAGCACACAATGTCATGCAGGGCTTTCATTTAGTCACCTGTATATGTTTCTGTAAGAAGACACCCACAAAATGTGTTGCTGGTAATTTAGTGATTACATGTTAATATTACAGAGAGCTCAGTGTAACAATAATGTATTTTACAATAGGTAAAAAGAGATAAGCTCATTAAAAAAAAGAACAAAACAATATGGTAGGCCACTGCTAAATACAATCTGGATTTCATAAGAAACGGCTTAAAAAACAAAATACAGTCAATATGCAATATGTATAGCAATAACAATTAAAAAAAACAACCCAAGAAAAAAAATATAACATGTATTTTTATATACAGAGAGCACTGTTATTAAAATATATTTTCGTCTGAAAATGGCTTTTACCCAGACACATTTGGGCAAGTATTATGCCTTCATGATAAGGGACCTAAAATTGTTCAGATACCTGAAGGTTATTGAACTAATTTGGAACAAATGTTAACCTATCAAGGTGTGTAGAATAAGACGTTATTTTTATTAACTTGCATTGTATGTACAGCAACCAAACCAAGAATTTCCAGTACACAAAGTTTTTAGATTTTATTATTTTTTGCCAAATCTCTGAAAGTCTGACAAGTCTGCTTATATAGTGGCATTTGGGAAAGTGTGGAGACTGAGGTAGATATAATTAAGTGAACCTTTCTTCTGAGTCACAATCTTTCTTGACAGCTTGACCTTTAGCTTTTGGCTCACTTATGCCTAGTGAGGTTTCACTAGAGGTAATACGCCAGTAAAATTAAGCAGTAACTTAACTACCTAACAAGTCTCAAAGTAGGATCAAGGGCACAGCAATGGTAAAACACACAACTGCTCAACTGTCTTCCTCAATAGTCAAATGAAGTCAAAGTGTCTGAAATATTCCTGCATGGAAATAAAGATATATATTTTTAATGCTAGTCCTTTTTTCACAGTAGAATCAATAGAATTAACAGATTTTCGGATTATCAGAATGGAAACCACGACAGGGCACTGTACATATGCTAGAATGAGTGTAAATAGCACTAAGAAGGCTTTGATTGGTCAGTAGCCATCATGTGACACCAGAACGTGCACGTAAGACATTTGCATGATGAAGCATGCACGTCTGCGTCACAATTAGGGTTGGGATAGGTGAAGCCAGCGGCTGGCATCAGTTAGATCGATGGATGAGTGCGCGGTTACAAATAAAAGAGGCAGAAACGACTCCCCCTGAACTCGAGCCAGCCACAGGGGAATGTGCTGCCTAGAAGCTCGATCCGTGGATGCAGTGACACATTGCCTGTTTAGTGTGTTTTGTGATTTGTACAAATAGCGTTTTGGAGTTGTAGAATTCAGACGAACCACAGATCGCCTAAAATTGGGATCAATAGCGATGTGTTTGAAACCAAAAGCACAAGTCTATTAAATACTAATATATTAAACTAGCAAAATGAGGGTTCATTTAATAATTTTCATTTTAATGAGAACTTCAATAGAGCGTTTTCTACTAAGTAGCACAGTTAAAATCACAGCTGAAAACGGGGCCTAGTGAAGAGTTGAAGGGACCCAATGAAGATGCAACTTGATATTTTTTAAAGATTTACTTGCAATATATTAGCCACAGAAAAGCAGTGTTTGACATTTTATAATTAATGGTACATACTGCTCTGGCTAATTTGGCCTACAATTTGTTCATGGTTAAGTTAAAGCACAGTTCTCTGTTTAGTGAATAAATGCCATGGATTTTTTTATTTTTTTTTTGTCTACAAACTGGGTCTGGAGTGTGGAAGCTGCCAAATAATGCAGACCTCACAATTTTCAGTGTATCCTACTACACCTCAAATGTTCCCTTTCTCAATCCAATGAAGAGGGCTCTGTGTACAGGCTGGTTAAATCCAGCTTTCATATAAACACTTCCAACTACTGGGCCTGAACTGAATTGGCAGGAATAACACAAACTATTGTACGCCCTCCTTCTGCTTTGCCACCTCTTTTTCTTTATATCTCTCTCTATATATATATATATTTATACACACACAAACACATATATATATATATATATATATATATATATATATATATATATATATATATATATATATATATATATATATATATATATATATATATATATATATATAAAATCTCCATCTCCAGTACTGCTTCAGTTATAGGATGGGGGGAAATATGTTTTTAGTTCAAGATCCCCATGAAATGCATATCTCTCTGGAGGGCTGTTACGGAATAAAAATCAAAGATTTCTTGGAATTGGACAGGGAAACTGTCTAAAAGTCTATTGATTTGCTCAGATTGAGCAGTCCTTGGCAAAGTATCCTGGAATTTATGAGTCTTGAAGAAGGAGTCTTTTTAAAGGTTTATTCACTAAAGTGTTAATTGTCAGGAATTCAAGGTAAATGTAAAGAGCCAGAAAGCTGAATAGGAAAGTTTGACTATTCTTACATAAAATTAACCTTGAAATCACTTTAAATTTCTGACAAATATCACTTTAATCCTGTGATAATATTTATGAGTCAAGAAATTAATATATATACTGGAGAAATGAGTGCAATACATTTTTAGTGCTGCTGGTTATATATGTAAAATAATGTATTTAAATTTATATAACATATAATTAGAGCGATATATATATATATATATATATATATATATTTGTGTTCGGGGCAAATAGCCGTATATGGAGTAAGGTTCCAGCATAAGCGTAGGATAGTATAAAGGGAGCAAGTCGGTTGTGGTGTGCCAAGACCGACGATACGGTAGGCCTGTAAATAAAGAGGGCCCACCAAGGAGTAAGAAAGTAAAGTAAATGGAAAGAAAAGAGAAAGTGTTGAAATGAGGAGTGGGTGGGAGGGTCATTCTGATGCTGACCTCAAGCGATATGAGTCAGGTAAGGGGTGTCCCTTATATAGGGGAGTAAATTAATTTAAGCCCCTCCCACAAATACAGGCCAAATGGCCTTAAAACTTGTGTTCGGGGCAAATAGCCGTATATGGAGTAAGGTTCCAGCATAAGCGTAGGATAGTATAAAGGGAGCAAGTCGGTTGTGGTGTGCCAAGACCGACGATACGGTAGGCCTGTAAATAAAGAGGGCAAAAAGAATAATCAAAGATTTAATACAGTCAACAATATATACAAATTAACCAGACATTTCCTTAAATGCATTACGGTATTTAATTCCTTGAAGGATTTTTGAAGGTAGGAATCTAGGACCGCAACTGGACACCATTTGTTGTGGGTAGGATAGTATGTTATCTCTACTGTTGGTGCGTGTTGACTCGTTTCGGAATGTGGTAGAGCCAATAGGTAATGATATATGTGTTTACACACGTGGGATCGTTGAAGACAATGATCTGTCTGAGTGGTGGTTATGGTAGTGGATTCTCTGGCCTGAGAAAGGCATAAAAGGCAGTGTGCATGGCTGGTAATGGCCAACTTGGTAGTATAATTGAAAGGTTGTAGCTCTAATAGGTCCAATAAGGATGGAAAAGTTGGATGGCTATTGGTAATATCTGTGAGGAACGTGGGGGGATGGATTCCTGAAAACCTCTGAGTATATTCTTGTCTGGTATGATAGCATGAAGTTATGGTAGTTTGGGCCATAGGTTATCCTGTGTTGTTGAATGCCTGTAAAATATATAATTAATGGTGTGTGAGATGTTTTTAGTTTAAGGTGGCAAAAAATGAAGCAAAACCTAGGAGAAATGTTATGACACAGGTTGAGCTATGTCGTGTTCCAATGAGATTCTTTAAAGCCAGGTGAATAGGTGCGTTCTACAAGTATGGAATGAAAGTGCTAGGTGGGATAGTGCATGCTATGCTGCATGAGTATGTCCAATCCATGATTTTGTCTCTGGAACGAAAGAGTGGCCGTGACTGTATATAAGGCTGTAGGAAGCGTATGATAAACGTGCCTGGAATATAAATGAGACAATTGTCGGCAAGGATGTATACCAACGCCTGGTACATGAAAGTAAAAGAAATGTGGTAAGTGGCCAACCAAGTGAGTTCCCCAGCAATACCATGATCGTATGGATGATGAGTGGCATTTGTTGATGATATGACATTTGCTCAGTTGTCTGAGTAACAACGGATTGATGACCCTGACCATGATTTACCCCATGCCACAGCAGCTGCTTTTAGCGGGGAAAGGATTGCCCATTTTATGCCATGTAAGTGCCAGTTTGTAGGGTCGATGATAGCCGTTTACTGTGTTGATGATATTGGTCTTACTTAACGAAGCTTCAACCCCTGCTTGAGTGATAACTGTAAAGGTAGATCAATGGTGTGTATAGTAAGGAAACTCCTCGGAGGGTATGAGGGAGTTGAGACTTGGGGTAGCGAAGGTGTGTGGTGCCAATAAGTCTATGGTTAGTCTTTGTTTAAGGGAAGATTCCCTTGTGACAATACCAATGCATTTGTGTTTGGTGCCATGCTGTAAATGGTGGAGATTGGAAAACCCAAGTAAAAACCCCTCTGCAAATCTTGGCTATGAGTGTGTTTACAGCCGACAGTTCTGTTGTGCTGACTGTAAGTGAGGGCATGCTATATTCCTTGAGGGCATGCTATATTCCTTGAGAGTTTATTTATGATACCTGTATGGGAGCCCTTTGAAGCTCCAGAGCCTTAGTAACTCTACTACAAGTCTGGAAGGGTGATAAGTCAGTAGTATTGAAAATGCATTGGTGTGTACAGATGGAGAGTACGTTATTTGTAAGTTGTATTGGGACACATGGTTTGTCATGTGCCCTGAATGATTTGAACATATATGCAACAGTCTATGTGCAATGCAACTACTAATACCAATTGTCTATGGTAGTTCAGAGGTGCTGGTACCTGGAGCCTGAGAGTGCTCACCGGTTTGTTTGGGAGAAAATCCCTTCTGTATGGGTACCTGCACAAATAAGCATCTCTACATATTCCAAATACCAACACAACCAAGGGATGGTCAGTTCCCGATTTACCTAGAATCCCTGGGTCTGACCATCATAGATACATCATACATATATATGCCTTGTTTCCCCAATGTGCCGGGATCATATGTGCAGGGTTAACGTCTTGTACCAAGTAACCGAGTTTCGGTTGGTGCTAGTTGTACAGTAGCGTGAGGCCCAGCCTTGTGAGGGCTGTGACTGACTCGAGATTGCCAGTCTGTCGTACATTTTTTGGCTCATGAGTTTATGAGTGAGGCTAGCATGGCCTGGGTGTCACCTGAGTTGGTGTTGCTGGGCCTTCCCCTGCCTCCGTGTTGTCCATTGATGTATAGAGGAGTTTGAATAACTCTGCTTTCCTTGCTGTGGCAGGGTAGGGGATTTGTCGCCTCCTTAGGGCGGAGCCACATCTCCTCTGCTTGAAGGTGTATCACTTCTAGCCAGGGTGCCAGAAAGAGGTGATTCTTCACCATCTTTTTGAGAAATACTTAAATAACAATAAAGATTGCAATTATTATTTGTACCCAGGGGTCTTGTACTGGCTTGCTAGCTAAGCCGTAAGGCGAAACGATTAGGCTTGGTGTTTTTTGGTGACTGGTGAGGGAATTTTTTTTTTTTTGTGGCCACCGAACGTTGTGGCAGGATGTTGGCCTCTCGGTGACAGTAACCAGAAATAGGAGGGGGAGTGACAGGTGAGGCCCTCTCTATGATACAATGCGAGGCGGCTAGCTCACGAGTGGCCCGAGGGGTGTATGTCTCCGAGTGTGAGGAAGGGTGTTGGCCTCGCGGGACCACTAACCGAAGCGTAAAGCAGAGAAACAGGGGGTAATACCTATTGGGCCATAGAACCCTAATTGCCAGTACATTGCTACTATTCCAGGGAAGGTAAGAGATGAAGGTGTATCACTTCTAGCCGTGGTGCTAGGAAGAGGTGATTCTTTACCATCTTTTTGAGAAATACTTAAATAACAATAAAGATTGCAATTATATATTTGTACCCAGGGGTCTTGTACCGGCTTGCTAGCTAAGCCGTAAGGCGAAACGATTAGGCTTGGTGTTTTTTTTTTTGTTTTTGTTTTTTTTTTGGTGACTGGTGAGGCCCTGCTAGTTGCCAAGTGGCTCGAGAGGCTCTATCTATGCTTGGCGCGAGGGGATTTTGTGTGGCCACCGAACGTTGTGGCAGGATGTTGGCCTCTCTGTGACAGTAACCAGAAAATAGGAAGGGGAGTGACAGGTGAGGTCCTCTCTATGATACAATGCGAGGCGGCTAGCTCACCAGTGGCCCGAGGGGTGTATGCCTCCGAGTGTGAGGCGGGGTGTTGGCCTCTCGGGACCACTAACCGAAGCATAATGCAGAGAAAAAAGGGGGTAATACCTATTGGGCCCTAGAACCCTAATTGCCAGTACACTATTACTATTCCAGGGAAGGTAAGAGATGGATAACTAAGTGAGCAGGTGTACGTACCTGGTAGTATGGTATTGAACCTGACAATCCGTATAGGTTTTTTTAGTAGTAACTGTAACCTGAATGGATAAAATCGTATGGCATAAGGAAATATGGCATAGACCAAGCTTATCTTAAAACATACAGTATATGTGAAAGTAAAGTGCCGTGATATGTAAATATTAAACATCATATCCATACTGGTTAAATATGTATCAATCTTAACCCATTAAGTGCAGTATGTATGTGAACCATATTACCAGTTACGTATATACAGATGCGTGTGCTACTGTGTAATATGTGTATTTATAACAGATGTTGATATACTGC
>OW240917.1:208721390-208841438 GCA_933207985.1 Pelobates cultripes
AAGCCGTAAACTTTTGCATAGCGAAGTAGATTCACTGCCATTGAAAAGGGGTGCATGGCGGTGGTGTGGGCCCTCAAAAAGCTGCAACCTACTTGTATGGACAACCGTTTACCTTACTCACAGATCACAACAAATTTGGGGCACTGCTCGTGCAATCTAATGTGCCACCAGATAGGAGTGGTGTGTTTAGTACTATTGTTATCAGTTTAATCACTGTTACGCCCCCTATCCGTTGATGTGGAGCAAGGCAGCAGCATGAAGAGGACTCAGCAGGAGGTTATGGAAGAGGATGGAGTAGGAGGGTAGAGGAGGTGGCGTACTGTATGATGCAAGCTGTGGGGCTGACTTACACCTGCTTGAAGATAACTAACTGCTATTCAATCTATAACAGTGAAAAAAGTTTTTTGTTTTTAAATCCAAGCTATTGTGACACCAGATATAAGTGGTGGCACTGGTCACCGTATCCACTGTTAGCGTAACACACCTGCTTGAAGATAACTAACTGCTATTCAATCTATAACAGTGAAAAAAGTTTTTGTGACACCAGATATAAGGACACTGACTGCTATTCAATCTATAACAGTGAAAAAAGTGTTTTTTTTTTTAAATCCAAGCTATTGTGACACCAGATATAAGTGGTGGCACTGGTCACCGTATCCACTGTTAGCGTAACACACCCGCTTTAAGGACACTGACTGCTATTCAATCTATAACAGTGAAAAAAGTTTTTTGTTTTTAAATCCAAGCTATTGTGACACCAGATATAAGTGGTGGCACTGGTCACCGTATCCACTGTTAGCGTAACACACCCGCTTTAAGGACACTGACTGCTATTCAATCTAAACAGTGAAAAAAGTTTTTTGTTTTTAAATTTAAGCTATTGTGTCACCAGATCTAAGTGGTGGCACTGGTCACCGTATCCACTGTTAGCGTAACACACCCGCTTTAAGGACACTGACTGCTATTCAATCTATAACAGTGAAAAAAGTTTTTTGTTTTTAAATGCAAGCTATTGTGACACCAGATCTAAGTGGTGGCACTGGTCACCGTATCCACTGTTAGTGTAACACACCTGCTTGAAGATAACTAACTGACTGCTATTCAATCTATAACAGTGAAAAAAGTTTTTTGTTTTTAAATCCAAGCTATTGTGACACCAGATATAAGTGGTGGCACTGGTCACCGTATCCACTGTTAGCGTAACACACCCGCTTTAAGGACACTGACTGCTATCCAATCTAAACAGTGAAAAAAGTTTTTTGTTTTTAAATTTAAGCTATTGTGTCACCAGATCTAAGTGGTGGCACTGGTCACCGTATCCACTGTTAGCGTAACACACCAGCTTTAAGGACACTGACTGCTATTCAATCTATAACAGTGAAAAAAGTGTTTGTTTTTTTAAATCCAAGCTTTGTGTCACCAGATCTAAGTGGTGGCACTGGTCACCGTATCCACTGTTAGCGTAACACACCCGCTTTAAGGACACTATCTGCTATTCAATCTATAACAGTGAAAAAAGTGTTTTTTGTTTTTAAATCCAAGCTTTGTGTCACCAGATCTAAGTGGTGGCACTGGTCACCGTATCCACTGTTGGCGTAACACACCCGCTTTAAGGACACTGACTGCTATTCAATCTATAACAGTGAAAAAAGTTTTTTGTTTTTAAATCCAAGCTTTGTGTCACCAGATCTAAGTGGTGGCACTGGTCACCGTATCCACTGTTAGCGTAACACACCCGCTTTAAGGACACTGGCTGCTATTCAATCTATAACAGTGAAAAAAGTGTTTTTTTTTTTAAATCCAAGCTGTTGTGACACCAGATCTAATTGGTGGCACTGGTCACCGTATCCACTGTTAGCGTAACACACCCGCTTTAAGGACACTGACTGCTATTCAATCTATAACAGTGAAAAAAGTGTTTTGTTTTTTTAAATCCAAGCTTTGTGTCACCAGATCTAATTGGTGGCACTTGTCAGCGTATCCACTGTTAGCGTAACACACCCGCTTAAGGACACTGACTGCTATTCAATCTATAACAGTGAAAAAAGTTTTTTGTTTTTAAATCCAAGCTATTGTGACACCAGTCTAGTGGTGGCACTGGTCACCGTATCCACTGTTAGCGTAACACACCGCTTTAAGGACACTGACTGCTATTCAATCTATAACAGTGAAAAAAGTTTTTTGTTTTTAAATCCAAGCTATTGTGACACCAGATATAAGTGGTGGCACTGACTGGGGAAATGGGCACAGTATGCACTGTGAGCCTGACACAGAAGCTGGCAGCAGTGGCAGACAACTAAGTGCAATTACATTACATAGAAAAATTTTTTTTTTAAAAGCATACCCTAACCCTAACCTAGCTATGCTTTTCCCTATCTAATGAACAGCAGCTACACTTTCCCTCCTCTTACTAAGCATGCAGCTTGAGAATGAATCTAAAATGGATGCCTTCCAGGAGGTGGGAGGGTCTGCTAGGGAGGGTGTGCTGCTAATTGGCTGGAATGTGTCTGCTGACTGTGAGGTACAGGGTCAAAGTTTACTCAATGATGACGAATAGGGGGCGGGTCGAACCGCGCATATGTTCGCCCGCCGAGGCGAACGCGAACATGGTATGTTCGCCAGGAACCGTTCGCCAGCGAACCGTTCGGTACATCACTAATATATATACAAAGTGAAAATACCGGCACTCAAGGTTTTCCAGAAGATAACTTCTCCATTTATTGCGGAAGAAAAATTCGACGTTTCAGCTCCACTGGGGAGCTTTCATTAGGACACAATTCCTGATGAAAGCTCCCCAGTGGAGCTGAAACATCGAATTTTTCCTCCGCAATAAATGGAGAAGTTATGTTCTGGAAAACCTTGAGTGCTGGTATTTTCACTTTGTTTATGATTAAGCCACCAGAGCACCAGGTACTATTTTTATTTCTCTAGTTGGAGTGCAGGGGTATTTTGTATTTTCATATATATATATATATATATATATATATATATATATAAATAGCTGAATCAAAGGTTGCACTCACGGATTCTTTAAAACATAGCTTTTATTATGTACTCCTAAAAAAATCGACGTTTCAGTCCTATTCAAGGACTTTCATCAGGATTATGAAAACATAGCATAACAATTTAGCCATATATAGGATGCAATGAATTACAAAAACTCACCACAGGTGCCATGAGGGGACCGGCGTCCCAGCCGGGAATGTGCGCATGTGCTGAGAAGCCCCTCCCCCTGAATGTGAATGTGAACTATGCATATTAATAAAGTGCTAATGAGTCATTTAAAGTGCAATCAAAGTCATCTCTTAAAGTGCTATATGCGTGCAAAATATTTAAAGTGCCACAGTGCTGATGTAAACATATTGTGATCCAATACAATTTATATAAATATTTATATTTAAATAACCCCAATGATTAAAAATTAATATTAATAAACTAATCAATCAAAAAAATATATGGTTATATGAGGCTTTTTTACATAACTTTTTTTCTTTCTTCTTTCTGCTCCTCTGTCACTCAACAAATATATATTTTCAAACAATTGTTGCAACAACACTATTATATTCTGCGTCAAAAAATATTGATCACATTTTAAAACAATAACTATTAATGCTTGCAAAAAATATATGGTCAATTGTATAATAAGAGGACGGTCGCAGGATAATCATGAAAAATGCATATAGAAAAACCTAAAATACACATGAATATAAAATCACATATTAGAAGAACATTAAGGGGCATTCAGGCCAAAAAAGAATGTAAAGACAAAGCTTCATTTAATCCTTTTGGAGACACAGTGTCCAACTCATGAATCCAATAAGCTTCTCTATTGAGTAGCATTCTCCCCCTATCTCCCCCTCTTCTAGGTATAGGGATATGGTCAATAGCCACAAATTTCAATGTAGCCAATGGATGCTTTAGTTCAAAGAAGTGTTTTGCAACCGGTTTATCTGAGGAACCGTCTCGATATGCCAGTCTAATAGAAGATCTATGTCCCCTGATTCGTTCGCAGATAGCCGTCTCCGTTTTCCCAATGTAGCATAAGCCACACGGACAAGACAATTTGTATATTACATGTGTCGTCTTGCAAGTGATAGTATATCGAATAGTATATTTTCTATTATTATGAGGATGAAAAAAAATTCTTGCAGGTGTCATGTGGCTACAGGTCACACAACCAAGGCAGCGAACAGATCCTCTTATTTGTTCCTTCGCTATGTTCAAATAGCTTTGAGAGGGATCCGTACGTACTAGCATATCTTTTAGGTTTCTATTTCTCTTATAACAGATTAATGGCTTTTCTTTAAACACTTTCGGGAGTGTGTCATCACTTGACACTATCCTCCAATTTTTCCTAATGACCGATGCCACTTGGGGAGTAGATTGGTTGTATACCATAGGGAAGACCAAGTTAAGAGGTTTCTTCTTTGTTTCGGTAGCGCGTGCATTCAATGCTTCTTGTAGCGCTGTTTCCAACATATATTCATCATAGCCTCTTTGAACAAATTTCTTCAAAGAGGCTATGATGAATATATGTTGGAAACAGCGCTACAAGAAGCATTGAATGCACGCGTGTTTCTTTAATGGCTGTGTGTTGAGTTATTTTGAGGGGACAGCAAATTTACACTGTTATCAAGGCTGTACGCTTACTACTTCACATTGTAGCAGAGTGTCATTTCTTCAGTGTTGTCACATGAAAAGATATAATAAAATATTTACAAAAATGTGAGGGATGTTCCCACTTTTGTGAGATACTGTATATGCCAGAATATGAAGATCACATACCGTTTTACACTGCTCACTTCTGAAATCTTCCACTACCAAGTTTCTGGGGAGTTAGGTTTAAGCCCTTATTATTGTCATAATGAAGCATGGCCACTAAAAAGAAGTGTCTTTGTCACTGCAATGTTCTGGTGCAAGTTGTGGCCAGGGAACATTAATTGTAATTGGATCAACAGCAAAATACAGATGTAAGGAAGGCTGAACTTGATGGACGCAAGTTTCTTTTTAGCTATGTAACTATGTAAATATGTAACTATGTTAGTAGTGCCATGTTTTTAATATATGTGCAAACAACATATTCTGCAATGCTTTACAGTTTTACAGTGGTAATACACGATACACAACATGAAGTAATTGCATATAAAATAAAATTAGGGTGAAGGTGGCCCTGCTCAAAAAACTTACAATCTAGAAACGTTTTAGTTTATTAGTACACAAAAATACAACAGAGAAATCATATGTTCAATGTATGTTAAAGGAACACTATAGTGTTAAGAATTCAAAACCTGTGTTCCTAACGCTATAATGCCTCTGTCCCTAGTTGTATATAGGTTCCCCCTGGCCCCCCTTTGTCCAATACTTTAAAAGTGCATTGGGAAGAGGTCCTAAGCATGACTTCTTCCGATATGATTTCCAACCCAACGCTCCTCACTCTATGCGTGGCAAGTACCATGTGTGCACCCAGTGCTTCATTAGGAAAACATTAAATCCATTGCTTTCCTGTGAGCTTCTGCACCATGTGACCATGTTTTTCAGGAAGGCAGTCATTAGAGGTGGATTTAACCCTGCAATGTAAACATGTAGTGTTAAACTGACAAGACTACTGCACCCAGACCACTTCTTGGAGTAACTATAGTGGTCCTTTAATGTATATTAAATCGCACTTATTTGAAGCTGGATGTCCTCACGGGCCTCCAGCGTCAAAAAAGATCCCCATAGGAAAGCGGGTTTGAAAGCGTGGTGCCACTGGACGCGCGTGCGCATTCGGCTCCACTTGGGAACTGACGTTGGTGGAGGAGGAAAGGTCACCAGTGCTGAGGGAGCCCGGCACTGGATTAAGGAAAGCAAATACATGGTTAATTAACCATTTATTTGCCATGGAACAGGGCCCTAGTCACCTTTTAGGTTTTATAATTTATATTCCTAACGCTATAGTGTTTCTTTAATGGCTGTGTGTGGAGTTATTTTGACGGCACCGCAAATTTACACTGTTATACAGGCTGTACACTTACTACTTTACATTGTAGCAGAGTGTCATTTCTTCAGTGTTGTCACATGAAAAGATATAATAAAATATTTACAAAAATGTGAGGGATGTTCCCACTTTTGTGAGATACTGTATATGCCAGAATATGAAGATCACATACCGTTTTGCACTGCTCACTTGTGAAATCTTCCACTACCAAGTTTCTGGGGAGTTAGGTTTAAGCCCTTATTATTGTCATAATGAAGCATGGCCACTAAAAAGAAGTGTCTTTGTCACTGCAATGTTCTGGTGCAAGTTGTGGCCAGGGAACATTAATTGTAATTGGATCAACAGCAAAATACAGATGTAAGGAAGGCTGAACTTGATGGACGCAAGTTTCTTTTTAGCTATGTAACTATGTAAATATGTAACTATGTTAGTAGTGCCATGTTTTTAATATATGTGCAAACAACATATTCTGCAATGCTTTACAGTTTTACAGTGGTAATACACGATACACAACATGAAGTAATTGCATATAAAATAAAATTAGGGTGAAGGTGGCCCTGCTCAAAAAACTTACAATCTAGAAACGTTTTAGTTTATTAGTACACAAAAATACAACAGAGAAATCATATGTTCAATGTATGTTAAAGGAACACTATAGTGTTAAGAATTCAAAACCTGTGTTCCTAACGCTATAATGCCTCTGTCCCTAGTTGTATATAGGTTCCCCCTGGCCCCCCTTTGTCCAATACTTTAAAAGTGCATTGGGAAGAGGTCCTAAGCATGACTTCTTCCGATATGATTTCCAACCCAACGCTCCTCACTCTATGCGTGGCAAGTACCATGTGTGCACCCAGTGCTTCATTAGGAAAACATTAAATCCATTGCTTTCCTGTGAGCTTCTGCACCATGTGACCATGTTTTTCAGGAAGGCAGTCATTAGAGGTGGATTTAACCCTGCAATGTAAACATGTAGTGTTAAACTGACAAGACTACTGCACCCAGACCACTTCTTGGAGTAACTATAGTGGTCCTTTAATGTATATTAAATCGCACTTATTTGAAGCTGGATGTCCTCACGGGCCTCCAGCGTCAAAAAAGATCCCCATAGGAAAGCGGGTTTGAAAGCGTGGTGCCACTGGACGCGCGTGCGCATTCGGCTCCACTTGGGAACTGACGTTGGTGGAGGAGGAAAGGTCACCAGTGCTGAGGGAGCCCGGCACTGGATTAAGGAAAGCAAATACATGGTTAATTAACCATTTATTTGCCATGGAACAGGGCCCTAGTCACCTTTTAGGTTTTATAATTTATATTCCTAACGCTATAGTGTTTCTTTAATGGCTGTGTGTGGAGTTATTTTGACGGCACCGCAAATTTACACTGTTATACAGGCTGTACACTTACTACTTTACATTGTAGCAGAGTGTCATTTCTTCAGTGTTGTCACATGAAAAGATATAATAAAATATTTACAAAAATGTGAGGGATGTTCCCACTTTTGTGAGATACTGTATATGCCAGAATATGAAGATCACATACCGTTTTGCACTGCTCACTTGTGAAATCTTCCACTACCAAGTTTCTGGGGAGTTAGGTTTAAGCCCTTATTATTGTCATAATGAAGCATGGCCACTAAAAAGAAGTGTCTTTGTCACTGCAATGTTCTGGTGCAAGTTGTGGCCAGGGAACATTAATTGTAATTGGATCAACAGCAAAATACAGATGTAAGGAAGGCTGAACTTGATGGACGCAAGTTTCTTTTTAGCTATGTAACTATGTAAATATGTAACTATGTTAGTAGTGCCATGTTTTTAATATATGTGCAAACAACATATTCTGCAATGCTTTACAGTTTTACAGTGGTAATACACGATACACAACATGAAGTAATTGCATATAAAATAAAATTAGGGTGAAGGTGGCCCTGCTCAAAAAACTTACAATCTAGAAACGTTTTAGTTTATTAGTACACAAAAATACAACAGAGAAATCATATGTTCAATGTATGTTAAAGGAACACTATAGTGTTAAGAATTCAAAACCTGTGTTCCTAACGCTATAATGCCTCTGTCCCTAGTTGTATATAGGTTCCCCCTGGCCCCCCTTTGTCCAATACTTTAAAAGTGCATTGGGAAGAAGTCCTAGGCATGATTTCTTCCGATATGATTTCCAATCCAATGCTCCTCACTCTATGCGTGGCAAGTACCATGTGTGCACCCAGTGCTTCATTAGGAAAACATTAAATCCATTGCTTTCCTGTGAGCTTCTGCACCATGTGACCATGTTTTTCAGGAAGGCAGTCATTAGAGGTGGATTTAACCCTGCAATGTAAACATGTAGTGTTAAACTGACAAGACTACTGCACCCAGACCACTTCTTGGAGTAACTATAGTGGTCCTTTAATGTATATTAAATCGCACTTATTTGACGCTGGATGTCCTCACGGGCCTCCAGCGTCAAAAAAGATCCCCATAGGAAAGCGGGTTTGAAAGCGTGGTGCCACTGGACGCGCGTGCGCATTCGGCTCCACTTGGGAACTGACGTTGGTGGAGGAGGAAAGGTCACCAGTGCTGAGGGAGCCCGGCACTGGATTAAGGAAAGCAAATACATGGTTAATTAACCATTTATTTGCCATGGAACAGGGCCCTAGTCACCTTTTAGGTTTTATAATTTATATTCCTAACGCTATAGTGTTTCTTTAATGGCTGTGTGTGGAGTTATTTTGACGGCACCGCAAATTTACACTGTTATACAGGCTGTACACTTACTACTTTACATTGTAGCAGAGTGTCATTTCTTCAGTGTTGTCACATGAAAAGATATAATAAAATATTTACAAAAATGTGAGATGTACTCACTTTTGTGAGATACTGTATATCAAAGGACTGTACCAATAAGTCCTTAGAGTACCATTTTTATTTAGTGTGGATTATCTGCTAAACTTTGCACTGGGCCGAATATTATTGTAGTCGGCAAGCACCAACGTTTGTGCATGTTATCATGATATACATATATTTGTGGTAGGGACATAAAGGCCGTAAACTGTAAGGGGATCTGTGATTACTAATGGCAGGCCTGCATAGTTAACACATTAACATAAGAGACTATAATGTTATGTAAAGACTGCTGTTCAGGGATACCTGTAAAATGTC
The DNA here is from genome assembly GCA_933207985.1 of Pelobates cultripes. NCBI lineage: Eukaryota > Metazoa > Chordata > Amphibia > Anura > Pelobatidae > Pelobates > Pelobates cultripes. The sequence goes on from OW240917.1 coordinate 208,730,517, forward strand.
AATTGCATGACATTTTTTTAAAATAATATTGATTCATAGATATTATCTTCAGCAACACTGTAATTTCAGCCTAGACAGGTTCAATATAGCTGACAATCCTGGAACGGAGGTACTAAAATGTATTTCTTTTCTCTGTAAAGGCCAACACAAATTGTTGAGGTGAAAGAGGGAGATGTTTATTAAAAAATGTAAATGAAAATATAACCAAACCCACTGAGTTGGTAGGGAGATGGTTAGTAGATTTTTTCACCTGCATTACTTTGTAATTGTACATGTGCATGACATTCATGTACTTAAAAACTTGCTAGAATAATAATAATTATTATTATTAATTAATTAATAATAATGCAAACCCTAAAATTATTTTTTCTAAAAAGGATTTGTTGTGTAGAAGATTCAGGATCCTCAATTTGGCCTTAGGGGTTCATATAACACGATGATTTATGTGTATGTTGAGCAGTTGCCAAAAGAGAAGTTACTTTATTGTTTACCTATTGCCCAGCAGTTTCTACATGGTGACATTTTAATGGATTCGTTTCTTTCTTTTTTCTTTCTTTCTTTTTTCTTTCTTTTTTTCTTTCTTTCTTTCCATCTTTCCTTCTTTCCTTCTTTCCTTCCATGGAGGTCTCTCTTTTTCTACAATAATTTGGTTTTGATCTATTGTTAAAAGTGCGTAATTGTGTAAAAAAACGGGTTTGGAGCCATTATGGTTCAGGTTAATGGAACAAATCCCATGTTTGATTTTTAAATGTTAACCATGGGTCATGGGTTGAAGATAAATGCTCAGGACACAGAATCTTCGGAAGATTATGTAGTTGCAGTAACTACAATTATGGGTTATCAGAATAATTAATCATAAATAAAAGAGTTTAGAATTATTATTTTATTTATTTATTTATTTATTTTACTGAAGATGGCTAATAGTGTTGTTGAAAAAATCAATATGCAATTTTTTTACACTTATTTAACTTTAGTTACCCCATCTGTAAAATTCACAATTTCCTATGTTGATACTGTTTTATTATATTAAAAATTGAAAACTTGTACCTTGCTTGGCAAGGATTATAAAATCCGCTCTAAGGTATTGGCAAACAGGCTGAAAAGTTATTTACGCTTCCTGGTACATCACAATCAGACTTATTGTGCACCCAACAGATTGATAATTGATTTAAAAAAATATTATTTTTTTATGTGCTTCAGTGATTTTTTACATTTATCTTTTTTTGGTTCTGGTGTCATTTATTTGGATGTCCTTTGATTTATTTATTTTCTGTTTTGAAATATTTGGGCTTTAGTGATTTTTTAAGCTGCATTCAGCACTTTATTGTAACATTTTCAAAGTGTTTTTTTTGGTTAAGAGGGGTATCTGACATCTTTATCTTGGCTGTTATGTGCATTGTACATTTACTGTGTAGACTTCAGAGGTTTTATCCCTGGAATAATAGCAAAATCTGTTATAACTTTAGCCTATGCTGATGATTTGTTAATTGTTATTAGCTGTGTTATAAGATATTGATGCCTTAAATATATACTTCAGGCCTGACTGAAGTGCTTTGTGTGTGAAAAGTGTATCCTGTTTTTTATTTTTATTTTTATTTTACAAAAATACAGATTTCACTAGAAATTGTGACTTTTATAAATTAACGTTGTTACAACCGCTGGCTGTCAATCAGCAAACCAGTCCTGTTACTTCCTGGTAATTTAGCTCAGTAGACCTAAACTTTAAGGGATACTCCAGGCACCCAGACCACTTCTGCCCATTGGAGTGGTCTGGGTGCCAACTCCCACTACTCTTAACCCTGCAAGTGTAATTATTGCAGTTTTAATAAATTGCAATATTTATATTGCAGAGTTAAGTCCTCCTCTAGTGGCCACCAGAGGAGACTTCCGTGTTCATAGAACACAAAACGTGTTTTAAAACAACGCTGGACGTCCCCACAACTCACAAGAAAAACTTTTCGTGTTTAAGGAAGACAGATTTTTATTGTAAAAAACAATCAAGAGTAAAAAAAGAGTAAAACAATAAATAGATGTGCATACTCTCAGGGGGAAACCTGATCTGCAATACTACTACAACAGGTCTCCCACAAAGGGTTTTGCAACTTATGACACTGCTCTCTCCTGCTACTATTTATTTACTCTTTATACAATACAAATCTGTTTTCCTTAACCAATTAAGAATATAGCTAATTGAACACATTCTGATCAAAACAAAATGTAAACAAAACCTGGAATTTGCGCTATATGTTTGTTAAACCATAATTTACCTTATTCATATTAAGTGCACCCACACTTAGTATAGATTATTATTTATTACTATTTATTATTTATATAGCGCCAACAAATTCCGTAGAGCTTTACAGTGAGTGGACGAACAAACATGTAGTTGTAACCAGACAAGTTGGACACACAGGAACAGAGGGGTTGAGGGCCCTGTTCAATTAACTTACATGCTAGAGGGAGTGGGGTAAAGTGACACAAGAGATAAGGATAGTATTAGACTAATGACAATTGCAAGAGAGGAATCAGTCGGGAGCTAGTTTAATTCATACGCTTTTATGAAGAAGTGTGTTTTTAATGATTTTCTTGAAGGAATGGAGACTGGGTGAGCATCTAAGAGGAGGGAAGTGAGTTCCACAGGAATGGTCATTTTGTTCAGGAGAAAACGGGCTTTCATTTCATATCAACTATTTTTTTGTCAATCTTTCTTTTATTGAAGCATTGTGGGGTGGGATACAGAATACAAAAAGGGAGGTGCAACAGTAGTCAGGTACACAGTATAGTTGCAGTGGTTTGATATGCACTTTTGAGTTTAGTTGCCTCTTTTACCTTTTGTGAAAAATAAGCAAAACAATCACATCTTAACAAATAACATAACAGTGCTATGATTTGTTTATCGTGGGTTAGACGTGTGGGGTTATAACCTGGCAAGTTTTAACTTGCTAGAATGAGGTGCTCCGTGGGGCTACCAGGAGTAAGATCTAGGAGGTGTATATACGTGTATGTATAAGTCTATGATTATATATGTGCATATGTATAATCTTCATATCTATAAAACAAAACACATTTTCTCTAAATAATGTTATCCCTTCTATTTTTCACTTTCACACTAGCTTCTCTCATTATTAAAATATCCCTATCCTTCTGCTCACCTGTCCCTGGCAACACCATCTCCATTACTTCCACTTTACTCCCCTCCCCTTTCTATACATCCCATGCATTCTACATATACCTTTCCAGTCTATCTCTCCTCCTCTGACACTGCTACCTCTGCATCTTTATCCTTTGGTGGTCTTTAACTTACCCACAACCCAAAGGTTGTGGTGTAGGGTTTCTCCTCTCACCTCACTGCTCCTTCAAACCTCTACCCAACTCCCTTCCCTCTTTCCCATCATTTGAAATTTAGGCGATTTGCCTTTTAAAACCCTTCTCTGCTAACATTGTCATTATTTATCACCCCCTTGGTTCCCCTCTCCTCCTCCTTGACCACTTTGCTGCCTGGCTACCCTACTTCCTCTCTTCTAATATGTCATCCCTAATTCTCGGGGACTTCTCATTTCCTATTAACCCACCTTTGACCTCAGCAGCCTTTAAACTACTTTCAGTTACTTCCTCCCTCGGGCTATCACAGTGGGCTAATTTTCCCACCCATGTAGCTGGCAATACCCTTGACCTCATTTTCTCTTATGCATATACAGTATCTAATATCTGCAACACTCCATTTCCTCTCTCTGATCAGTACCTCTTATCGTTTGCCCTCACCCAACAACCTCAGCCAAACCCCCCTCAACTCAGGAGGAACCTTAATTCTATTGACCTCCAGCAGCTGTCAGCTTAAATTGATTCACAGCTCCTATCTATCCCTTTCCTCTCCTGTCCCTCACTGGCCATCTCCACATATAACATTACCCTCACCTCTGCCTTGAACGCTGCAGCCCCTCTCCAAACATGCACCTTGAGGAGGACACACCCCCAGCTGTGGCATACTAAATCAACACGCAACCTGCAAAGATGCTCCCGTTGTGCTGAACACTCCTAGAGTAAGTCTTGGACCCAGGCAGAAGATCTGCTTTATAGATTCCTGCTGTGTTCATACAGTGCAGCCCTTGCCCTCGCCAGACAGTCATACTTTTCCTCTCTTATTAGTTCATGCTCCCGCAATCCCAGGTGTCTCTTTGACACCTTTAACTTTTTTCTTCACCCTGCTGTGGCCACCCCACCTCACCTCACAGCTGATGTAGCTTTGCATGCTACTTTACCGACAAGATTGAACAGATTGAACGAACCTTGCTGTTCTCTTTCTCAATCACACGTTGATTCCTACCCTTCAGAATTTCTCCCCAGCTACTGAACATGAGGTGGCTGCACTTTTCCTCTCACCACTACCACTTGCCCGCTCGATCCTGTCCCATCTCACCTTATCAGATCTCTCTCCCCTTGTCTTGTGCCTTCCTTAACATACAGCTTCAACTGCTCTCTCTCTCTTCTGGCGGTTTCCCTGCTGCCTTAAATATGCCACTGTAGTACCTATCGTGAAAAAAAACATCTCTTGACCCGTCCTCCCCCTCCAACTATCGTTACATATCCCTGCTTCCTTTTTTCCTCAAAGCTTCTGGAAAGACTTGTCTTTACCCGTATGTCTCACTTCTTTAATTCCAGCTCTCTCCTTGACCCTCTGGAATCTGGCTTCCGCCCTCTCCACTCTACTGAGACTGCTCTTATCAAAGTTACTAACGACCTAATCGCAGCTAAATCTAGAGGCTACTACTCCATGCTAATTCTTCTTGACCTCTCTGCTACCTTTGACATTATTGATCATGCTCTCCTTCTTCAAACTCTTCAATCATTCGGTCTCTGTGACTCTGTCCCCTAGTGGTTTTCCTCTTATCTCTCCCAATGCTCATTCAGTGTCTCCTCCCCTCGTCCTGTCTCAGTTGGAGTCCCCCAAGGAGTCCCTCTGTCCTTCTATTTTCTCTTTAGAGTGCCTCTCTTGGCAAACTTATTACCTCATTTGGATTCCACTACCACCTGTACACTGATGAAACCCAGATATATCTCACTTCCCTGGACCTCTCCCCTGCCGTCCTGCAACGTGTCACTGTTTGCCTTTCTTCCATTTCTGACTGGATGTCCTCTCGCTTTCTGAAGCTCAATCTCTCTAAAACTGAGATCCTTGTCTTTCCTCCTCCTAATACTGATTCTCCTCTTTCGCTCTCCCTTCAAGTTAGTGGTATCCACATAAGTCCATCCTTGTAAGCGCGCTGTCTTGGTATGAACTTGATTCTGGCCTCACCTTTGAGCCTCATATTCAGTATGTTGCCAAATCCTATAGATTCCATCTTACAAAAAATCCGCCCCCTTCTTACGCAAAATGAGCTTGTCCATGCTCTAGTAATTTCCCACATTTATTATTGTAACCCTCCCCTAATTGGTCTTCCCAAAAGTCATATTGCCCCGCTACAGTCTGTAATGAATGCTGCCGCCAGACTGATTTTCCTCTCTAGTCGGTCCTCTCACACCTCACCCCTCTGTCAGTGCTTACATTGGCTTCCTGTATCCTATAGGAGTCAATTCAAAGTGCTAACCTATACCTATAAATCACTGAAAAATTCTAGCCACTCTTATATCTCTTCACAGAACTATAGGTATGACCCTTCTCTTTCTCTCCGCACTGCCCGTGATCTTCTCCTGTCCGCCACTCACACCCGTACGGCCAACTCACACTTGCAGGACTTCTTGCGGGCGGCTCTCTTCCTATGGTATAGCCTGCCCACTTTCCCCTAGTCTTCAATAATTTAAGAAGTGCCTTAAAACCCATCTCTTTAGGAAAGCTTATGGCCTCCAGGAGTAACCACTACCTTACATACCTGTCTCTTTCTCTCTCCAAAGGGCAGCACTTTATTCTCTCCTCCAGCTCTGCTTCACTCTCATCTTATTTGATTGTTATTTCCTGTCCTAATGTGTTTTATACCCCACCTTCTATAGACTGTAAGCTCTTTTGAGCAGGGTTCTCTTCAACCTATCGTTCCTGAAAGTTTTCTTGTAATTGTCCTATTTATAGTTGAACCCCCCCTCTCATAATATTATAAAACGCTACGGAATCTGTTGGCGCAATATAAATGTCAATAATAATAATAATAGAAGGTGGGCATGTGCCCGCAGCTTGTGGTGCGCTTGGGACTACAGTGTGTCAGCAAGGATGGGCCTCACTATATGAGGGGCGAGGTATGGCAAAATCGTAGGTTGCGTGTCTGAGTGGTGGCTAAAGATTGTCGAGTCTGTTGTAGCATTCGATCTGTTGTGGCTAAAGTGGTCAGGCCTCGGCTATAATGAGTGTATTGACTCTCACTTCTGTGACTCCTAAGGGAGTTGCAGGGAGGGGCATGTGTGTGAAAGGGGTTAGTGTGGGGGCTAGTCCCCTAATAAGCGTAAACGTTAAACATATGACGTAGCCAATAGCTTCTCGAAGTTGTAGTAGCTTGTTACTTAGTCAGGTCCCCATTCTCATCGTTGGTCGTACACGTGGGACTAAGGGGACCATGGTGGTTGAATCCCAGCGGTGGGTGCCATTTGGCCTCCTGCTTCCCTGTCAGTTACAGATAGCCCAATGTCCTAAACAAGATAGGTGCGTCCTCAGTGGAAGATAGGCTATGTACAGTCCCGTTATGTTTCACCACAAGGGATCTTGGGTCTGCCCAACGGTACGCTATGCCGACTTTTCTCAACCGATTTGTGATGGAGGTGAGCAATTGTCTCCACTGCGGGGTGGACCTTGAGAGGTCTTGGTAGGATGACAGTTCCGTGCCCTCAAACAAGTAGGGCGTCTTGGTCCGCCGGGCTGTTAGTAAGGCTTTCTTGTCCTGTGTGAGGGAGCAGCGGACTATTACAGCGCTCACGGCTCTAGGGGAGCTCTAGGGGATTTTGGTAGGTGAAATAATCACGAACACAAACTTTTTGGCCTGTGTCGGTGGTAAGAGCAAGGCCACCATGTGTCTCAAGTAGTGTGGCAGTTCTTCTGTTGTTATGGCCTCAGGGACACCGCATATTTTTTAATTGTTGCGTTGGGTGGGGTCATCCAGGGCAGCGAAGACCACGGTTTGCGAGTTGAGGGATTCTCTCAGCCTTTCTTGTCTGGCATCGAGGATGTCCTCCTCCGTGGCCTGGACGCTGTCAGTGACTGTTTGCAGCTCGGCTTGGATCGCGGCTATGTCTGCCGCCAGCATCCATCGAAAGTCAGCCAGGAGGTCTTTAATGTCCTGCTTGGTGGCCAGAGCTAATAAGTCTGAGATAGTTGTGGCTGGCTGCTCAGGGGCCTGTGGTGTGGGGTGTGTTGGGGTTTGCATGGGGTGCTGAGGGTTAACTGAGGCCTCATGGCTCTCCTGGGTCACCAGTTTGTGGTGGGCCAGTCGGTCGAGTGGGGCCCCTATATCATGGGCGTCATGTGGGGTGCCTGTTTGGAGCTTTTGTGAGTGCCTACACATTGTGGAGAGCTGATCCAGTGTTGAGTGGTAGGTGTACTCTGTGGTAAAGTGCACAGGAAGTCCCAGCAGCTCTGTCAGATCGAGGCGTGAAGAGAGATGGTAGGCTGCGGACCCTTCCTTTGTTGTTTCGGCCCAGATTTCAAAAAGAAAGGCATGTACTGGTGCCTGAAGACTGCCCTAGGTGATCTCTCGGGTGGATGCAGCCCGATATTTGGCAGATTCTCATATCAACTTTGAGAAATTAAGACATTTTGTTATTTTTCAAGTTTTGTGTGGCATTTTAACTGTGAATGTCATAATACTGTTAGTTTTTGCTGCAATAAAATGCAGTCATTTTTCCACCTTTATGAAGAGGGACTTACGTATTTTTATGTTATATTTATCTTGATGTATTAAACTATCCTATTTATGGACACGGTTCACTTCCTGGGTCAAGACCGGGAATATACCTGCTATCCTAGCTCCTCTATTACCACCAAACCAAGCTCCATAAGAATATTTTCTTACTTTACTCCAACACCTCTTCGTTGATCACACAGCTTCCCCTATATTTAGGGTTGTACTTACCTGTTTTTCATTACGGTCCTTGCCGTGCCCCTCTAGTGGATTTACTGCTTATAACAAATACACTTATGGCTTTAGCGCGGCTGTTCAGATAAAATAACTATAACTAAAAAAAATTTAAAAAGCAGTCAGTAAAGTTCCCTTCAAGCTTATATGTATGTTTCTAACCACTATGTCATGTTTCTACGTTTGTATCACATGCTATGATTATGTTGAACCTGCCTCTGACAAAAATAAAGAATTGAAAACATTATTAAAAAAGTTGAGAGATTATCCAATCAAATTATTTTGTTTATTAGTGGATTACCAGTACCTTTGTCTCTCAATGGTACCCAGTTTTTATAGACATCTTCTGAATGTTTGGCAGTTGTTAACAGTTCACTTGAAAAGGCGAAATCTATAGACTTATATTATTTTTGGAACAACCACTGATTTACAATCAAAGCATTTTATTAGTTTACTTATTGACAATAAAATGACGAAAATTTGTGATTTTATACATTTTAAAGCACTTTATTGGAAGAAGTTAAGTTTTCTGGCATCTCTTAGGATTTAGATCAGTTAGTGTTATTGCTAATTATTTAGATGATTTACAAGCAACCTTTTTTATTGTTTATACAATTAATATTTATTTCTTCAATGACAGAACTCCTTCCATTGAAACTTTAACATTTGTCCTGTTTTTTTGCTCTTGCAGGTAAAACAGAAAGGGGATTCTCGTTTACTGTTAAAATATATAAATATTTTTGAAATAATCCCTTTTTTTTAAATGATGGCTTTAACAAGGAATCATTGCATCAGCTGATTCAAGAGGAGAATTTTATAGCAGGCAGTTGCTGTGAATGTCTATGAGAATAAAATACATTCTCAAGTTTCCAGTATTGCAATACTTTAACCCAATCATGACATTAGTAACTGCTATCCCATTCTCCAAAAGATGGATTTAAAGACGTTTGCACATCCTCAAGACCTTGTCCTCCAGAGTCATACTTAACTCCTCAACAAAACATATGATCAGGGGACCTGTCTGGCAACCAAGTCCCCAGTAGCCAATCCAAGTGACATGATCACTGTTACAGCCTGTCAGCACAATCACTGATACAATGTCACAGTCTATTCAAGCAATGAATTCAAGGCTCTGACTCTTATTTTCCTCACTTTGATCTTAGGTAGGAGAGGCTGATACAGAGTGTCATGTGTTTTTGATAAACTGATCTATTTTTTTATATAAATAAAAAAAATTGGTTAGTTAATTTAAAAAATAACCCTTTCAGTGCTTTTTATATTGTGATCAGTCTGTTCTTTTTGGGTTGGTGTATGATTTAGCTGGAAGTGGGAATTGGGTTGGTTTGAGGGAACTGATTTTAGGCAGCAAGAAGAAAAAAAATGGCATATTACTATTTAGCAGAAGAGGCATACGCCATCCTAACGCAGTCAAAGACTGACACATTTGAATAGCATTCTTACAGCCACTGACAGAGAACCCTTAAGCTAGGCTTCTAGTGATGGTGCTCCCAGTTTACTACTATCTACAAGAAGGTGCTCAGAACGTCACTCTGGGTCTGAAGAAACTTGGGCAACCTCACATTTTAAACGCACCTGAAATAAGTCCATGTATGGCTAATCTAGGCATCACAACCAGCACTGAAGTTTGTGAGACAAGTAATTATTTTAAACAGACAACATCGTTGAGCATAGGCTGAAGGATGAAAAAAAGCACCCATCACTGGCTACCTATCTTTTTCAAGGGATTATGATCCATTTCTGATAATACAAATTCTCCTCTTTTGCTCTCCCTGCAAGTTGATGGTACCCGTATCAGCGAATCCTTGCAAGCTTGCTGTCTTGGTGTTATCTTTGATTCTGGCTTCACCTTTACGTCTACTATGCAGTCTTTTGTCACATACTGCCGATTCCACCTTAAAAACATTGCCAGCATCCACCCCTTTCTTGCTGCTAAGTAGCTTGTTCATGCTCTAGTAATTTCTTACATAGATTACTCTAATGCTCTCCTAATTGGTCTCCTCAGAAACTTTACTGCCTCGCTTAAGTCTGTAATCAGACTTAAGCTGAAAATCAGCCAAGCTGATTTTTCTTTCCTGTCGCTCCCCTCACAACTTGTCCTTCTGTCAATCTTTACATTAGCTTCCTGTACCCTGTGGTCAATGCTGTGGGAGTGTTTCCCCATCAGCTCGCCGCCTGGGTAGGTCAACGATGGGTTGCTTGGGTACGTGTTGGGTAGTTGTGACTATAGGAGATGCCCGTCCTACTGCTCCCAGCACTTCCTCCTGGCTCAGAACCAGTGTTGCCACAATGGGAGCCTCCAGTTGGGCCCAGAACCGACCAAATATTTTGTCGAGGCTTGCGTGCGCTTGATGGAGCTATATCAGACTTTATAAATCGATGTTCTGGTGAGTAGCGTGTGTCCACCATCTTGGAAAAGCATGCAGGTCGGATCCTGTTCAGTATTAGCTGCTTGCAGGCAGCAGAGGTAAATGGAGCTTAGATTCCCATGTTCTACCTCACCAGCGGGAGGAGGGAGATGGGGTATTCCACCGAGGTGTCCTGTGGTAGACGTTGGGTAGCGGGATCGGCCGCCTCCCCACCATCTTGTCTCAATATAGGGCACAACTATGCCACAGGGTTGCCACAGTATAATGCTGACTGGATGAAGTGTAACCAAAAGCATAGTTTGACAACCCAGTCTTGCAAGAAATCAGAAGATTCAGTTGAAGTAAAAAATTATCCGTCAGAAAAATAGCTAAACTGTTGAGACAGTGAGAATTCAGCAGGAGCTCATGCAACGTGCAACCACTCTCTATGCCAGTCAATCCCATCCCCCTAAACGTTTATATTTACATGTATTTTGCAGAATGAAATGTAGTCTATAATGCCTTACACACCCTCATTTATACTCTTGTTATGATTACCAATCTGTAGAGGACTGAACTACTCTGCCAGAAACTACTAGTCACTGATTTTTCTGCATTAATAAAATATTTTTACTCTTAGCCTTTACTTGTAAAAACTTTGTTTTTTCATTTTTGCCTAAGGTGAGGGAAGGCAACACCTTACCTTCTATAATCAAATTGTCATTATCTAATTCAAGTACAAGAGAACTCTTCGGTTTTTCATTCCCACACCAGGTCTACTTGGGTAAAATCTGTTGCCAACACACATCTTACTTCAGTCACCTTGACACTTTAATTAACTTTTCATGTAGAAATATGAAATATTGCAGAATCTTTGTTAAATAGATTCACTGTTGAAAGGCCGCACAAAAGCTCAATTTAAACATTAAATTATCTTCAAGTGCTCCTTTGTTATATATATATTTCTAAGTTAACAAGATATTATTTCCAATGATTACAACATAGACTCTCCTGAAGTGGAAAATGTAGGGCTAAACTAGCTTGGAGCTCCCAAACTGCAATGTTTTTTCTGTGGAAGAAATATAGAATGCAAGTGGTCAAGAGCTTGGAATCACATGGGTGGAGTAAAAAAGCAGCAACCCAACCTGGCCAAGCATCTCTCGTCTCTGGCTAGTAATAGTAGCCTTGAGGTAGAGGTGGGAGAGGGATTGTGGAAATGTGATTTCCCAGAATTTCTGTGCCCAAGGTAAGGTTCCCAAGAACTAACTTGAGATTTACAGGTGATGCATAACAGACATTTTTGAATTATTATTACTAGAGCAGACTTCCTATTCCATTTTGTTCCTTTTCAGACTTTATACAGTGGTATTAACCACATTTCATAAGGAATGTCATATTTTAAAGGATAAAGTGTCTTGTATGACATCACAATTACCTTTGTGATATTTATTCGCTACTAACAACCAAAGCAATATAATTCTAGATAAGCATTCACACAAACACAAAAAATAACAAATTAATACATGGATAGACTGTTAAAATATACACACAAAACCAGTAGCAGGAAAAACAATTTTCCTCATGGCCCACTCTGCTGTTGAATTTAAATGCATGCCAGAAGAAAACTTGTTTTACCATTTTGTTGAAACGTTGGGGGCTATCCTGACTTTCTCCCTCATCTAACTGTTTCTGTTATTTTCTTGCTTTTTGGTATGTATTTCTAAGTTGGGTTGTTTTCTTTTGAGGTATCATTGTGACTCTATACTATGGATAACATTGATGTATTTTTTTTGCTGTTTCCATTAATCCATGTGACTAATGTATACAGTGTTTACTTTGTATTTAATACTATTTTTGATATTTCTGCCAATGTTTTTGGTATGTTTTTTGGGATACCTGACATATTGGACCCAATAAATAAAGTGATTTTTTTTTATTCTTTATGGTTGTTGAAGTGGAAATCAATTCAATTAATTGATTATTTTGTGTATCTGCTCCTGACCAAATCAAAGAAACACGCTCCCTGAAGTAATTCACACCAGACACAAGTTTCAGGTTGATGAAAAACTTGAGGAATGTTTATTCAGAGGGGACGGCAGGTCCCTTTTAAAGCAAAATTACATCATAAGCATTGTCAGAGATAACATGAAATAATACTTTATTAATTGGTTAGGTGTTAAGTGGTTCTCTTAATGCTCTGCCTACTAAAGGTGATGTCACTGGGACCATGAGGGTCTCCCCCAGATTCCAGCTCCATCTTGTTACACGAGGTAGTTAGTCAGTGTTAGAGGGAGGGAGGGGTTGGAAGCTTCTAGTGGCCATTTTGTCTAATCACATGTTAATAGCTTATGCACTGATTTCAGTTAGATGAGTAAATAGACATTTTACTAAAAAAAAATTATGTCAATATCTCATTTCCACAACAGTTGTGCTCCTCATTCAGCACTATATATACAAAGAAAAACCCACAGGTAACCTCAGGAGAAATGCAGACTGCCTTGGAAAAAGACAGTGTGGTTGTTTCAAGGAGCATAATATGATGATACTTGAACAATGAACTGCATGGTCAAGTTGCCAAAAAAGAAGCCTTAACTGCACCAATGCCACAAAAAAGCCCAGTTACAATATGCCAGAGAACAACTTGACACCCCTCACAGCTTCTTTCACACTGTGATTTGGAGTGATGATACCAAAATGTTTAGAAAGGGGTCAACAAGGCCTATAGTGAAAAGAACACCATCCCCACTGTGAAGCATGGTGGTGGATCACTGATGTTTTAGGGGGTTGTGAGCTCTAAAGGCACGGGGATTCTTGTGAAAATTTATGGCAAAATGAATGCAGCATGTTATCATAAAATATTGGCAGACAATTTGCATTCTTCTGAACGAAGGCTGCGCATGGGACACACTTGGACTTTCCAGCATGATAATGACCCTAAGCACAAGTTAAGTTGACCCTCCAGTGGTTACAGCAGAAAAAGGTGAAGATTATAGAGTGGCCATCAGTCTCCTGACCTTAATATCATCGAGCCACTCTGGAGAGATCTCAAACGTGCGGTTCATGAAGAAATAAAAGAAATGTGTTTTGCCTGCTCACTCATGTTTTCTTTAAAAATTGTACATATAATACCAATTCTCCAAGGGTATGCAAACTTGTGAGCACAACTGTAAAGCCATTCAAGTTAGTATAGTGTGTATTTTAAAATAAAGGTTTAACTCTTGCTAAAGAAATCATGTTTGAGAAATATCAAACTCTCTCTGGGTTTGTTGTCTGAAGGCTGTGGTAGCTTTTATAGAGAGACTTTAGGGTGTCAATTAAATGTTTACTTGTGTATTAAACATTTCATCAGTCTAGAATTTTCTTCAGGCCTCTGCACACTAAGCTGTAGGCTGTTGGTATACATTCATGATTATTGGAGTATTACAAGCAAGGGTCACACAGTGGCTCCATGGGGTTTCTCTAGGCTTACATACCAGCAAATAGGATTAATAGTATACTTTGGTGTTTCATATTTCATCTTTCAATAGAAGCATGGATTATTTGGTTTTAATTAAAAACTAGGATCGATGTAAATATAGTTAGATTCTAATTCTTGTTTATATAGCTTTTACCTATTGTGAAATATGGATCTTTGAAATAATTGTGAGTTATAGGTGCACATGTGTACGACAGTATAGGGTTATTTACTAAACTGGACATGTATAAAATTGGCTAGAAAATTTTATATTTTAGGCTAAATAGCAAAGCCGGAATTAGAACCGGAAAAGCTATTTTGCCATAAAATTTGCAATGCCCTTGTCCCAGTTTAAAGAACAACCCCATGCATGTCTCTTCAATTTATGGTTATGTTAATATGATATTTCTTTGATGATATTATCACAAGCACAGTATGTTCTTTTGGACTAAGTAGAGTCAATGTTACAAAATAACCCCGTACCGACTAACCATCAGAAAAGGTACAACTCAGTTAAATAAGGAACATTTTCCTATTTCTGTTTTTATTAATTTGATTATAATGATACTGTCAAAATCAAAAGCTGAGGACAGGCATCATCCAAGTCTATAACTCAGTCAAAACAAAATGTGCTAGAACTTGGTCTCTTTTTAGATTTTAAATATGGAAATTAAAGAAATTGTCTTTGGAGCTTTGGGGTCATGCTATTGTTAAGCACATTTAGCTATGTCAGAGCAAATAATTACTTAGGGTGTTTTACTGGACTGCACAAGGTATTTCAATAAGTGCGTCACTGTATAGACTACCTACCTGAAAAAAAGATTAATTCACCAATAAAATTCTGTGAACAACATTTGAGAGAAATAGGCCTTTTGTATACATAGAAAAAGTCTTAGATCTTTGAGTTAAGCTCATAAAAAAAAGGGGGGGGGTGTTGCATTTATAATTTTGTTCAGTGTATTTTTATAGCATTTTAACATTTTAAATGAGCATATAAAACTGCAAATTAATGTAAGTCCCAGTGCTGCCCTAACTTTAAACACCTCCCTTAACCCTTTATTTCTCTCAACACTTACACTACCCCAACCCTTATTCTAACTCTAATACTACTTGAAACTTGACTGGGACATACAGGTACATATGAAGGAACACTAATCCTGACCAAAATAAATAAAAATAATAACGTAAAAGAAACACTACAGAGAAACATTTATAAAATAGTGTTCCTATGTAGGATCTGAAATAATGTCCTCTCTGCCAAGCTCCTTACCAGGCATATGAGTTACAAAATGTCAGAATGGTGGCTGCTGCTCATATGTGTGACTCTCATCACCATGGGAAACAAAGGACCACTTTAGCTTTATGTATATTAGCACTCTGTATATTACACTATAGAGTCCTTTTGACTTGTGTCGTTTACACAATGATTGTCCAATCCAATTCTTTTCACAGAGAAGCTTAGATGCGCTGTGTGTGTCCAATCAACAACTTCTCAAAGTGAAACTTTAAATCCACTGCTTTCTTATGAGCTGCATTTGATTACGTTGGACATTCATCAGGATCAAGTTAGACAGCCACTACCCTTCAGTCAAAATATTGCTGTATCTACTAAACACAATGTTTTAGATCGATGGGCTAAAACCGCATAGCCACTTTATCCAGACCACTTCATTGAGATTAAGTGCTCTTTGTGCATTTTGTTGTCATGTCATACTGGATTAAAGGAACATTCCACAATCCTAAAGCACTTTAGCTTGCATTATGTGTGAAGAGTGTGTCCTCTTTTTTTTCCATTGTACAAAAAGTGCAGATTTCAATAACAATTGGTACTTTTAGAGATTTAATCTTGTTACACTTTCCTGATTATCAATTAGACAACCAGTCCTTTTACTTCCTGGTTTTGTTTAACTCAGTGGAGCTAAACTCAAGAGGCATACAATTGCCCAAAGCACCTAACTTGCAAAGACTTCTCATTGAGATGTATTGGGAAGTCTGTGATGGGACAGCCATAGAAAGTCTGGCTCTGGAAGAAAGGTAGGCTTGCAAGAGATGCAACCTGTTTTTAGATATAACCACAATAAAAAAAAATGCATAACTACAATATAGTGATTTATTTGTATTGCATAGTTGAGTCTTTTTTTAAGATGGGTGGATCCTGCCATTCACAGTGCTGCTTCACATTTGTCACTACAGGTTTTAAAAACAGGAGCTGCCTTTAAATAATATATATATATATATATAGTTAATGCATTGCTAAACACAAATACACACACCAGTCAAGCCATAAGACTTGCTTCTCCCACAGAAATCTCACTTTAACAGTGCTCTCACTACTGCAAGAGATTTTGAGTAGGCGTATGCAAATGAGCTCAACGAAGAATCACATTTTTGCCTCATAATTCCACTTTATACCTGGATTCCTTGGAGTATATGTCTGCTGTATACAACAGCTTTGAAACACAACAAGAGGAGCAAAGCGAATGAATCACTCATGGACAGCTGTTTTGTTGTTAATTCAACTCATCAGCATGAGGCTGGTTACTGGCTTGCTATGGAGGCTTGGTGTTACTTGTAAAGTAGATAGCAAAAGTACATACACCTACCCAGAATCCCTTGCAGTAGTGAGAGCACGGTTAAAGTTAGATTTCTGGGAAAAGCAAGCCTTATGGCTTGACTGGTGTGTGTATTTGTGTTTAGCAATGTATTAACTATCCACTTATTTCAGGTGGAAGGGGTTTACATCCACACTTTTTCCCCCACCACATCTCTTTTGGTATATATATATATATATATATATAAAAATGTATGTATGTATATATATATATATATATAAATATAAATATAAATATAAATATATATACACACCTTATTGGAAGTTGTGATGAAGGGCCCTTCGCCACTTGGTCCTGGAGAGCCCTGCTTGCCAGCCTCCTCCCCTGTGACTATGACTCTTTGATGTATTTGGCTTTAACCCCTTAAGGACACATGACATGTGTGACGTGTCATGATTCCCTTTTATTCCAGAAGTTTGGTCCTTAAGGGGTTAAAGACAGACTATTTATGTAGGGTGCTTTATTTCTCTTATGTTTCAGTCACCCTGTACCCATTATAGGTGCAGGGTGTGTGTAATGTAGTTGTTTATAGTGTGTGTGTGTACTGTGAAATGTATTGCCTGTTCTCCTGTACTGCTGAGGTTTGCTACCAACTAGGTGGATTTGGCTATGGAGCTTGTCTAGTGCCCTCTGTTGGTAGCAACAGCAATATGCAATACCAAGACTGGTTCATTTGCATATTTGGGTAGATTAGCATATTGCTGATTCTGCAGGCACGTGCGATATTTTCTGTTAAACATTGTCTCCCCCCACACCTTTAAAAATATGCCATTGTGTTATAAGTCACTGCATGTTGCCTGCTATGATTTGGCTGTTTGTAATTTTATTGAGTTTTCACAGAATTGTTAATGTAATGACCATGTGGGCTAGTCCCAAGTAAAATAAAGGTTTAGACAGTTCTTCTTGATCCCTCTAAACGTAGCCTTGTCTCGTTATTGGAGGGAGCTGTTATAATCACAATGGGGATTGCTATGCTCTGCATGCTCCCCTGAGCTTGAATCACTTAGCTCTTTTAAGAGCTTGTTCCTGACACGCTCTCCTTGGAGGAGAGGTCTTCCCCACACAGTCCTGGATGCTGGAGGTTCATACAGAGTGGAAGGAAGAGGTCTTTCCCACACGGTCCTGGAGGACAGAAGCTGATCCAGAGTGGAAGCGTCCATCAATGGAGGGTACTCGGTCGGAGTACGGGGAGTTCTGTTACAGTGGTGGGATGGCTTTCTAGTGAGAGGAACAGCACCCTGGAGACACCGGATTTATTGCGGAGCGATATGGAGCCAGCAAGTCCCTGGACAGCGCTCGAAGTGTAGGAGGAGTTCGACTGGAGGCTACAGAGCCTCTTGGCCCCATTGGGTGAGCCAATATCAGAGGCAACCAGGTTGGACTGCAGAGAGGGCGCCAGGAAAGAGATGTGGGACAAAGCCCTGGAGGGTGTCCAGTGTTGGCGAGATGAGCGTCTCCCCAGTGAGAAGCAGCGTCTACAGACCCGAGTGGCCCTGTGGATGCCTATGATGGGAGAACAGCTCAGGTGGGTAATGCAGCTTAATTCTCTGGCACGGAGGGAACTGGGGCTCAATGATGCATACCAGGCGCTACATCGGTATGCAGTTCAGCGTGTTCCTGGGATGGCTAAGTCCAACAGACCAGAGGGCGAGGATTACAATGGCCCTGGCCTATTATGGTACGCCTTTGCCGGACCAAGGTTCAAGGACGCTGCAGAGTCACGGCTATGGGACATATATGAATCCAGAGCAACCATTCTAGATCTCCCTATAGATGAAGACCTAAAGCCAGATCTGTTTGAGTTGGCCATCCAGGAATGGGAACTGGAGCAGGATTACCAGTACCTACTCAGCTCCAGTCAGTCCCAGTATACCTTGGAGGTACTGCCAGGGCAGTGTGAGTTCCAGGGAGCCGAAGATGCCGTCCTTCCTCCCCAGCGGCAGTGTGAGTTACAGGGAGCCAAAGGTGTCGCCCTTCCTCTCCAGCGGCAGTATGGGTCCCAGGGTGCCAAAGGTATCGTCCTTCCTTTCCAGCGGCAGTGCGAGTTCCAGGGAGCCGAAGGTGTCGTCCTTCCTCCCCAATGGCAGTGCGAGTTACAGGGAGCCGAAGGTGTCGTCCTTCCCCCCCAGCAGCAGTGTGTCCTACAGGGAGCAGAGAAAGTTGGTCTCTCTCCCCAGCAGCAGGACAATGTTACGGGAGTGGAGACAGTCGGTCTCCCTCTCCAGCGGCAGCATGTGTTTCGGGAGAGGAGCACAGCCCCCTCTCTCCCCAGCGGCAGCTTACCCTACCAAGGGGAGACACCAATTTTCCATACGGCACAGATGGGACCGATGGTAGCTGGGGATCTGGACCACAGCCTGTCCAGATCCCCAGTTACCATCGCAGGAGTATCAGGAGAAGGTAAGCCAATTCTCCCCTCCCCAGCTAACTCCTAACTTGGCTCAGGGTTAACAGAGGAGATGTTAACCCCCACGTTCCCCTGGCTACTGAGCCGGACTATGTCCCAAGCACCCCAGCAGAAGAGATTTGCATATTGCTAATTCTGCAAGCACGTGAGATATTTTCTGTTAAATATTGTCTCCCCCACCCCTTTAAAAATATGCCATTGTGTTATAATAAGTCACTGTATGTTGCCTGCTATGACTTGGCTGTTTGTAATTTTATTGTGTTTTCACATCATTGTTAATGTAATGACCCTGTGGGCTAGTCCCAAGTAAAATAAAGGTTTAGACAGTTCTTCTTGATCCCTATAAACGTAGCCTTGTCTCATTATTGGAGGCAGCTATTATAATCACACTGGGGATTGCTATGCTCTGCATGCTCCCCTGAGCTTGAATCACTTGACACGCTCTCCTTGGAGGAGAGGTCTTCCCCATACAGTCCTGGATGCTGGAGGTTCATACAGGGTGGAAGGAAGAGGTCTTTCCCACACGGTCCTGGAGGACAGAAGCTGATCCAGGGTGGAAGGAAGACGGCGAGACTCCAGTCAAGCTAGAGTGATGGTGGAGTCTGCGGTGGTTGTGGTGTCTGGTGCGGTGCTTGTGGTCCTCGGCGCAAGCTAGGAAGCGTCCATCAACGGAGGGTAGTCGGCCAGAGTACTGGGAGCTCCGTTACAGAAGTGCACTCACAGGATTACATAATGTCGACGTTTCAGTCCACTAGGGTCTTGAAAAAAGTCCCTAGTGGACTGAAACGTCGACATAATGTAATCAACTTTTGAAGCTTAAATAAATGGCACATTTTTGGCAACAGTATCGAGTCCTGTGAGTGCACTTCCAACAAGGTATTTTATATATATATATATATATATACACACACACACACACACTTTTGATCTTTGTGTAGAAAATGTTGTTTTATTTTAGCTAGCTATTGCATTTATTTCATCATTAACTCACAAGAATGTATTGTTCTTTAATGAACTACATTGTTTGGCACCAATATTAATGGAAATTCTTAACTGCGTCAATGAGCTCATGGAGATATACCTAGAACAGGATGAAGTTGATTGCCCATTGGCAGCTGCATTGGTTTCTGGTTGTCACCGAGGTGTCTCTTAATCCCTTTTCCAAAAGAACATAGTATTCTTAGAGTTTTTGACTCTGTCACAATGGGTCCTGTGTAATTTGTAAGTTACATAATATACTTTGGAAAATGTCATTGCCTCTTGCTGAAATAATTTACACTCTGCCATATTACCTTGGATAAAGGTTGTTTGTGAATATTTCCGACTTAGTTATAAATTTACACTTATAGTCTTAGTGACCAGTTCACAATAAGTATCAGTCTCTTGTCCTGATGTTTAATCACACCTAAAAGTAGTGCAATTCTGTATGTGGATGTGGGTCATCCTTACCAATTACAAGATATTTTCCAGATTAACAAAAAAATTTAATTGATTTACCAAACATCATAGTATGTTATTAGATTTGTATTGAGAATAAATAACAGTTCAAGCACTCTGGGATAACAAAAATAGCAGTTTTATTGGGGCTAATGCAGCAATGCTTTAACCCTACCCAACCTTGATAAAGACCTGGTAGTGTTGAAATGTTGCTGCTTCTGCCTTAATAAAGCTGCTATTTTTGTTATCTCGGGGTGCCTGAACCATTATTTTTTCTGCATATCTTGGAAGGGAGGCCTGGCCAGGCCTGGCTTCAGAGCACCTGGGTTATTTGGTGCGGTATCCATTATGTCTCACTCTTTTAAATTTGTATAGAGCCTATATTGTATCAGGAGCAGTGTAGAACTCCTTAAGGAATTTATTACATAAATATGGCGTATCAGGGATATTTGTAGGTTTAAAGTAGTTTTATTTGTGAAATCATGAGTGCAGCTTTATTTGTTTTCTTGCATGTTGTTTCTTTTCAGACTATATAGTAGAAAACAAACTTTACAAGTCAGCAACATTCTGTAAAGAATCTTGCATTGATATGACATTAAAGATGGAGACAGGGCCTCTATTTAACGGGTGGCACTGGCGGGTGGCTGCCCCTCTTTCAAGTTTGTGCCGCAGCCGCACCTCTATTATTTTGAGCGTGCCGCCAACCATGGTACTGGGTGCTAGGAAGCACTTACATTGTTGCTGTATCGCGCCAGGTAAAACATTGGTCTGGCCGCATCTATCTCAGCCCTCAGAGCCAGGCCCCCTTCCCAGGCATTCACTGTGGCAGCAGTGTGAGGGCGCTTCAATTGCTCGTAGCCACCCCTCCCCCTTTATGTGGGGAGATGTGGGCGGGAGCACAAAAGAAATGTGCTGACAAAGGAAGTGATGGGCCACCAGGCGCAAGCAAGATGAACATAGGAACAGCAATATAGGTAAGATGTGTGTTAGTCTTCTTCAGTCAGTGTGTTTGTGTATGTCAGTCTGTATGGGTCAGTGTGTGTCTGTATGGGTCAGTGTGTGTCTGTATGGATCAGTGTGTGTGTCTGTATCAGTTATTGTGTGTCTGTATCAGTCATTGTGTGTCTGTATGGGTCAATGTGTGTGTCTGTATGGGTCATTGTGTATCTGTATGGGTCATTGTGTATCGGTATTGGCCATTGTGTGTCTGTATGGGTCAGTGTGTGTGTCTGCGTGGGTCAGTGTGTGTATGTCTGTGTGGGTCATTGTGTGTGTGTGTCTGCATGGGTCAATGTGTGTGAGTGTGTGTATGCATGATTCATGATGTGTGTCTGCATGGGCCTTTGTGTGTCTGCATGGGTCAGTTTGTGTGTCTGCATGGGTCTCTGTGTGTCTGTGTCTGCAAGGGCCACTGTGTGTGTGCATGGGTCAGTTTGTGTCTATATGTGTGTGACTGCATGGGTCAGTGTGTCTATATGTGTGTGTCTGCATGTGGGTCAGTGTGTGTCAGTCTTTATGGGTCTGTGCCTGTTTCTACTTGAGTCAGCGCGTGCGTTAGTCTGCATGAGTAGGTGGAGAGAATGGGGCAGCAAATTTTCTTTTTTTGCCTAAAGCAGCAAAAATGCTTGCAGAAGCCCTGGATGGAGACGTTCATATATTTGTAACGATAAAGAAGTTGGAAGACAGAGAAATTAAGCTTCTTGCACCATAAATGGCTTGTACCGTCTGAAAACAATTATATTTTTTTTCAACATGTTATTTTTCCCTTAAAGGGAAAATAATGTCAAGAGTATGTTCCTGTTTTTCCCCTTATTTTACAAAAAGTGTAGATTTCAATAGAAATTGACTTTGTAACATCCTTCCCATCAGTCAAACAGACTACTTGAGGTGCATTGGGAATTCTGTAATTGGGCAGCCACAGAAAGTATCGGCTGAGTTCAGTGACGGAACACTGCGAACCCCTGCGACTGAAGTGCACGCTGGCTAAGTAGGGCCGCGTGTTCAGGGTTTGTCTACATGTGTGGGGGAGGCGGGATGTATGGGGGTGGTGGGGAAGACGGATTGGGGGGTGGGGCCCAGGGCAATTTTTGCACCAGGGCCCAGTGGTTTCTAGTTAGTCATTTATTTTTGTATTGTTATTTACATATGGGCAGTGGAGAGTCCCTTTAAAATTGTATGTTTTGAAATAAAGAATGAAATCAAACTCATTTGTGAACACTGAATGTTTAGATGGCCCACTGGGTCTTCTTTGGGATGGAATGGATATAGTTTCTACCACACTACCACTTCTACCATACTAAACAGCAAGTGAGAAGCGTTGAAAATTCAAAGTGAATTCATAGGAGAACTATATTATAAGTAAGGAATTAATTTCAAGTTGCCTTATTAAACACTCCTTTTGAACAAAGGGTGTGGACATCCTATCATTCCAAGAACAAGTTAAGTAGAGTGAATACAAAAACTTGTGAATATTCTGATCTTAATTTAACACCATTCATTACTTTTTTTTATGAGCAAACTTTATGCCAGCATGTTCCCCAGGACACATAATGGTTTGACATTTTGTAATTAGATGGTATCAAGATAGTTTTTAAGATGTAGGAGTTGCGGCAAGTAAAATAATGATTTTTATGTTGTATGTGTCATACTTCAAATAATCATTTTGGATCATACTGAAACGTTGTCTTATTATTTAATTTTAAATAATTATTATTTAACAAAATTAAATTAATTATTATCCGGTTGTATATAATGTATAAATGTGAGGAATGATAGATATTTAAAACAACAAATAATATAGTCAACATAATGCTCACTGCTTACTTCCAATACAATTATTTAATTTAATAACCAACTGTTAACAAAGACAATGAAGAACATTGATTTATCGAGTTAGTTGATTCATTCTTACAATGTCATAATAAATTTAAAATGAATTTTTAAATGCACAACAGTTGTTGGTCAGTTACAATTCTGAGAAAGTGAAAAAAATCCTTTAACTCGGCTATTACAGTTATTAGTCAGCTCTCATGGTCTAAAAAGGCCCTCATCGGTTTCCTCTAACGACTGGATATGCTCAAACTGTATTGCAGTTTTGGCTGGCATAGGTAATAGTACAGGTGAACCAAAGGGTGGGTGAAGTAATTGATCAAATTAATATTAATGTAATAGCATGCTAGTTCAGTTATATATAAGGAGGAGTTGCAATTGTTTGTCGGTTTTACTCAGATTTTTGTTACCTGCCATTCTAAGTTTAGCCAGTATTTAATTTTTTCAGATGTCATTTTTCATGCTTGTTCTTGTACAGAGAGTGTAGTGCGTACCATTTACTTCTTTCAAGCACTGAGTTTATTTGTGAAGTCTTTCAAGTGGCAGATATATTTTTGAGCTACAAGATATCATGACCACTTGGATGGGCATGCTGAAAAAATGCCACTCTTCAAATATAGAACAAGTCAAAATATTTTCATAATTTACATTTAATTTTGTATCTCTTCACCGCTTTGTGTCTCACCCCTCTCCCTACCCCCTGTGTGTTTTTTTTAGCACCCCACTTATTGCTCGTGTGTCTCACTCTTTTTTTTGTCTCACCAGCCAACTGTATCTCTCCAGCCTCACTCCCTCCTCACTCAGTAGAATCCTCACATATCCTCTCTATATTATGGCATCCACATGCCTTGCCCTTCTGTGGCTTTCCATACTCTCCTCTATTCCCCCAATGTGACAGAAACATAGAATGTGACGGTAGATAAGAACCATTCGGCCCATCTAGTCTGCCCAATTTTTTAAATACTTACGTTAGTCCCTAGCCTTATCTTATAGTTAGGATAGCCTTATGCATATCCCACGCATGCTTAAACTCCCTTACCGTGTTAACCTCTACCACTTCAGTTGGAAGGCTATTCCATGCATCCAATACCCTCTCAGTAAAGTAATACTTTTTAAACCTTTGCCACTCTAATTTAAGACTATGTCCTCTTGTTGTGGTAGTTTTTCTTCTTTTAAATATAGTAGTATCCTCCTTTACTGTGTTGATTCCCTTTATGTATTTAAATGTTTCTATCATATCCCCCCTGTCTCATCTTTCTCCATGCTATACATGTTAAGTTCCTTTAACCTTTCCTTGTAAGTTTTATCCTGCAAACCATGAACCAGTTTAGTAGCCCTTCTCTGAACTCTCTCTACAGTATCAATATCCTTCTGGAGATATGGTCACCAAACTGCGTTCAATACTCCAAGTGAGGTCTCACCAGTGTTTTGTACAATGGCATGAGCACTTCCCTCTTTCTACTGCTAATCCTTTCCCTATACAACCAAGCATTCTTCTAGCATTTCTTGCTGCTCTGTTACATTGTCTGCCTACGACAGGCGGATGCGTATTAGGGATTTTAACTTGCGGCTTGGTGAGTGGTGTCGGGAGCAAGGATTTGGCTTTATTTCTCATGGTAGCTCTGTTTGGAATGGAAATAAACTGTACAAAAAAGATGGTTTGCAAACAAATGTTCCCATTGAGCAGTTCGGAGGCTTTGCTAAGATGTATTTAAACGTGGAGGAGGGGTGAGGGGGGGCAAAAGGGTGATAAAACATCAATCCAATTGCCCCCCAAAACAAGGACAGATGGTGCCTGTAGCAAGTATGTTAAAAAATTATAAGCTTAGAGTCATGTCTACAAATGCTCGCAGTGTAGGGAATAAGAGCCATGAACTTGTGGCAAAAATGGCAACTGATAATGTAGATTTAGTTGCTGTTACTTAGACATGGTAAAATGAGAAGAATGACTGGGACATAGCAATACCAGGGTACTCTTTATATAGAAAAGACAGGGAAGACAAGAAAAGGGGAGGAGTGGCCATGTATGTGAAGGATAACATCAAATCTAGCCTAATAAAAGTTAGTGAGGCGAACATAGAGTCCGTTTGGGTTACGTTAGAATTTGGTAATCACACAGTAACTCGTGTTGGTGTGATTTATAGGCCCACAGGACAAATAGAATAGTTAGATGATCTACTAGTTGAGGAAATAGCTAAAATGACAATGAAGGGGGAAGTTATCATCATGGGTGACTTTAATCTTCCAGATGTGTATTGGAAAACCAAAATAGCTGCTTGTGCCAGGAGCACACATACTCTAAACTCCCTACTGAGATTGTCTGTAAAACACGTCATTGAGGAGCCAACTCGTACAGAGGCCATACTAGATTTAGTGTTAACAAATGGAGATTTGGTATCAGATATTGCTGTAGGTGGAAGTTTAGGATCCAGTGATCATCAGTCAGTGTGGTTTAATATAAGAACAGTGACTGAGTCACACCACACAAAAACAAAAGTTTTAGACTTTAAAAAATATATACTTTTCTAAAATTGGAAAATGTGTAAAGGAGTCATTATCAGACTGGAGCAATTTAAATGGAGTCCAAGAGAAATGAGATTATTTAAAAGTTGCACTTCTGAAGGCAACAGAAAATTGCATTAGACTTGTCAGTAAAAGCAAAAAATTCAAGAAACCATTGTGGTACTCCGCAGATGTGGCCAAAATAGTAAAAAACAAAAAGTTAGCATTTAGTAATTGTAAAAAAACCCAGAGTGAGGAAGACAGAATGATATATAAGATTAGGCAGAAAGAGGCTAAGCAAGTTATAAGAGCTTCCAAATTACACACAGAAGAGAAAATAGCACAGTCAGTAAAAAAAGGGGACAAAACATTTTTTAGATACATAAATGAGAAAAGAAAAGTAAAACAAGGATTAGTTAGATTAAAACCAAAAGAAGGAAAGTATGTAGAAGAGGATAAAGGTCTGAATATTTTTGTTCAGTATTTACAGATGAAAATGAGTTTACAGAGGACAGCTCTCACTTCTACTAATAAATATAATGGTGTTCCTCCACACAACCCTGGCAGAAGATGTGGATCTGTATGTTCCTTTTCTAGTCTATAATTGGACTTTTCGAGCTGTGTGCAGTTAGTGACCAGAGATATAGGGATAAGACTGAATATTATATCCATGCCCCCACTTCTCACACCACATATGCACACTGTTTGCAGCACAAGCTGCCCTTAGTTAATTTCTGCAATCAGCATAAATGTCTGTTTATAAAATATATTATTCTGTGGGCAAATATATGAATGATAATGTTTTCAAGATAGATGAACTTATACCAAATTGTCATAAATCCATTCTTTATGGATTATACAGTTTGTGAACTCATGGTTTATTTTTTTTAATTTTTTTTAAAAGCAGATGGCATAATGTTAACTGCAGTAAGCTTTTTTTTTTTTTGGAGGGGGAGGGGGGGGTGTGGAGGTTTGAGAAGGGGGACTAAATACAAGAGGCCTGTCTTTTACATGAATTGAGGGCATTCCACCCACCAATAACTTCATCAAACTAAGGCTGAGGGAAGCTAACCGGATTTACTGTTTGGGCATCCTCTAATGTAGGAGACTTAAAAAATATAGACCTGTCTGGCTCTAACACAAACATCTTCATTTGTAATATGGTTATAATCAGGAAAGAGTTGTGCAATCAGTTACATTTGGTTTTTAAAGAGTAATTCTCCTGGGGAACATTGAACAGTGTCTTATGAACTGCATTAAATTCAGATTGCAGTAGTCATGTTGCTCAGAGTATCCCTTTCATGATCTTCTCAACCAACCACCTTACTTTACACAAAAAAAAAGTATTTTAAGCCTCATGTTCTTGAACTTATATAAATTTTTACCCTGGTTTAACTTGTCCGTACACCTTTACTGTGAATTTTTCACACAAGCTTGTAATGAATATGATGGCAATGGGATGAATAAGACAGAGCTAATTGCTAATGACCTTCTGCTTTGTTTCCAGACAAGGAAACTGACAAAGGCAGAGCGGCAGAGGTTCAGTGAGGAAGTGGA
The DNA here is from genome assembly GCA_933207985.1 of Pelobates cultripes. Taxonomy (NCBI): domain Eukaryota; kingdom Metazoa; phylum Chordata; class Amphibia; order Anura; family Pelobatidae; genus Pelobates; species Pelobates cultripes. The sequence continues at coordinate 208,757,732 of OW240917.1, forward strand.
GATGCTAAAAGGTCTACAGCACCCAAACATTGTCAGATTTTATGATTCCTGGAAATCCACTGTCAAGGGTCAGATCTGCATAGTCCTGGTCACTGAGTTAATGACATCAGGGACGCTAAAAACGTAAGTTATTACTTCATTGTTTGCTTTAAATGTTTCAATGCCATCACTGTTTATTTGGTATATAATATGAGCAATATTGTATCCAAGAACTTTTAGATTTAGTTTTTCTGGCCCTTTCTGTCAACTGTAAAATGTATAGCATGATAACAATAAATGCATCCAATGCTTCTCTAAGACAGAATGGCAAGCAATGCACCCTACATATCCAACACAATAAAACCGAACAATAGTCATCAGAATTGATGACTTCATTAGAGGTAGCGCAGCAGCAGCAATGAGACTTAACTTCTTGATTTTAACAAAGGAGGACTCTAAATGAAATTTAAAAAAAGCAAAATTCCAGCATTGAAAACAGATAAATTTATTTTAATGTTAGAGTATTCATTTAAGATTTAATTCTATTTTAAATACATGGCCAGCATGTGCTGTTTAAAATGTTCTTACCCTCAGAGCGTTTTTTAGGCAAAACACTTTTAAATGCAAAAGTCCAAAATGTCCAAACAAATGAAAAAATTTAAAAGAAGGGGAATGGCTTTTTATTAGGATTAATTTAAAACAAAAGGAACAATCCAACATTAAATGTAAATATACAGTATTATTTTTTTATGTTGGAGTGTTCATTTTTTATTTTCGACTTAGGACTCATTGCAAACATGTATAAACTACATAGTATTAGTTTGTTCTACTAAATCTAAAGTCACAAATTGACAAAGAACATAGACCAAAATAGCATGAAAATAGCATGAAACGATATGTAGACTCATTATTAACTTTACATTTTTTTCCAACATGGCTCTTTAATCGAATTCCATAAGTCATTTGTCCAATTCAATACAATTTACTGGATAGATGAGAGACAGATTGGAAAGCAAGGCAATGGAGGTGAGACAGCTGTTGGAGTCAGATCTCAAAGGATGATGGTGCTAAGTTAAATCACATATATTTCATCCCACTGCCTATGGAACCAGGAATCTTTTAAAGTAACAGAAAACTAAAAACTGCCTTACCTGTTGTAAACAATCCAGTGAATAAGTAACTAATTAAGTAATATGATTTGCTGTAAAGAATTGCTCTTTTGTTTTAAAAGGGACAAAAGCAAGCCCACTCATTATGTTTACTACATTGTCCCAGAGTCCCTGTGATGGCAGAAAGAGCATGGGCCTGATGCTCATAATTTTAAACCCAAATCCACCACAAATCAAGTGTGGTAATGTTTGGGTTGATGCTGTAGGTCTTTCATATATATAGTTGATTTTTTTTCTAGCCCTACATAAGCAATTATACAAAGCAATTATACAAACTCATCCCTCCACCTTCCAGGTCTCGCAGAGATCCCAAGGCGAGGATGCGATTATTCCCAGTAAGCACTTGGGTGAATAATGTGAACAACATTATCTACAGTTGTTGCTGCTAATAATTTACCAAACAGTTCTACTTATCCTATGTGATGAGTGAAACTGAAGATGAAATATTTATCTCATAAAACCCTAAAAGAAAAAAATAGAGTTTTTCTTAATGTACGCTATATTATAATGCATTATCCATATATTGTATTGCCCAATAAGTGTATATTCCAGCCCTGGAGTGCACATTTATAGCAGCTTTGACTAAATATGACTAAAGTTTGGGGATAAGTATGTTAATGCTACTAGGGGCCCCTGTCTAACCGCTGGGTCCTAGGTGGTAGCTTAAAGTCATCTTATGGCTAATCCGAACATGGCTTCAAACTGTTTTTTTAGTTTGTTTATCAGACAGAGGTAATTTATATATTTTTTTTTTCCCAAATATTGCTTATTGAGAGATATTTTAAAACATAATATAAAAAAACCAATATTTAATATACACACACACACACACACACACACACACACATATATAATACACATTATGTAACATCTTATATATTAACTTATAAAAGTCAATTAAAAAATGTTAAGTATATAAGAAAAAAAGGGTCTATAACTTTTTCTTGGCCCAGTTTCTGTCAAATACAATGTTGCAACAAAAGACGTAATGTAATAAATGAAAAAGGGTTAAAAGGAAAAAAATAAAAAAATAAAAATAACAAGTTATGTTATTATTTCTGGTTACAACTTTCAAAAATAAGAGAAGACCATAGTAATTACATCTTCTTAATATAATTTTCCCATATGTCCCAGTAGTATCTGAGTTTATTCAATGTTGCAGATGGCAAGTTCGTATCCCTAATAGAAGGAATCTCTGATGATATCCAGTGTTTGGGAATAAAAGTAGTTACTGCAATTAATATGTGCCCAACAGAGGCGTAACTAGAAACCACGGGACCCCAGTACAAAAATTGCCATGGGGCCCCCCATGTGTCCCCGCCCCCATACATCTACCTCCCCCACCCCATACGTCCCTGTTTCCCCACGCATACAAACAGATACACATACAGACACACACACAGAAACACATACATGTAGACACACACATACATACAGACAAACATACACACAGACACAGAGACCCATACATACAGACACATACACAAAGACACATGCATACAGACACATAAATACACACACACACATACAGACACACAGACAGGCACATACATACAGACCTACAAATACACACACATACATACAAACACAAATACATACATACACACACACACACACAGTGACACATACATCCAGACACACACACACACACACACACACAAATATACTGATACAGACATTCTCTAACACACACACACACTGTTAAAAAAAATTAGCGACTTACTTGTGGTCCAGTGGCTACCGCATGCTGATGGGAGTCAGAGTTCCCACTCTGACTCCCTTCTCTCCTCCTGCACAGCGCTCTGTTGGCTGGGAGGAAGTGACGGCTTTCTGCCAGCTGTGACATCATCATCGGCCTGGTTGCGCTCTTAAAACGCCGCAGCGCTGACCGCTCCCCAGGAAATCCATTGCCATTGGGTGGCCCCAAGAGCATGGGCCACCCGATGGGCTCCTTTAATGCGGCCCCGGCAGTTTTTCTGCACAGTTGGGGCTGCACCAAAATGCTAGCAGGCACCCTGGTCCCAGGGATCGACAGGGTGGCCAGGCCCCCTGAAATGACAGGCCGGGTCGCAGCTGCGACCCCTGTAATTCCGCCAGTGGTGTCCAAAATTGATCTTGTCTCTTTTTGCAATGGTGTCTGTAAAACCCAGCCATCTCAGGGGTAAGCACATTGATATTAGAATCTACCATTTTAATCAATTTATGTATTTCTTTCCAGTAAGTTGATAAACATGGGCAGAACCAAAAAATATGTGATAGAGTAGCAGATAGGCCACGATTTCTCCAGCACTTATCAGATAAGTTCAAATTCATTTTATGTAGCCTCTGAGGGGGCAAATACCGTATTTAACCCAATTTGAGAGGGTTCTCCCAGATATTGGAGCATTGAGTTATTCCCCTCAGTGCTAAGCCACTCTTTTAGCTTGTATTGAGATCACAAGTCCTTTTCCCAGGCCAGTATATGGAAGTTATTTTTAACTGACCTAAACAACTTTCTTTTGTTTTCCATCAAAAGCATGCTGAGATGGTTAATGGATTGTTCAGTATGTTTGTGAAATTAATGATTTAAATACATTAATGTTAATTGTGTGGTAGATTCATTTTGATTAATAAATACTTTTGCTTGTAGCTACTTGAAAAGATTCAAAGAGATGAAGCTAAAGGTTTTGCAGAGATGGAGTCGTCAGATCCTGAAAGGCCTGCATTTCCTCCACACCCGAAGTCCTCCAATTATCCATCGTGACCTCAAATGTGACAACATCTTCATCACAGGACCCACTGGCTTTGTAAAGATAGGTGACCTTGGTCTAGCCACTTTAAAAAGTGCCTCATTTGCAAAGAGTGTCATAGGTAAACCAGATTTTGTTCTTTCTGTTAAACTAAGTAGTCTTCATAATATGTCCCACAATAATTAATTATAGTTACTTCATGATACACACATTTGCTTAAACTAGTGTCTATATACTGGACAAGAAGTTATAGAAAGAAGGTTAAGAAAATTGGATGGGTCCTAAAACCCATTGCAGCTTTACCATTTATTCTTTGGCAAGAAATATGAATAAGAGCAACTGTGTGAACTACAGCATAGTTGTAATGTCTGGTAGTGGGAAATAGTTGACAGTGACACCAGATAGATATAAGGCTCACAATGATATATGCTAAGAAAATTTAACCTTTTATGTGATTACAAAGACCAAACAAAAACAGCATATTTTACAATTAAAGAATAGGCATACTGTTCTTAATTTTTACAAAGACCCTTCAAAGTGACAGGTCTGTTTGTGTGTAAGTGGCCAAATGGGAGAAATACTTACTTTAAGCTGTCTGTTCTTAGGTCCATGATGACTTGTAGCATTATTCAGTAAAGTAGGAATTCAATTAAATTTAAAAGGTAGCTGAAATGGAAAAATGCAATGCTATGCTTCCAGTTCAGCTTCTTTGACCATACATTTGTATTTTTCAATATGTCAACTTTGAATTTCCTGCACTCTGCTGAAGACCTACGACTATCCTCTGTCCATTCTCCCACCTCTCGCCTTCAAGACTTCTCCAGGGCTGCACCTTTTCTGTGGAACTCCCGTCCCTTCTCCATTCGACTTTCACCCAGTCTTCATTCCTTCAAAAAATCATTGAAAACTCACTTCTTCAGGAACGCATATCTATTAACCCCTTAGTAACCAGACCATTTTTCAATTTTCTTACCGTTAAGGACCACGGCTGTTTTTAAATTTTTGCAGTGTTTGTGTTTAGGTGAGTGGAGCAAAATACCACTGGGAGACAGTAAATAAAAAAATTTATACAAACTACTCTGATGAATGGAGGTTCTTCCAATAAATGGTGGCATATATAAGAGAGAAGGGAAAACACAATAATAGTGCAGATAGTTTGTATAAAAATACAAGTATATAAATATACAACTCTTTATGAATTAAGAGTCATCTCTGCAATAATTAGCTTGAGAGGCTCCAATAAGAAAAATGACAATAATTTATTATCTGCCACATGCAGGATTAAAATACATCAATACATAAATAAGAATAAAAACTGGTGAGAAAGAAAGGGTGGTTAGCCCCTTACTGGATATGATGGTGAGTATGACAGACTTCTGTCTACTCACTGCAACACTTTGAAATAGCAGGGTGGCTGACAGCACTGTTGAGCGTTCTCCTTGTTCGGCTGGATTAAGTGTAGCTGTATGATACCGATCTCCAGAAAAACTGCTTCAAACTCTGTGGCCTGTAGGCTCCTCCCGCTGCGTGACATCAACGCGTTTCGCCAGACGACTTCCTCAGGACGTGCTCACAACCTCCATATTGGTTGTGGGCATATATAGGACATAAGTCACTTTTGATAGGTTGTTCAATAATGCATCTAAATTACACACAATGTGGACGCAATTATACACTTACATGCATTAACCAATGGATGACTAACTTATATTGTGTTCTCAATTAAAAACAGAGACAAAAATATGTTACTAAGTGCATATATCAAACTATTTATATATCTAAAACAGAGATTGTTCATTAATAATATCTTATTAAAGTGACAGTAGCATATAACAATCATGGGATATTACCACAACAAGTATATATCAAAATTGCAAATTACATATAAATGAACTATAAAAAGCATTTACATATAAAAGCTGACAACATATCTAGGAGTATATCACATCCTAACAACGAATTAAAACAATATTGGCTTAAATGGAAGGAAAAGGAAGGAAGAAGGAGGACAAATGATTAGCATATCATAAATACATCATAATTTTTCGAGTAAATAGTTAAAAATATATATATATATCCATATAGCTAATAAAAGAGAAAGAAGGAAAATAAAGGAAGATTTCCAGTGTGAAAATATGTGTTCAAATCAGTGCCCAATTAAAAAAATATATATGTATAAAATATATATTTTAAATGAAAAAGGCTTTGCTTGTTCTAAAAAATATTGGTGAATTTGGGTATTGCACCAGAGTGCGAAGCAATTTGTCTGCAGTAATTTAGCACCCAGAGTTTCTCTTTTATCTATATAGTGTTTGTGTTTAGCTGTTATTTTCCTCTTACTCATTTACTGTACCCACACATAATATGTACCATTTTTTCTTGCCATTAAAAGGTCTTTCTAAAGATACCATTATTTTCATCATATCATATAATTTACTGTAACAACAATTCTAAAATATGATGAAAAAAAAAAAAAAACTTTTTCTAACTTTGACCCCCAATATCTGTTACGCATCTACAACTGCCAAAAAACACCCATGCTAAATAGTTTCTAAATTTTGTCATGAGTTTAGAAATACCCAATGTTATCATGTTAAAGATGCAGGCACACAGTGACATACAGAACAAGGCATACAGAGAAATATGGTCAAAGTCATACAGAGACATACAGGTTGCAGAGACATGCATACACAGACATGTAGTCACACAGAAATATAGAGACAAGGCATACAGAGACATCCAGAGCAAGGCATACATAGATGTATGGATAAAGTCATATAAAAACATACAGACATAGGCATACATATACAGTCAAACACAGACATATAGTCATACAGAGACATACAAACACAGTCATACAGAGCAGGGACAGATCCAGACTCTCTGGGGGGGGGGACTGGTCGTGGGTTGTAGTAGGGGGCTAGAGGCTGTAGTGGGGGTGGGCAGAGGCTGTAGTAGGGGGCTAGGGACTCTAGTGGGGGAGAGCAGGGGCTATAGTGGGGAAGGACAAGGTCTGTAGTGGAGGGGGCAAGGGCTGTAGTTGACGTTAGGGGCTGAAGTAGGAGGGGACATGGGCAGCATGGTGGGGACAGGGGCAGTATTATGGAGACAGGGGCTGCTTTAAAAAAACAAAACAGAAAAAAACTTTTGATTTATATAAAAATACAATAGTTACATAGTTATATAGCTAAAAAAAGAGACTTGCATCCATCAAGTTCAGCCATCCTCACATTTATTTTTTGCTGTTGATCCAAAAGAAGGCAAAATAACCCAGTTTGAAGCACTTCCAAAAAATTCCTCCTTGTCCTCAGAATGGCAGCCATATTTATCCTTGGATCAAGCAGTTATTACCCTACGCTGAAAAATTATATCCTTTAATATTCTGTTTTTGCAAGTATGCTTCTAGTTGCTGTTTGAACATCTGTATGGACTCTGATAAAACGACTTCTTCAGGCAGATAATTCCACATCCTTATTGTTCTTACAGTAAAAAAAACCTTTCCTTTGCCTTATACGAAATCTTCTTTCTTCCAGTCTAAACGCATAAACTTGTGTCCTATATAAAGTCCAGTTTGTGAATAGATTTCCACACAATGGTTTGTATTGGCCCCGAATATATTTGTATAATGTCATCATATCCCCTCTCAGGTGCCGGTTTTCTAAACTAAAGAGGTTTAAATTTGTTAACCTTTCTTCATAGCTGAAATGTTCCATTCCTTTTAATAATTTTGTAGCCCGCCTCTGCACTTTTTCTAGTGTCATAATATCCTTCTTTAGAACAGTTGCCCAAAATTGCACAGCGTATTCTATAAAGAGGCAAAATGATATTCTCATCCCGAGAATTAATGCCCTTTATCATGCATGACAATACCTTACTGGCCTTAGCCACTGCTGATTGACATTGCACATTGTTGCATAGTTTGGTGTCTATAACAATTCCCAAGTCCTTTTCGTGTGTTGTTATCCCTAATTTGCTTCCATTAACGGTATATGTTGCTTGTGCATTCTTTACGCTGAAGTGCATAACTTTGTATTTTTCAACATTAAATTTCATCTGCCGTTTGAGTGCCCTCTGCAGCAAAGTAATATCTTGCTCGCATTAAAACATAGAAACATAGAATGTGACGGCAGATAAGAACCATTCGGCCCATCTAGTCTGCCCAATTTTCTAAATACTTTCATTAGTCCCTAGTCTTATCTTATAGTTAGGATAGCCTTATGCCTATCCCACGCATGCTTAAACTCCTTTACTGTGTTAACCTCTACCACTTCAACTGGAAGGCTATTCCATGCATCCACTACCCTCTCAGTAAAGTAATACTTCCTGATATTATTTTTAAACCTATGTCCCTCTAATTTAAGACTATGTCCTCTTGTTGTGGTAGTTTTTCTTCTTTTAAATATAGTCTCCTCCTTTACTGTGTTGATTAATTACATTGTATTACTTTACAGAGTTTTGTGTCATCTGCAATCACTGAAACATGACTTTCAATGCTTTTTTCAAGATCATGTATAAACATGTTAAATAGAAGGGGTCCCAGAACAGAACCCTGAGGGACACCACTTGCCACCTCTGTCCAGGTTGAAAATGTACCATTCATGACAACTCTTTGTACTCTATTTTTAAGCCAATGTTCTACCCAAGAACAAGCATTTTCATCTAGACCGATTTCCTTGAGTTTGAACACTAATCTATTGTGTGGAACTGTATCAAATGCCTTGGCAAAATCGAAATAGATCACATCCACTGCAACACCCTGATCTATACTTCTACTTACTTCTTCGTAGAATGCAATCAAGTTAGTTTGACAAGACTTGTGCTTCATAAAACCATGCTGATTTTTGCTGATAACCATGTTGTTCTCAAGGAATTCTTGAATATTATCCCTTAATAACCTTTTAAATATTTTCCCAGCCACAGAAGTTAAGCTCACAGGTCTATAATTTCCAGGCAAGGATTTTGAACCTTTTTTGAATATAGGAACCTGCCTTCCTCTAATCCTCTGGAACACTTTCTGAAAGAAAAGAATCTTGAAAGATTAAAAACAGAGGTTCTGTCACGGCTGCTAGTGTAGTCCAACACTCAGAAACTATGTAAACATATACATAAGAAAGGAAAGGAAATAAAAGGACAGAGCGTAAACCAGACCTTAGAATGGCCAGACTAATGCGCTAGAGATAGAGAATGGTCAAAGGGAAAGCCGAGGTCAAGGAAGCCAGAAATACTCAGATACCGTTTAAACAAGCCAAGTCAGGGGAACCAGAATTCGGAATAACCAGGGAAAAACCAAGATCAGGATACCAGGAAGTCAGATACCCAAAGATAAACAAACTCTCGGGAACCAGGAACAGGAAACCACGACAGGGCAAGGAACTGGAGTGAATTAGGGATTTAAATATCCCTCTCTGGGCTCTGATTGGTCAGAGTGTGACCTCTGACCCCAGAACGTGAGCGTGCATTGACGTCGTGACGTCACACGCACGTTCTTATTAATTTGAGGGGCGGAGCTTGAGATGGGCGGAAAACTGATCCCACGCTAAGGTTCAAAATATGCCTTTTGAAATACCCTGGGATATCTTCTTTAAGAAATAGTATGGCTTTATGGGGTATTTGGATTATATAGCCTGGTAAAATACTCTAAAATGGGACATGGGCACAACGTAAAAATTTAAAGTTTGAAAAAAACTGGAATGGCTGTTTTCCAAATGTGCCCCTCCGATGTCCACATATACCTGGCAAAGGTACATACGGGGGTATTGCTGTACTCAGCTGACATAGCTGAGCAACATATGAAGTATTATACAGTGGTAGCACACATAAGGTTTGCAAAATATACTGTGCAAACTCACTCTGTGTGTCAAAAAGGCAGAAAAAACGCTTATTACCACTACACTTGGTACAAGCTAGCGGAAAACTGATCCCACGCTAAGGTTCAAAATATGCCTTTTGAAATACCCTGGGATATCTTCTTTAAGAAATAGTATGGCTTTATGGGGTATTTGGATTATATAGCCTGGTAAAATACTCTAAAATGGGACATGGGCACAACGTAAAAATTTAAAGTTTGAAAAAAACTGGAATGGCTGTTTTTTTTTTTTTTATAATAAATAAGTATATATATATATATATATATATATATATATATGTGTGTGTGTGTGTGTGTGTGTGTGTGTGTGTGTGTGTGTTACATCAAATTAAAGCCCTTTCTGCCCTTTAAAAAACGGTATATAATATGTGTCGGTGCAATAAGTTAGTAAAATGCAAATTGCAGTTGAACGCAAACAGCAAAAAATGAAAAAAATGCTGTTGTCATTAAGTGAAAGACAAGCTTTTAAAGCTCTGTCCTTAAGGGGTTAAGTACTCTTGGATGAATACCATCAAGCCCTGGTGCTTTGTTTATATTAACTTCCTTTATTTGCTGCAGCACCTTGTCTTGAGTTAACCAATTACAATTATTCAGCAAGTTTTTAGCAGCAATCATTTGCACATCTATTGCCATGGGTTCTTCCTTAATATACACGGAGGAGAAATAGTTATTTAAAATTCCTGCTTTTTCCTGGTCTTCATTAACTAACACCACCATTTCAGTTTTTAGTGTACCTACACTTTCATTTTTTTTTTTTTTTAGAATTTATGTACTTAAAGAATGGTTTGGGGTTGGTTTTGCTCTCTTTGGCTATCATTTTTTCATTTTGAAGTTTAGCAAATTTAATCGCCTTTTTGCACGCATTATTGGCTTCCTTATATCTTTTCTAGGATGCATCTGATTTGTCCGATTTAAATGCTTTAAATGCCCTTATGGAGTTTTTAAAATATTTTAACGTTATTACCCTATGAGCTTTTTTTCTCTGTTTTGTGTCCTTAGGTATATCCTAATTTTTGCTATTTGTATTGAGAGGAATTGTTATACCTTGTATTTAAGAGGGTAATTATCTTTTTTTATTTATTACGTACACACTGCACCTGGGTGGTTTATACTCTTATTTTTTAAGCTATTGGATAATATGTTGTATTATGGTTAACCTTCTAGGGTACATGTATTTTTTCTTTAAATATTTACAGTATCCTTTCTTTGCTACTGAGAATTAACGAAAGATATAAAGCATTATACACGTCTTCGCGTCCTTAATAAAATCATGACTTTACATCAGGAAATTAGTAAAATATAGTAATTATTTACACACACTAAATATCTATATATATATATATATATATATATATATATATATATATATATATATATATATATATATATATATAAAGATAGATGATCAAGATAGCACTCCCAGGACTATAATCAATATAAAACTTAACTTTTAATCTTCTTTACAAAAAAAATCGACGTTTCAGTCTGTTACACACAGACTTTCATCAGGACTGACAAACATAATGCAAAAACCTAAATATATACCAAAATAAAAAAATACAATTAACCAACCACCGGAATAGACTATTGCTCCCTGTCAGCCCGGTCCGAAAATAGCGCGGGTTCCGTCCGACGTCAGCGTATGCGTACATGACGTCATCACGTTGCATCAGCGTCATTACCACGTCACGAAATCGGCCCTGGGACGGCCACATTGGGAGTTTGTCGCTATGGTAATCCATAGCAACATAACTAAAACAAATCACATTAACCCCTTGGCTGGAAGAACAGGAACATGGCAATCTCTGTATAATGTTAAGCCCAAATCATGCTCTCTCATAAGTAATGCATAATTCTAGAATTACTAAAAGGGATAATAGTTAGCATGTCATACTGGGAAATAGCAAATAATGCAACAACTAGAATATAAACAAACAAATAAATAAATGACTATATAAATGATGAATCCATGTCTCTAGAATAAACAGAATATAAACCCAAACAAAGCCCCCTACAAGGGATTGAGTATCAATTAATATCGTAAATACACATATTAATGGAAAGCTTGCAGAAAATATTAGGCTAAAAAGGGACTAAACCAATTATACCCATATAGAGAATACCAAACGACCAATGGTAAGTCCTAAAATGGACTGCACTATAGAAGCACTGCTAACGCTAGTAGGTGCCAAAGATGATATATTAACTAACATGTGGTGCATACCATCTAATCAGCCACACTTAGGCTAGAACCAACAATAATATTAAAGTCAGGCAAGTAATGATACCCATGAAGAAAAGTAAATAAAAAAAAAAAAACACAGAATAGGTTCAATGTATAATACATGACATCAGGTCTCCTAACAATATTATATATACAATATATACACAATATGGTGCCCAGATACACCAGAAACCTTATCAACAATCCACATTATTAATGAATGAAAATCACATTCAGTGTCATGATGGTGCACACAGTAGTGTGAATAACGTTCTCACGTTGGATATGGCCTCATAGCGGGCTTACTGGATAATGGTATAACCTCTGAAGGGTAAGCACCAAATTCCCCCCTCAGTATGATAAAGTTATACCCAAATGCGGACCAACAGGTACCTCCAGTGCAACCTATGAACCATCATCTATCTGAGCCAAAGAGATGGTGACTTAACCCTTACGGGTAGGCACAGGTCTCCCGCTACAGTATATATCAGGTAGAATACAATCTCTGTACCTACTAAACTTATAAGAAAGCAAACAATGAATATTTCTAATTTAGACCATCTGGGTGAACAGTTTGCAGTGTCCTTATCCAATATAGCTTCTCTCTGTAGAAGCATATTTTTCCGGTCACCGCCCCTTCTAGGTAGGGGGACATGGTCTATAGCCATAAGTTTCATGGACGGAAGAGTATGTCCCAATTCAAGAAAATGTTTGGCTACTGGTAATTCGGATTTGTTATCTCTGTATGCCATTCTAATACTTGACCTATGATTCCGAACCCGTTCTCTCAACGGTAAATCAGTTTTATCAATATAGGTAAGACCAGAGGGACTCATCAACTTGTAGACCACAAAATCACTAGTACATGTTAAACGATGTTGTATACGAAAACTCAAACCTGTGTGTGGATGGGTGAATGTTTTTCCTGGAATCCACAAGTGACACATCCTAAGCAGCGGTAGCAACCCACATTTTGTGTCGTTCTGTCCTTCAAGTAGCAATGAGTATGTTTTTACTAGTAGATCCCTCAGGTTCTTGTTTCTTTTATAGCAGAACATAGGCGGTTCCTGAAAGATAGACGGTAGGGTAACATAATTTCTCAACACCCTCCAATTGTCTTGGATGATGTCTTTAAATCTAGACGAGGCTGTAGTATATGTTGTCGGGAAGATTAGTCTATTAGGCTGTACCGTAGAAATAGAAGTACCTGCTGTTGCAAGGCATCTATTGAGAGCTTTCTGTAGCACAACACTACTGTACCAGAACTTATCCCACATCATGCCAATTTGTTCTTGAGCTTTGCTAGAATCGGAATTAAGTTAAGTTTTATATTGATTATAGTCCTGGGAGTGCTATCTTGATCATTTATCTTTGTATTTTCGCCTGACAAGCACCGGGCAAATATATTTTCGTTTCATGGAGTGCAGGATTATTTTTTCTTTTTTTATATAAATATATATATATACTCTGAATACTCTGTACACAAAAACACACACTAGATCTCCTATTCACGCTCTGAGTCCTTCAAACACACACTAGATCCCCTTCACACTACATTCCTGACATACAAACGCTGGATCGCCTATGCACACTAGATTCCTTCTAAGCAAACACACACTCTACAACCTCTATGCACACTATGCTCCCTGTACACACTCTCTCACTCTCTATAGCCCCTAGCCACCCATTACCCCAGAAACACAATAGAACTGAAAGCGACCTATTTATACAACATCACACCACAATTAGCTCACTCTACACACAAGCAATCCCACAAGTAGGCTCCAAACACATGCACAATACTCTTTCAAGGTTGTCTCCTGGTATCCCAATTATGGAGACACCACAGACAAGTTACAAGCAAACACAGCACAAGCATGTTAATAAAAATGCTTGCGCAGAACTAATACAGGGACTTTTCTCATACAGGAGCGTTTAAGCAGAGCTATGCTCATGGTCTGCCCAGGAAGAGCATTGAACCAACATGCTCACTTTGGTGATGACAAAACAAACCCCTTCTTAGTGGGTCGCTGTGTTTAAAAAATTGTGTAAAAATTTTTTTTTTCCAGTCCGACCCTGCTCACATGCACAAGAATATAAAACAAAAATGGAGTGTAAGGAGGATCCTGTGAGCTTGCATGACCTACCATAGATAATCTTTTACTGTAAGAACAATAAGGATGTGGAATTCTCTCCCTGAAGAAGTGGTTTTATCAGAGTCCATACAAATGTTCAAAAAACTACTAGATGCATACTTGCAAAAACAAGGATATAATCTTTCAATGTAGGGTAATAACTGCTTGATCCAATGATAAATCTGACTGCCATTCTGGGGTCAAGAAGGAATTTTTTTCCTAGCTTGTTGCAAAATTGGAAGTGCTTCAAACTGTTTTTTTTTTTTTGCCTTCTTTTAGATCAACAGCAAAAAACAAATGTGAGCAAGGCTGAACTTGATGGACTCAAGTCTCTTTTCAGCTATGTAACTATGTAATCTTTTCACAACGGATTGTTTTCCTGGCACTGGAGTTTCCCTTTAACTACAATACATAATTGTGATTTACCCGAGGACTGTGTTCTGTAATCATTCCAGTGACAAGAACAGGGGTGACTGGTCCAATACATTGTCCATCTCTTCTCCTAAGGCACCCGGATCTCTTAAAAAAAGAGGGTTTTAAAAGCCTGGAGGGCAAGCCTTTTCTTTCCCTGTACCTCTTGTTCTTGCCGGGTACTACCTCCTTATGAACAGAATTGTAACATGAATCTGCAGAGTTCTTATATCTCTCTCACCTTTAGGATGATATAAAGGGTTAGTTGTAGGTTCCCTGGTAAACCCACTCTCATTGGAAAATTCAGAGCTAGTGCTCTTGTGGTCTCATTCCATGAGTTCAGTTATTAATACTTCTTTACTCACATACATAGCACTTCCTTACTCAAAACCCCCAGTACTGCTGTCATCTGGAAAGTAGCCTCTTGATTATGGCTAGGACACCCAAAAGAGAAGGAAGATTTAAAAGGAATAGAGTGACTGATCATCAGCTTGGAATCCAGACCTGTCCTGATACATTGTCTTCACCTTCTCCTGCACCAGGGAACTCAAGCAGCAATCAATACCTTTGCCTTCTCCACTATCTTTATAAAGATGTTTTTGGTACTGAGGCCTAGCTTTATGTCTATAAATCGTACCACTCCATAGCCGATACCATCTACTAGGGAACAGTGTAGCCAAAAGACAGGTCATGAAACTGTCACTGGGATCTAGAATGGCACACACTTGGGCACTGTTCCAAAAGTAACTGGATGATTTTTTTACCTTTAAATGGAACTAAAGTTTAACAGTGCAGAAAACAAACATATGATGAGACATAAAGACAACAATATTATTATTATGATATTTATAGAGTGCCGTCAAATTCCGCAGCGCTTTACAATGGGTGGACGAATAGACATGTAGTTGTAACTAGACAAGCTGGACACACAGGAACAGAGGGGTTGAGGGCCCTGCTCAATGAGCTTATATGCTAGAGGGAGTGGGGTAAAATGACACAAAAAGGTAAGGATAGTATTAGACTAGTGACAGTTGCAGAAGAGGAATCAGTCAGGAGCTATTAACAGTTTAATTGATACGCTTTTATGAAGAAGTGGGTTTTTAACGATTTTTTTGAAGGAATGGAGACTGGGTGAGCATCTAACGGAGGAGGGAAGCAAGTTCCACAGGAACGGTGCAGCCCTCGAGAAATCTTGAAGGCGAGCATCAGAGGTGGGAGTACGGACAGAAGATAGACGTAAGTCTTCAGCAGATCGTAAGGGCCTAGACGGGACATACTTGTGTATAAGGGAGGATAGATAGGTGGGAGCAGCATTATGTAGAGATTTGAAAGCAAGAACCAGAGTTTTAAATTGAGCTCTATATTTATAGGAAGCCAATGTAGGGACTGACAGAAGGGTGAGGCATGGAAGGTGCGTGTGGACAGGAAGTTGAGCCTTGCCGCCGCCATAAATGTATAACTGCCACACAGGGAAACAAAGGAAACATGAAATTGTATGGATTTCACAAAACATGCAAATATTTATAAATCACAGTGTCATTGTACCAGTCCAGGCCATGGTCTTTGGAATCTGGGTTTCTTAAATTGTCAGATGTGGTGTAATTATTAGAATTAGGTGTTATCTTGTTACAATTCCATTAAACAGCTTTTAATGAGATTACACGTGTTTGCTGTTAATTCTATATAATTATTACTTACCTTTCTTCAGCTGAAGAAAAAAACATAACACTAATCACTGTGCAGTTGGACTAATGGGGATATGTATTAACCTCTTAGGTTAGACTAATCCTTTGTTACTATGGCAATCATGCCATGTCATCTGACCCGATGAAGGTAACATACTGGATTAAGTTGCGTAACTACAGCTTTTGCCACCCATGGCTGCCCCTGGGTTTGCCGCCCCATCTGACCCACTTCATGCCTGGTGCAGTCGCAGATGTCGTGGCTGCACCGGATACACCTCTTTTAAGTACCCCACACCTCTAGATCAAAACTGTTTACAACTTTTCAAGCTTTTTTAAGATATACACCCAATTAATACATGCCTGAAAAATTCATTGTGCACTGTGTTTGTGTGTGTGTAATGGATGCATTGTGTGTTTCTGTGTGTGTGTGTGTGTGTGTAGGGCTACGTTGTATGTTTCTGTGTATGTGTGTAGGGATGCATTGCATGTTTCTGTGTGTGAGTAGGGATGCATTTTATGTTTCTGTGCATGTGTGTCTGTGTGTGTATGTGGATGCATTGTATGTTTCTGTGTGTGTGTAGGGATGCATTGTGTGTGTGCAGTGTGAGAGAGAGAGAGTTTGTGGGGTAGGATAGGGGCTGAGTCTTGTCAGGGCTGAGACGGGAGCAGCTCTTTATTTTTTTTAAATATTTTTATTTTCTTAAGATTTATTAATGTTTTGTGTCTTACATCCCCTTAAGTGTATCTCTTAAAAGCCCCTTGTGTGTCTTTTATCTCCCCTATTTGCATGTCTCCTACATCCTACCAACCCCTTTGTGTGTCTTACTCCCCCATCCACTTTGTGTCTTATACTCTTTCCAGCTCATTTTTGTGTCTCTTTCACCCCCAGGCCCCTCTGTGTGTCTGCCTCCAGAGTCCTCTCTGTGTGTCTCTTTCTCTCCTACCAACCCCTTTGTGCTTCTCTTTCGCCCCTTCCTCAGCCTCTCTGTGTGTCTCTTTCACTACCCCCATCCACTGACGTACATACCACGGTCGCATGTATGTGTGTCTGCCTGTATGTATGTATGTGTGTTTGTCTGTGTGTCTGTATGTGTGCCTGTCTGTGTATGTATGTTTGTGTGTCTGTCTGTATGTGTGTGCTTGTCTGTTTGTATGTATGTGCGTCTTGTGTGTGTGTGTATGTATGCCTATCTGTATGTGTGTGTCTGTATGTGTGTGCATCTGTCTGTGTCTGCCTGTGTGTATGTGTGCCTGTCTGTTTGTATGTGTGTGACTGTCTGGATGTGTCTGTGTGTGTGCCTGTCTGTGTCTGCGTGTGTGTCGGTCTGTATGTATGTGTCTGTGTGTGTGTCTGTCTGTCTGTATGTATATATGTGTGCCTGTCTGTTTTTATGTATGTTTGTGTCTGTGTGTGTCGGTGTGTATGTGTCCGTGTGTGTGTGTGTCTCTATGTATGTATGTGTGTGTGTCTGTCGTGGGGGAATAGGGAGGGGCCCTATGGATTGTGTGTACGCCACTGCCCCCATCCCTTAAGGATCTAGTTCACCGCACCTTCCCTTAGTGGTTTCCTCTCCTCCCCCTGTCCCTTAGTGGTTTTTTCTTCCCTCCTATCCCTTAGAGCTCTACCCTCCTGTCCCTTTGCTCTCTCCCCTCTTGTCCCTTAGTACTCTCCCCTGCCCCACTGTCACTTAGTGTTACTCTCCCCTCCATTCCCCTTAGTGTTCCTCCCCCACACAATTAGTGGTCCTCTCCCCTGTCTTCCCTGTCCCTTAGTGTGCCCCCCTTTCCCTGTCCCTTTGTGGTCCTCTTCTACCCTTCCCTGTCCCTTAGTGGTCCTCTCCACTCCTCTCCCCTTAGTGTTCCTCCCCCACCCCCTTAGTGGTCCTCTCCCCTCCCTGCCCCTTAATGTCTCCCCCCCTCCCTGTCTCTTAGTGTTTTCTTTCCCCTCAAACTCCCCCCTCTCCCAGGGTTCCTTTCCTCTCACCCCCTTAGTGTTTATCTATCCCCCCTGCCCTCCCTGGTTCTCCTCCTTCCCTCCCACCTTTCTGTGCCTCCTACCGCTCCCTCCTTGTAGCGTGGCCGTGTTCCACTCCGAACCACAATACGGGAGCTTCAGTTTTCTGTACCTGGCCTGACTGACAGGAAGTGCTCACGAGCGAGCACTTCCTGTCTGTCCGGGCCGGGTACAAGAAACTGAAGCTCCTGTACCGCGGACCAGAACGGAGCGCGGCCATGCTACAAGGAGGGAGCGGGACCTCACCGCCCTCCAAAAGGTGCAACCCAGGGCAGACTGCCCCCTGCCCCCTCCCTTGCTATGCCACTGTACTGGATTATTCTGCAGGCACATATTTAAAGTCAAGGCATTTTCAAAGGTGACATAATCCCTTCGGTCTCATATGTTTTTCCATTTTAAGCATTTAGAAAAGTTTGGCTTCAGTCAAATATTTGAAGGAGCTGTTTGTTTTCCTTGATTAGTGATGCAATAATGGGTAGGTGCCTGCACATATTTCAATGACTAAATCTACAATGCTAATCTAAGATGTTAACCAAATTGTGACCAGACATTTCTAGATAAAGTGGTGAATAATTATTAATAATTATTGTAGACCAACAAAAGATGTATAAATAAGAATATTCTTTTTTTGTCAGGAAGATTATATAAAAAAATGTCTGAGTGAGTACTTTCCCAATTTTGGAAGAAAGTGCCCCAAGTGTAGTTACTTCCACATACTTTTTGTTTTAGGAGAACTTTCATGAGACAAAGTATGAAATGAGGCATGAATTATAAAATTTTGTTGAGTTCATACTATATTGATAGTTATGAATGTAGTTTGGTTAGTCATTTAGAACATGAATCAACTGTCTAATACACCGGTACACTTGTATAACTTACATATACTTTAGTTTAAAAACATATTTTTGCTGTCATTATTGCTATGATGTTCCGTTATACATTGCTACATAATCTGAGCTTTTAGAAAAGGGAATTCCCAATAGAGGAAATAGGGACAAGGGCCCTGCCAACTTAAAGGTCACGAGATGTCGTCTTTTACTGATGGCAGCTATGGAAATGTATGGATTCCATTAAACATAATACAAACCTATATAGCCTGGTTTTGTTTATAATTGTCCTCCTTTGATCGCTTAAGGACCATTGCAGTTTGGGTACAAAAAAACTGTCTTTTAAGGGGTCAGTGAAATATCCATATAGCGATACATTTATGTGACTCCATGACTTATTTTCAATGTGATCACAGTCAAATGGCCATACATAACTGCTCTCTCTTTCATATGCTGTCACTGAGTGAAGTTGTACATTAAAGCACCTTACAATAGTGTGAAGATGAACTGTTTTTGGGACTGTGTCTTATCATCTGGTACTCTTATTTTTTTCTGTAATGTGGATTTTTAATTTATACCTTTTTTATTGTGTTTTTTACTGCTTTTTAACATTGCTTGTTCTTTTTTTATTATATTATATTTATTGGCGCTACGGGTATATTTTTTGTTTTAATTTTTTTAGTTATTTTAGGGGTTTAGAGGAAAACCCTCCCGCCTCATGCAGGTGTGCTGCCTTACTTTTGTGTTGTTCAGCGCTGCTCCATCTCTCTTGTTGTTCTGTATCATAAAGACATAGACATACAGATATACATGCAGTCACAATTACATATTTGTCTATCAGCCCTTTGCAATCAGGTGCCTGGGGAGTATTCTCAGCGGCTCTGTGGAGTCCAAGTGCCTTAGCCCCCAGTCTGTTGCATGAACCAGTGCCATAGGTTGGGCTGGACAGAGGTGCTTGAGATCAGCCATGCTACATGAAGTGACCATCAGGAGAGTAGCACTGACTCCCCTTTTCTGCCTCAGGCAACTGCACCCTTAGGCGGTCATCTCTACAATCTATTAATAGCTCTGGCACTGCATTTGTTCCGGCAGTTGTTCACGTCATTTTTCTTTGATCAAGGGCCCTTTATGCGCTCGCAGTGATCATGAGTTAAATAGCGACTTTGGTGAAATAGAGACTTTGTGATAAGTATATTGTTAGCTTTACCATTCCTTCACTCTCCTGTTCCCAACTATTTTAAAAGGAATAATCCCTACATCTGAATTATCAGAGTGGCTCTGTCACCTTCTGGACTTATTTTGCACAGACCCTAGACAGTGACTTGCAGTGCAGTAGCCATTGGGAAGCAGGGAGAGTTTTTACTAATCTGAACCTGTCTCTGGGGAACTATCTTCTCAATGTGTTTTTCAGCTCCTGCTACTTGAAGCATAAGTAAAATACAGTGGGATCTCCATTTTTGGTACCTACTTTGTCTTATGATATCTTCTGATTGAGTTGAATTTTCTGTGACATGTCAACACGGTCTTTTATGAGCATTTCTTTTTTCTTTATTAATTGCTACTTTTGGTGAGGAATGGGAGGGGTGACAGAGCCACTTTAATATTGCTAACCAATGTAGGGACATTCTAATTTTTCGGACTCTTACTGTGATCATGAGATCACAGTATCACATTCTTATCTGCACTGAAGGTGATACTAAATGAATTGGTTTGTATTGTAAAATTGTTCATACTTTTTTGTAACATTAGCCATTGATGAAGATAAAATGTAGGCATGCATTGAAAATATTCTCTCAGAAAAAAGGTTGGGAACAAAAGGTTTATGACTCATGTAGCATATATAGTATCTTAATGAATCATAGATTCCCATTTTCCTGATGCAAGAGATCATGTGGGCAAGATGGCCCTTTTAAATACTGTATATTTTAGGGGCGTATTAAAATATAATTTTAATTTCCATCACCTATTACAGTTTCTGACATCACTTTATGAATAACATTAATTAATATCTGGTAATTAATCTCTGGTTTTGATTATGCAGGGACTCCAGAGTTCATGGCACCCGAAATGTATGAAGAAAAGTATGATGAAGCAGTGGATGTTTATGCCTTTGGAATGTGTATGCTTGAAATGGCAACGTCTGAATATCCTTATTCTGAATGCCAAAATGCAGCTCAAATATATCGTAAAGTGACCTCAGTAAGTAAAAAAATAATAATTTAGAGCAATACAAAAAACTCCATGTCAGCAACTTGTTCAGCTATTTTGACATAAAATCTGCAAATCTCTTTTTAGTTTTACATAATTCCGGGTTTAGTGAATGAATCAATGTGAAAAAAAATTGAAATATGTAAAAATACACAGAGATTTCATAGTCTCCATTAATCAAGGGCAAAAATCATATTCCTACTATTCTTATACCACATATGTAGAGATAAATATAGTAATTTACCCTTTAATGTATTAATGTTTAGCTTTTTGGTTAAGCTGGCAAAGAAAACTCTCAAATGAATTGAAAAACTCTCCTTAAGAAACATGGAAATTGTAATGAGGATTGGTATTTATTAGATGGACTAATTGTTTCTGGTCTGTACAATCTGTGAATCAAACTTGCATGGGAATTACTGATCATGTAAGGTAAAGGGTTGTGTGACAGGTACCGCTATAGAATTTCTGGAAAAAGCAGAAAAAAAATATATAATAAGTTCATAAATGGCACGATGCACATTACAAGGATTTGTTAATCCTATTTCGCATAACCAAAAACCTTGAATTGGATGTATATTATAAATGTTCCAGAACTAAATAATGACAACACTGAGATTCACATATCCCAATCTTTCTGACTTTGGCCTTGATTTAATGTTTTTGGATACATTTTTCAAACAATTTATCTACAAAAATTCCTATATACTTCAATGATGACTTCTTTGTAGGCAAATATTTTCAAAAGTTTATCCAAAAACATGAAATCATTTGAAAAGTGTATCCAAAAATATTAAATCAAGACCTTTGTCTCTTTCTAAAACTATCCATGGGAGATGTGTATAAAGGGTTTTTCTATTAGACTGGATGCCTTATTAATTGATTATTAATTTTGTAATTTTAATTGCTTCTAAGTACCTCCTGTAGACTCTGACATGGGTGACAGAATTTCCACTGGTCATTATATCTGTTTCAACATTTTGTTTTTTTTTATCCCATAAGTATTTTGATGAAAAGTTTGTAGTTTGTAGAATAGTTTAAGGAAGGCCTCGGTGCTTGATCGCGTGTCACTCAGCCCACAGATGATAAATTAAAGTGCTCTTTAGGGATAATGCCAGAGAGATGAGGAGGCATCTGGAGATACCCTGGATTTGGGGTTGCTACCATCCTGGGGGCCCCTGGAATGTCTCAAAACTAACTATGTGCTTGATCAGAGCATGGGTGTGACCTGGTGGAAATTTTAAGTACTTTCACTTGGCAAGGGTAACTGATCTGGGCGCTCTTTAGACAGTTGGGGATGTGAGCTATCCAGGAGATGTAAAGCTTTGCAAGCTGTTTTTTTTTATCTTTATTTTTGACGTGGTAACATGTTTGCTTACAATGCCACAATAGCTGAAGTAAGCATTCAAAATAACAGACACAGTAATACAGTATATGTCATTTATATCTGCAAATTTTAAGAAAATAAGAACAGACTAGGTAGTATGTTTAGACAAAGCTTAAGACTAATGCTTATCATGGATGTAACCAGTCAAGATGTATATTAGAAAAGGAAAATTAGACTGAGGGGCGAAATGTAGAGGCAGGCAGAGTAATAGAGTTTCAGCAATGCAATGTAACTGGGCTAGGTACGAGGGGAAGTATGACAAGACAGCAGGGGTTTAATTCAGCCTATACCAGCTGCTGGTAAAACACAGTCCTGCAAGTTGGTGTATTTCCGATGGCTCAGTGTCAGGACTATGTGTGCACGTGAGAGAGCATAAAGGGTGATACATAATAAACATGTAAGCTATGTCAGTATCATATGAGCAGTTGTGTCAGTAATAGCTTATGCCTTAGGTTGTGCACTCGTTAAATTTACCACTGATGCCGAGTACCATCTCTAGAAGGCAAACATTTTAAAAGAAAAATTAAAAGAAGATAAAAGACAACAGGTCTAAAGCAAATAAAACATAAGTACAAGCTGGTGGCCAATAACCAGATCGTGAGCGGTACATCTCTAGGCAGCATGTGTCATCCGATTCCTGATATTGGGAGGCATTTGATGGAAGCTGGAGGGTAAATAAGGGCAGCGACCACAGGCTTAGTTGCGAGCTCCCTGGGACCCCTTCCAGAATGTTTATCCTTCAGGTTTAGGACTTCACAAGGGTGTGGGCTACGTAATGACTCCGTGTGGATCGAGAGCCAGGTGAGTAGCGAGTGAGCTGGGTACCTGTCTACCGGCCATGAGGCTCCCTTCCAGAATTCCTCTGCAACCGCTGTCTTACAGCAGGTACACCATGCAAAACAGGCTTTGGTCACTGTGATCGGCTAGGTTGTGAGACCCGAGCCTGAGTGTGTTTCCACATTCGTCGCTTGCTCTTCCTTTCACTTTCAGGCAGTAAAGAGTGTATTGCTGCAATACGCTTCTCCAGTTGGGCCCAAAAGTGCTCAAAGGTTGCCTCAAGCCTCAACAGTATGTGGCTGGAATAATATTTTTTTTCTTTTTACTGAACAACAAAAGCATTTTTTTTTTACAAACAGTTGACAAATACAAACATTTTTTTGAGGACTGTATATCTGTGATTCCAAATTGGTGTTAAATGGCAGGGGGACAAGAAGAGCTACACTCCCCTGTACACAAACAGTAGTGTAACAGTGGGAAGAATTAATCATTCTGTTTTTAACAAACTTGTGTGAGTGACAATATCAGATTAGATAGCCAAGATTCCCTTTTTTAAAAATTTATTTTTACTGTACAACACACTCCCGCCAAAAATGGATATTCTTTATACAAAAAAAAACCTTTTAAGAACAAGTATCAGTAACCTAGTCACACAAAAGGGTCAATAATATTATGGCAATCTCCTGTCTCACGCTCAAAGTAATTCTAAGTGCCACTGACTGCTACATTAGTACTTTAACCCTTTAAGGATGGTGGGAGTGCTATGCCTTCCTTGGGGACCTTCCTCTAAACGCTGGCGGGCGGCAGTACTTCCGTGCCGTCCAGGGGACTTACCTGCTCGCTGGCGATCCCCCACCGGTGATCGGGATGGGGGACTTACCTGGCATCCCAGGCAGTCCCCCTGCTGCTGATCCGGCCCTCCTGGGCCATGTGATTGCTAGGTCCTTGCGAGGACCTCACGATCACATGGATGGAATAGCCGTCCATAGCAGTGCCAGCAGGGGGAGTGCCTGGAATGACAGTTAGTCCCCCTGCTGCCTGTAAAAAGTTAAATAAAAGTTAAAACAGTGTAAAATAAAATAATATATACTTCGATCAATTCACATTAGAATTCGCTAGATTGGATACGTTGCCTTTGAGACCATATGGTAGCCCAGGAATGAGAATACCATTTTCAAAAGTTGACAACCCAAGGTATTGCAAATGGGGTATGTCCAGTCTTTTTTAGTAGCCACTTGGTCACAAACACTGGCCAAAGTTAGTGTTAATATTTGTTTGTGTGTGAAAAAATGCAGGTTTTATATATATATATATATATATATATATATATATATATATATTAATTCTAAAATACAGGTAGAACGAAATTACGCACATATATATATATATATATATATATATGTATTTATTTTTTTACATATTTACATATTTATTTATATTGTGTATATAATAATAATTATATATATTTAATCAATATCATTCTATGTATATTTTGATTATATATATATATATATATATATATATATATATACAATTATATGTATATATTAATATTAAAATACACTTAGACAGTGTATGTGTATTTATGAGTATGTATGTATATGTGTGTGTATATATATATATATATATATATATATATACTTAGATCATATATATAATAAATATATATATATGATCTAAGTATATATAATTGTATTTTACACTGTTTTACACTGTTTTAATTTTTTTTACAAGCAGCAGGGGGAGTACCTGTCATTACAGACTCTCCCCCTGCTGGCAATGCTGTGGACGGCTATGCCGTACATGTGATCGCGAGGTCCTCGCAAGGACCTTGCGATCACATGGCCCAGTGGGGGTGAAACAGAGACGGAGGGGGCTCCCTGGGACGGCGGGGACATGCTATGCTGCCCCCCCCCCGGCATTTAGAGCCGGGTCCCCAAGGACGGCATAGCACGCCCACCGTCCTTAAGGGGTTAAGTGGTTAAACTGTGTTTCACACTATGGTCAGTGACACAGGCAATCTCTTATATCGCACTCAAAGTTGTTTTGAGCGCCACTGACAGACAGTAGCTATACTGCTATCTAGGTAGATACAGCATTAATCTTTACCTAGTCTTACACTAGACTCAATGACCCAGGCTACCTTCTACTTCCACACATGCAAAGCATGGGCAGTTTCCCTGCTGGTTTGTCTCCCTTATTAGCTGTTAATATGTCTGGAAACATCCTACTTGGAAGTACAGATTGTATTACTTCTCCTCCTTTTTTCCCTCTATTAGTTAGTTGTCACTTGATCTGTGAATAAAATCAACATTTACTAGTTGACCCCTAACCACCAATCATCTTTTCTTTTCCATCTCTTGTTTGGACAGGAGATACAGTTCACATCTTGTCCATTTATTGCAAACAAAGACCTCTTATCCAAATATCACAATCTAAGCTGCTTATTTGCCCCCACCTAAAAAAAAGCCTCTTATCCATCCCACCCCCTTTTTTTTCTGGTGCCAGCAATGGCACTCTGAATCAAGAATAAAAACAAGCATCTTTGGGCTCATGTCCGTTGGTTTCCCCAAGATTCTGGCGGGTGGCGGTTCATGCATTGGAATTTTGCAGTTCAATGAATCTCTAAGTTTAGTTGACTCCGTATTGAACTGCACATGTTTTATAAGTTCTACTGAATTCTGTTAAAGTATTGCTGTTAACAAGAACATTTTAGTGTTGTTAATTAAATAACTGAATTGTTAATTTGGATCTGTTGCTCATTTACTTTCTAAATAGATTTATTTTATCTCATTTTGGACTGAGTTGCAATTCAGGTGTGTGGCGAAACCGACCTCGCCACGTGTCCTTGGAGGGGGCTGCTTGCCCGCCTCTTGCCTTTGGACTATGGACCAGACTTTATGTGAATGTGTTAACCCAGATAGCTATGCCATGGAGCCCATTCGTGTAGTTAAAGACTTCGGCTCCATGGCAATTGAACTGTGTGAATAGGATCTGAGCGCTATTCGGTAGTTTTGTGCGCTCAGATCCCAGCTATCTGGGGATATGTGAAATGTCTGTGTGTTATGTGTAAAAGGTGACTTTATGTATTTTAAAGTGTTTTATGTCTTTTTGCAACCATGTGCTCAATGGAGTCTGCCTCTA
Source organism: Pelobates cultripes (assembly GCA_933207985.1). NCBI lineage: Eukaryota > Metazoa > Chordata > Amphibia > Anura > Pelobatidae > Pelobates > Pelobates cultripes. The sequence continues at coordinate 208,784,284 of OW240917.1, forward strand.
TCCCTGGATAATTGGATTACTTTCCCCATTGTCTCCAGGATAGAGGGCTCTGTAAAACCTGTTTGAGCCAGATATCCATGTGCCAGCCAGGGCCCAAAAGATACTTTTACTAACTTTTGAACCCCTGGTCGGATTCATGCCATTTTTTAATATGTTGTTCCCCTGAATGGATTGATTGTGAATATGTAATTTTATGTGAATGTGATGTATGGTTTTAAAGTTATGAAAGTTGGGTAGAAAGTATGTTTTAACTGTATGTGTAATTGAGTTTCCTCTCAGGATAAGGGGAGGGAATATGTGGGATGTAACTGATATGTGATTGGTTGTTTTATACCTCCCTGTGGGCGGTCCTGTATGTGAAAGGCTGTAATAAAAACCAGGCTGGGTGTGCCAGCACTTCAGTTCCTGTTTTAACCCTCAAAGTGAAGTGTTGTCTCATTATTGGGGGTAGGATTTATTGTATGCTGTTCCAGTTTGACTGCTAGGAGAGTAAACCTAATCGTATGGTTCCTATTCAACTGTCTACAGCATTCATATGCATGAGAGCATTCATATGCTTCTCCGATTCGGTGGTTTTGGTGTCTGCTTGGAGTCCTCAGGAAGTGCTAGGAGCATCCTTTAACGGAGGTACCCAGTCGGGGTGCCAGGTGATCCGTTACAAGGTGAATTTGGGTAACTGGCCAAATTCCTGTACTTTAGGATGAAATGTACCCGAGTCACAGACCAACCAAACCGTGCAATGCTGTACATGTTCAGTTAGGAGCTGTGATTCTGAATTCTGCCCATGGTGGCATAAATAAAGATGAGTCATGGGGAAAAAAAGATTATTTATAGCTAGGGAAAAGTCACTAAATGTTGATTTTATTCACAGGTCAAAAGAATAAAGTAATAGAGAAAAAAAGAAGAATCAGTGAATACATATATATTTATATATAATATATTTTTTATAAATATATAATGTATAAATATATTTTTTTAACTCCACCAGTTTTTTGCCTCTATTGGTTACTTGATCTGTGGACCAAATACTCTTAGTATATGGCTAAATATATACATAATATTATATTACGTATATACAGTACTTTGCAGCACTGGAATTATCCTTTTTCACGCATTTTTTGTTCTTCTAATTTGATTGTCGAATCAGAATCTTGCTTCCAAGTCAAACTGACATTCAGGTGCCCCGAAAATATTTCTGTTTTTTTTAAATATTGATTTGGCTAAGCCGAATTTTCTCGCTGTTCACAAGTCTACTTCTAAAACATGGCAGTGGTAGCATGTTAATTGCCTCAATAAAAGGTGAATTTTCAAAAACGTTTGCACTTGTATAAACTTCAAAGCGATATTTAAACATGTCATAGCCTGTAGGTGAATGTTTCCTCTAGAATGGCTTTGATGTAGTTATTTTACATAAAGCAGCAGGTGGAAAAATTAAGCTTATCACAGTTACTGGTAAGAGTGTATGATAAGGAAAAGGACAGATAGAAATGTACTAAAGAATAATTTAGGTCAGCTTGAAAATGAACAATGAAAATGAATTGCAAGGGTATTATATTAAAGGGCACAACTCTATATGAGATGTTTTATATATAATTAAAAAAACTGTTTTTTTTCTCTCTGAAAAACTCAAAAATGTATTCAGCTCTGTATAACAAGCTTTTTGTTTCTTCCTTTTGGCAATGTGGAATAAACTGACCAAAATATGGTAACATATTTGATGCAAATCCAAAAGGACCAGATTATTTTTTATCTTCATTTTTTTTCGTGAAAAAAATAAAACAATTTAAGGGAATTCTGGGGATGAATCTTGGATATACACACAGGTTAATTCACTCAAGCCAAATGGCCCCATATGGAATGGGACAAACCATCCACTGCTATGACCCTGTACAGGGCAATCAGACTTGAAAGTACTTTCAGAGCAGACTTCAAACAAGTATGAATGTGGATTTCAGCAACACTGAACATTGCCGGTCAACTAAAATCTGGACCCAGATTGTTAAAATTCCGTCCCCATTCTTTAAATCTAGACTGGATTTTAAAAATCTGAAATATTTGCCACCTAATTGAAAAGTGAAAAATATGACCCCCTTATTAGTATAAGGGAGTTGTATGACCCCACCTTCAATGCTGTTTTTTTTTAAAGATATTTCATATTGCCTTACCTGTATACTAATATTTTAGCAAATCCTACTGCACATTGGAGATGCCTTAGCCCCCTTCACACCCCCAGTCTTCTGCATTGCACAACTCTTATTTTAGGGATATTAAAGGCAGCCACCATAAAAAACATCAAGTGTCAGTTACAGGTGTTGGGTACCGCCTGGTACAATATTAAAATTGTAACCACCGGGATAGCATGAGGCACCTACAATGACCTATGCCTTTAGTGAAACGCTTACCTGTAAATTTTTCCCACAGATGGCTTTTTCACTCAACAGTGTTAAATTCACTTGCAATCAGTTGCAATTCGAACTTTAGTTACCATGTAGTATCTCGAAGTATTTCTTTTCACTAGAGTTTTTTTGGGGGTGGATTTGCAATTCTCAAGAAAGGCAAGCAGTAAAGTATAAAAATAGCATAATTTCCCTGTAATTTTCCAGTACATGGAAACTGATTGTAAATACAATTTGTTGCTGTCTTGCTGATTCACAGAAAGGCCCCATTGTCTCTATTAATCTGCATATTCTAGGAGACAAGAAATGAATATCTGTGGAGAACATGCTCAGATCTGAGTAAAATGATAAATGGAGTAGTGACAGCAGAGGCAATCTAGTAATGTAATTCTATCTTTTTATCTATTTGACTTGTTAGTTTATTAATGCACCATTTTCCAGAAAACACTCCCAGCTCTAGTTAATTTTAAATCTTTATACAGATAATGCACTTAACAAACAAAAATTGAAAATTAAAATACAAAATAAAAAAATTCCAAGGGTTTTCAGTTTCTTGAAGTATACTCGCTTAAAGCATCAATGTCACTGTCTGGGGACTCTGCAGAATTTGCAAAGACCCCCGACTGTGACATCGCTACTGGGGGTCCTGTGGCCAGCTGGGTAAAGATGAGTTCTATTCACCCGAAGCTGTCCATTGCAGGCAAGGCCATCTTTCTCTGGCGGGTCCTCTTCAGCTCCTGGAGCTTGCAGATTCCATAGATAAAGCTAATTCCCGGCATCTGTTCCTGGTAACGGCTGGGTATGTCTGCCCAGTGCCTAGAAGTGTCAGGTGTAGGAAATATACTGAGGTAAAGAAGTCCCTAGTAGTCGGTCTGGGGGGGGGGAGGTGATGGTGCCACTTTAAATAAAAAGTACCTGTAAGTGGCATCCTAAGCTTTCATTTTGTTTTAAATGGGAGCTGAATGTATCTCATAAACCCATTCCCTGTAGCAGTTTATGGGATATGTTTATAGGAACAGGCAACAGCTGTCACATTCCAGATGGACATAATAGCAGTCCAGAAAATAAATGTCAGTAGTTTCTCTCTGCATAAACAATATAACAACCATAGACAATCTGCTCAGACTCCATTTTGACTTTTCAATGAGATGTAGCTGATGTCCTCTTGGCACTCGTATTACAATTTTGACTAAGGGAGACTCGGTTCATGTGCAATATTCTTCAAAAACTCTTTGCTTTGGCTAATCTGAGGGTATTCCTTAGTCTAAAGCCACCTCTTTTTTCATCATCTGTGTGGGAAGGATTGACAGAAGAGTTAAACTACCTCTGCACCCCTTCTGTCACTAAGTTAAGGGTAAAATCTAGCCCCTCATTCCCCTATCACAAAAAATAGGACCATTGAATTTCCAAGACCATGTTTCTAAATTGTTATCCCTCTTGTTTATATGGGGAACGGAGGAACTTTTTAATAATTAGAAGAACCTCAACTTCCAAACAACAAGAGGAGGTGAAAAGAGTGCATCGTATATACAATGGGCTACCACAGATCATGAAAAGTGTACAGAAGGATCAGCTCTTAAAAACTTAAAGGCAACACACCTAAAGGATAGGGCTCCCTCACAGGCCCTCTAAGAATATAAGTATAAGGAAGGAGAGAAAGGTGGTGCCACAGAGATAATTTATAAAATGAAATATAAGCTAGTAGTAATATAGAAATAAACAATGACATATGATACAGAGAGAGAACAATAAAAATAATAATAATTATATTATATATATATATATATATATATATAAAGAACTGTCCAAAAAAAGTAAAACCTTTGGATGAGAGGACAATCACAGTTCTATCTGAGGTAGAGACGTCTATGAAGTAGTGGGATCGAGGGGTTCGTGGGATCTGTAAGAAAGAGAAAAGAAAATCTAATAGTGCAATAAAACCCAAATATGTAGCAGCCAATACAAGAGGTATATATGGACCATATAGACCTCTTTTATTGGCTACTACCTCAGATAGAATTGTGATTGCCCTCTCATCCAAAGGTTTTACTGGAATCTTTTTGGACTGTTCTTTATATATATATATGTATATGTATATATATATATATATATATATATATATTATTTTTACTGTTCTCTCTCTGTATTATATGTCATTGTTTATTTCTATATTATTACTTGCTTATATTTCATTTTATATATTATCTCTGCGGCGCCACCTTTCTCTCCTTCCTTATACGACAGATCATGACGTTTTTTTTTTTTTTCATTTTTAATTAAAATGGAGGTGTCATGATATGTTTCAATGTATACCTCTGTAGGTTTTCTCAGGCTGTTGTTAGGTAAAGCTGTAAAATTACACTGGAAAAACAACATATGCTGAAAGTGGATGCAGGGCCTATGCAAAGATTTTAGCTACACATTTTTAGCTTACTTCCTCCAGGGAATGTGTGTATCTCTTACTTTCCCCCAGTCAATTTGTGTGTCTCTCACTTCCCTCTAGCCCCTTTTTGTGTCTCTTACTTCCCTCCATCCCTTTTGTGTGTCTCTTTTTCCCCTTCCCCAGCCTCTCTGTGAGTCTTTCTTCCCCAGTCCCTTATGTGTGTCTCTTCCCCTAGCCTCTTTTGTGTGTATCCTTCTCCCCTTTCCGGCCCCTTTGTGTGACTTTTTTTCCCTTTCCCCGGCCCCTGTGTGTCTTTTCCACCAGATCCCCTTTTGTGTATCACTTTCTCCCCCTCCTACCTTCATGGTGTGCCTGCCCTGCTTTTCTCATTGTAGCATAGAGGATTTTGTTTTATTCTCTAACATGTCTGACAGAAAGCTATTTATTGGTCTCCGTAAGCAGCTTCCTGTCACACCAGGTATAGGAGAAGATTCTCTTCTAAGGTTTGCGTGGCCACACTACTTGGTGTGTTCCCCTTCTGTGGGTCACTCGTACCTTGCACCCTCCCCAGGTGTCGCCTTATAGTTGCATCAGAACTGAGTGGATGTTACATTTAGAGGTTAGCCCTTGAGCCATTATAATAAATTCTACACAGGTGTATTCACCAAAGTATGAATTGTTGGGGATCAAAAGTGACTTTAAGGAGAATTTCAAATATTAGGCTAATATAGCAAAATTATAAAGAGAGCTGATTGAAATTTTTCCCAGTTTTAGCTTAAAAGTTTAAGCTTTCACTTTGAATGCTACACAATTCTCTATTTAGTGAAGAAGCACAAAAAAAGTTGTTGTTTTTTTATTTGTTTTATTACTATGAAGAAATTATTTTTTTAAGTTTCCTTTATAGTAATATCAATTTTGTCCACCTTTGGACAGAATTAATTGGCTAAAGTGTTTCAACTGACACATGCAGCCGATGAACTCAGTCCAAACATAATAACGAGAATCCTCTGCTTTATCAATATCTTTGAAGAGGGGCCAGGAAGAAGGCACCTTGCAGGATCCTGATAAGTGTCAAACTGTTTGAAAAAGGACTTTTGGCACATTATCATTATAGCCTACTGGAGTGCTCTTGATTTGTAATGGTTTGGTACATTACCATAACTACGTGAAAGCATATAAACATAAACCGCATTCCAAGGTGTCTTATTTAACCCTATATTCTAACCAAATTGATATAATTATATTGGCTTGGCCTCTGTTGTACTGAAGGCTTTTTTTTACCATAGACTTTATGTTCTCCCAAACCTTTCCAAAACAAACCTGCCCCTAGGCACTTCAGTAATTGCCTATTAAAGGAATGGTAACTATATATTTTGATGTAAACACCTTACTAGCCTGCAGTATATTCAAAACGCTGTTTAACTGCTCTGTGCGTGACTAGGAAGCAGCAAAGACCAGTTTGATGCTGATTTATACAAAATTTGGCACACGCACAGACTAGTCTTTGTACTGGAATTCAAGTTGGCGAATAGGCATAAATTGGTGGCTTCTAAGATTGGAAAGATCCTAGACTCAATCAGTGTGCTCTTGTGTTAATATTAAAGGCAGTGCAGTTAAACAAATAAATCACATTTGCGTATATATATTATTATACATGACGGCTTTATGATGGGCTAAGAGTATTGAGGTTGCTCTGTAAGATCTGATTTTTTTTGTACATTTTTTTTGTGCAAATTCTTAATATATTATCTGTGCAATGCATACAAAATTACAGTAAAATCCATCCTGGAGTAATGCTTTAAAGCATCATGATATGTTTGAATCAGTGTCTTTTCTTTGGCATAACACTGCATCCATATATTTGTATAGTTTATTAGCTCATGATGAGCCACTTATCTATTTAGAACAATTAAATAGTCACTGTTAAAGCAGCACTGTCACTGTCTGGGGACGTTGCCGAATTTGCAAAGACCCCCAATGGTGACAATCCCTCTGGAAGTCCAGTGGCCATGGGGGCAAGTAAAGGCGAAATTTACTTACCTGAACCTGACCCTCGTGGGCTCGATCATTTTATTCTGGCTCCTCCGCTTCACGTCCTGGTGCTTCAGTGCCTGGAGTTGACGTCACTGCTTTATTCTTGCACTCTACACTCAGCTGTTCACAATAATTAAACACTAGTTAATGGGCAGATATTATTAATCAGTTGCTAAAAAATAATGGTGGACCAGTCACCTGCCATCCATAGGTAAGGGTTAGAGGTAACACTAGCTCTCCTTCTATAATTATTAACATCCACACGCTGCCCATGGATGTGGGCTGGGTGGGACACTATGTTTCTTTTCTTTTCTGGGAGGGGCGCATTGGGATGTTACCTTTTTTTGTATTGAATAGCCTCCACCAGTGGCCAACAGTGACCTCCATTATTTAATGTAAAAGAAATTAAGATGGAATTTTGATAAATTTTTCTCCCAATCCCTTTACCCATGAACAACCTCTACAGTCTGAGGTTTGAATCAGGAAAAATATGTACTTTTCTCAAGCCACTTTGTGAAATCTGAGTTACTGACGCAGCACCCCGTCTGAGAATTCCTGATTGATGTTCGTGGAAGGTGGCCGGGCATTGTGGTTAATGTTACCCCTTGAAGTGAGCCAGCACAGAGGGAGTTCCTAGCACCATAAAAAACGTAATTCCAATGAAGTTGTAATGGTGCTCAGAGTGTACCTTTAAATTTTTTTTTAATGAATAACAGTGTAAAAACAAAAACAAAATAAAGAACTGGCACACAATTTCCCAAAATAGCAATTGTAATTCAAATTATTATCAACTATTTTTGGTGGATAAAATTAAATTGAGGCCTTGGTTTCTACTCTGTCTCATTTATATCTTCAGATGTATTTTATAATACGTATCTTGTCACACATATCTTCTGATTGCTATGGAATTTCAATAAAATTTTCTCTTTATAAAAAAAAAAAAAACACAAGACATTTTTGCTTGAACATTAATACATAAAACTACTGTATAGTCTATAGTCACCAGAACAACTACAGTTTAATATAATTGTTCTGGTGCGTAAGCATTCCCTGCAGGCATTTTCATGCAAGCATTGCCTTTTTGGAGAAAATGCAGTGTTTACATTGCCCCCTAGGGACACCTTCAATGGCCACTCCTTAGATGGCCACTGGAGGTGCTTCCACGGGCATTGCTAAAAGAGCCAAGGTATAACTACAGTTACTTTGTAGAACATTTCCACTTCAGCGATTTTGGTTTGCATTTTAGAGTTTTTGTTTTTAATTCACTACAGTTCACTGATCAGTGAACATCCCCCTTGGTGTTATCTGATTTTAGTCCCCAATGGCTTACAAACCTGGCTGAAATGTCCTTACTAAGTGCAGCTGTTTTAAACTGCATATCTTGCAACAATATTTATTGTTTTTGCAAAATTAACAAAATCTGAAGTAATGTATCATGGTATGATGCAATAGAAAGCTTTTGGAAGAAAATCAGATGTAGTACACACTAAAACTGTTTTAACATTGCAGTTTTACTTAACGTAAATTATTACGCATGAGTTTGTAATCAATTCATTTCTATATCATATATATATATATATATTATTGATTTTCATTCAATACAAAAACACATTAAATAGACAAATGCAAACAATACATAAAATTGTACATATGCAGAAAAATAAGGATTGAATTTCATATATGTTGCCAGCCCACAAATATTCTAATATACAAAACATCTGTCAAGACGGCTATCTCAAGTTTAAATTATTATTGTATTACTATTTAGTTTCTCTTTTCTTTCCCTTTTTCTCCTTTTCTCCCTTCCTTTCATTTTATTTTCTCCTCCTTTCCCCCTTCCTTTTCTTTTCCTGTGCTTTTTAAATATATCATATTATATAACAATAAAAAAAAATACAAGATACATTCACACATAAAGTCATACCTAAAAAAGAATCTGGTACTCGATCCTTCCAAGAAGGTTCACCAATACTATTTGATTTAGCTATTTATATTTATAAGATTCTTTCTTGTAAAAAACAAAAAAACAAAAAAACCACATCTTAATTTGTTCAGTCACCGAGAGTCTTCTATTGCCCTTTATATGTTATTCATCTCTGAACCCATGGCGATCCACATCATCTTAGTGAGTGGCTACATACTTCCGCATAACGTGAGCGGTCTACTGCTCACTGAGCAGAGTTTAGTGGGGACAGGTAGTGGAGAGGGAGGAGATAAGACAGATGGGGAACAGGCATGTAGCTGGGTGAAGAAAAAAGAAGGGGTGAAGGGCTGCGCTAGATACAAGTAGATTAAATTTGTAAAATAATGGTAGGATAAAAATATGCAGTAAAAAATATGCAATAAAAAGACAATAAGAATGTGTGAAACAAAGTCCGTGCACTAATAGTGATAAAACTTAAAAAGTCCAATAACATACATAAAAGACGTCTCACTGATATGTGGATGAGCTGTATTTGTACAGTCCTCAAAGGTTAATCCTTCCGAATTTCCAGGGAATCCATATATGAAAAATCTAAAAACATAAACACACTTCCAATGGTATAGTATGTACTGAGAGGATTAAAAATGGAGGGTAGTAAACTCACATTTGTTGGAGCTTAGAACCAGCTCTTAGTTGTAAGGCACTTAGCGGTATAATCCCCGCTAATGGATATTCTGTGAGGTTAGGTCACTCCGTCCGGCTTTGATACCGTAGGATTTCGCACGATATATAAAAACAAATATAGTGCTCTCAGTAGGAAGGGAAAACGTAAAATAAAATAAAATAAGTTATACTCACAGTATTTATTTTACATTTTCCCTTTGCTATTTAGCGCAGACTCCTCCTCCACTATTCTTTCCATGTAGCTGGGTGACAGTGGGGCAAGGAAGCAGGGGGGGAGGGAAGAGGAAAGGGCTAGCTAGTCCTGATTTGGTGCAACCTAGCAGATTTGACCGTTTGAGTGAAGATGTTGGGAGCATCAGCTCAGGAGTAGCTGTATTAGAGGAAGCTTCTAACAGCCGAGCTAACAGTACAGGTGGGGATCAAAATGTAAGGAAGGCAAGACAGGTTGTGGTGGTAGGGGACTCTATTATTAGGAGAGCAGATAGGGAAATCTGCCGCTCTGATCGGCTCAACCAGTTTGCTGTCTTCCGGGTGCTCGGGTCCAGCATGTTGCTGACAGAGTGGATGGATTATTGGGAGGGGCTGGGGATGACCCAGCGGTCATGGTCCATGTTGGTACCAATGACAAAGTAAGAGGAAGATGGAAGGTCCTAAAGAATGATTTCAGGGAATTAGGTAGCAAACTTAAGAAAAGGACCTCCAAGGTGGTATTCTCTGAGATATTACCTGTGCCACGCACTACATGTACTGAGAGGATTAGCAAATTTGAATAAAAATTGGAAAGGCAGCGGGAGATTAGAGAGGTCAATGCGTGGCTTAAGTCTTGGTGCAGACAGGAGGGTTTTGGGTTTTTAGAGCACTGGGCCGACTTTGCGATTGGGTACAACCTTTATAGTGGTGATGGATTGCACCTAAACGGGAGAGGGTCTGCAGTGCTGGGGGATAGGATGGCTAGAAGGTTGGAGGAGATTTTAAACTAGTAGTAGGGGGAAGGGGCAATCTACAAAATGGAGATAGGACAGAAAGGAGATGGGCTTTAGCACAGTATAAGGGGGGTGGAAACGGGGGGAGAGGCAAGCTCAGAACAGAGAAGCTGTGTAATGTTGAAAATTCACAAAATATACAAGTGACGCATAATATTAAATGTATGCTTACTAATGCAAGGAGCCTAAATAAAAAAATGGGGGAACTAGAGGCATTAGCATACACTAAACAATATGATATAATAGGCATAACTGAAACATGGTGGGATGAGACACATGACCGGGCAGCTAACTTAAATTGGTACATGTTATTTAGGAAGGATAGGAAAAACAAGAAGGGTGGTGGGGTATGCTTGTATGTCAACCATGATTTAAAGCCCAATGTTAAGCAAATGGAATGCGAGGAGGATAATGTGGAAGCTTTATGGGTAAATATCTGTTTGGGGGTAAAGAAGGGAAACCAACTATTGGTTGGGATATGTTATAAACAACCTAATGTTAATATTGACGAGGAACAACAGCTGTTTGAGCAAATTGAGAAAGCTGCAAATCTGGGTAACATTTTAATTATTGGAGATTTTAATTACCCGGATATAAATTGGGACAGAGGGACTAGTACCTCAGCAAAGGGAATTAGGTTTTTAAACTTGTTAAATGACACCTTCATGTCACAATTTGTACAAACACCAACTAGAATGGATGCTTGTCTGGACCTGGTTTTAACAAACAACGTTGATCTTTTGACCAACATTCAAGTAGGTGAGCACTTGGGAAATAGTGATCACAATATAGTGTCCTTTGAAATAAACTCAAAAAAACAAAAGCACATGGGGAATACTAAAACATATAATTTTAAAAAGGCCAATTTCAATAAGTTAAGGGAAGCTTTACAATATATTGACTGGCATAAACTCTTTAGTGAAAAGAACACTGAGGATAAATGGATCATCTTCCAACAAATATTAAAAAGGTACATTTCTCAGTATGTACCGTTGGGAAATAAATATAAAAGAAACAAATTAAAACCAATGTGGCTTAGTAGAGAAGTAAAACAAGAGATTACAACTAAGAAAAGGGCATTTAAAGCATTTAAATCAGACAAATCAGATGAATCTTATAAAAGATAAAAGGATGCAAATTATTTATTTATAAAATATTTTACCAGGAAAGATACATTGAGATTTCTTTCGTTTTCAAGTATGTCCTGGGTCCACATATCATTGCATTGTTACATTAGGTACAACAATAATGCTTGCAAAAAGGCAATTAGACTTTCTAAACTTCAAAATGAAATAATGATAGCTAAAGAGAGCAAAACCAACCCCAAAGCATTTTTTAAGTACATAAATTCTAAAAAACAAACAAAATGAATGTGTAGGTACACTAAAAACTGAAACTGTGGTGTTAGTTAATGAAGACCAGGAAAAGGCAGGAATTTTAAATAACTATTTCTCCTCTGTATATATTAAGGAAAAACCCATGGCAATAGATGTGCAAATGATTTCTACTAAAAACTTGCAGAATAATTGTAATTGGTTAACTCAAGACAAGGTGCTGCAGCAACTAAAGAAAGTTAATATAAACAAAGCTCCAGGGCCTGATGGTATCCATCCACGTGTACTTAAGGAACTAAGTGTAGAAATAAGTGAACCTCTGTTTTTAATCTTTCAAGATTCTTTTCTTTCAGGAAGTGTTCCGGAGGGTTGGAGGAAGGCAGATGTGGTTCCTATATTCAAAAAGGGTTCAAAATCCTTGCCTGGAAATTATAGACCTGTGAGCTTAACTTCTGTGGCTGGTAAAATATTTGAAAGGTTATTAAGGGATAATATTCAAGAATTCCTTGAGAAGAACATGGTTATCAGCAAAAATCAGCACGGTTTTATGAAGCACAGGTCATGTCAAACTAACTTGATTGCGTTCTATGAAGAAGTAAGTAGAAGTATAGATCAGGGTGTTGCAGTGGATGTGATCTATTTGGATTTTGCCAAGGCATTTGATACAGTTCCACACAATAGATTAGTGTTCAAACTCAAGGAAATCGGTCTAGATGAAAATGCTTGTTCTTGGGTAGAACATTGGCTTAAAAACAGAGTACAAAGAGTTGTCATTAATGGTAAATTTTCAAGCTGTACAGAGGTGGCAAGTGGTGTCCCTCAGGGGTCTGTTCTGGGACCCCTTCTATTTAACATGTTTATAAATGATCTTGAAGACTGCATTGAAAGTCATGTTTCAGTGTTTGCAGATGACACCAAACTTTGTAAAACAATACAATGTGAGCAAGATATTACTTTGCTGCAGATGGATTTAGATAGACTGGAGGACTGGGCACTCAAATGGCAGATGAAATTTAATGTTGAAAAATGCAAAGTTATGCACTTCGGCGTAAAGAATACACAAGCAACGTATACCCTTAATGGAAGCGAATTAGGGATAACAACACATGAAAAGGACTTGGGAATTGTTATAGACAACAAACTATGCAACAATGTGCAATGTCAATCAGCAGTGGCCAAGGCCAGTAAGGTATTGTCATGCATGAAAAAGGGCATTCATTCTCAGGACAAGAATATAATTTTGCCTCTTTATAAATCACTGGTAAGACCCCATATTGAATATGCTGTGCAATTTTGGGCACCTGTTCTAAAGAAGGATATTATGGCACTAGAAAAAGTGCAGAGGCGGGCTACAAAATTAATAAAAGGAATGGAACATATCGGCTATGAAGAAAGGTTAACAAATTTAAATTTTTAGTTTAGAAAAACGTCGCCTGAGAGGCGATATGATAACATTATACAAATATATTCAGGGCCAATACAAACCATTGTGTGGAAATCTATTCACAAACCAGACTTTACATAGGACACGCATTTAGACTGGAAGAAAGAAGATTTCGTCTAAGGCAAAGGAAAGGTTTTTTTACTGTAAGAACAATCAGGATGTGGAATTCTCTGCCTGAAGAAGTGGTTTTATCAGAGTCCATACAGATGTTCAAACGGCTACTAGATGCATACTTGCAAGAACATAATATTTAAGGATATAATCTTTCAATGTAGGGTAATAACTGCTTGATCCAAGGATAAATCTGACTGCCATTCTGGGGTCAAGAAGGAATTTTTTTCCTAGCTTGTTGCAAAATTGTGCTTCAAACTGGATTTTTTTGCCTTCTTTTGGATCAACAGCAAAAAACATATGTGAGGTAGGCTGAACTTGATGGACGCAAGTCTCTTTTCAGCTATGTAACTATGTAACTATGTAACTTAACTGACTCCATTTGCTTGCCCAGGACTCTCGAATCACTTCTTTTAACTCTCCCTTTGGCTTGAAACCTTGTGGTCAGTGTTTGTTCCTCACTCCTGCGCTTCTGATTTATTATCTTTTTCAGACGGATTAACGGAAGGTCTTTCTCCTTTCTTAAGACTCAGCTCTTTCTGTTCCTTTAGATCCTGCAGCTTTCTGGATCTATTTCACCTCACATGGGCTAAATTAGCTGGCGTCTACAGCTCTCATGTTCACGTTCTTGAGTTTCGCTGAGACTCCATCTCCCCGCCTTAGGATGCGTGCGTCCGCCCACACTATGTCATCACGCAACCGGTTATAGGAGAGCAGCCCATTGCTCAGCCAATTAATTTCTATATCCTAACATAACAGACAAAGAGTATGAATTGGAAAACACATATGCTTTATTGCCAGTTTTATCCTTATCTCACCTTGTAGTAATAATATAACTAGAGATGAGCGAACCCGAACTATAAAGTTCGGGTTTGTACCGAACATTACGATTTTTGGACCCCGAACCTGAACACAGACATTTCAGTAACAGTACGGGTTAGAATTCGGTGTTCGGCGATTTAATGACGCGTTTTGAAAAGCTGCAGGGCAGCCAATCAACAAGCGTTTGACTTGTGTGCCCTTAGAAGCCATCACAGCCATGCCTACTAATGGCATGGCTGTGATTGGCCAGTGCAGCATGTGACCCAGCCTCTATATAAGCTGGAGTCACATGAGCTCTTATTAGTGTAGGGAGAGGATTCTGCAGCTGTGAGGGACATATTAGGAAAGAATTCTGGTGTTGAATCTGCAAACTCTAGCGATTATTTTTGTGGGTGCTATACTACATTTTTGTACCCTGCCCTGAGCCCAGTGCCACAGAGAAAGAAGCAATCAGTCTGTTTGTTAGGTGGGCACTTGCAACTGCATGTGTGCCAGGCACATTACTTTAATCCTGTTCTGGTAGCTCAGTGGTCAACATCTAGGCATTTTTAAATACTGCTGTGACATTGCAGTTTGACAAATTCACATTTTTTTATGCTAAAAAGTAAATTTGGGGCGTGTACTTCATATGTGAGAGTCAAATATAACCGTCAAATACTGTGGTTACATCGCACTTTGAAAAATTCAAATTCTGGGGTGCTAAAAAGTAAATTTGGGGCGTGCACTTCATATCTGAGAGTCAAATAGAACCTTCAAATACTGTGGTTATATCGCACTTTGAAAAATTCAAATTTTGGGGTGCTAAAAAGTAAATTTGGGACGTGCACTTCATATCTGAAAGTCAAATAGAACCGTCAAATATTGTGGTTACATCGCACTTTGGAAAATTCAAATTTTTTTGGTGCTAAATAGTACATTTGCTGCCTGCGGTGCACTTCATATCTGAGAGTCAAATAGAACCGTCAAATACTGTGGTTACATCGCACTTTTAAAAATTCACATTTTGTTTGTGCTAAAAAGTAAATTTGGGGCATGCACTTCATATCTGAGAGTCAAATAGAACCATCAAATACTGTGGTTACATCACACTTTTAAAAATTTACATTTCTTTTGTGCTAAAAAGTAAATTTGGGGCGTGCACTTCATATCTGAGAGTCAAATAGAACCGTCAAATACTGTGATTACATCGCACTTTTAAAAATTAAGATTTTTTTTTAGTGCTAAATAGTACATTTGCTGCCTGCGGTGCACTTCATATCTGAGAGTCAAATAGAACCGTCAAATACTGTGGTTACATTGCACTTATAAAAATTAAAAATTTTTTGTGCTAAAAAGTAAATTTGGGGCGTGCACTTCATATCTGAAAATCAAATAGAACCATCAAATACTGTAGTTACATAGCACTTTTAAAAATTCACATTTTTTTGGTGCTAGATAGTACATTTGTGGCCTGCGGTGCATTTCTTGCAGTCCAATAAAACCCTTAAATACTACTCTTACATTGTTGGTTTAAAAAATCACACTTTTTTGTGCTAAATAGAACATTTGCGATTTGCGGTGCATTTCTTGCAGTCCAATAAAACCCTTAAATACTACTCTTACATTGTTGGTTTAAAAAATCACACTTTTTTGTGCTAAATAGAACATTTGCGGCCTGCGGTGCATTTCTTGCAGTCCAATAAAACCCTTAAATACTACTCTTACATTGTTGGTTTAAAAAATCACACTTTTTTGAGACAGTGAAGTAACTATATTAATTAAGCCTGTCACACTGTTGTATGACCTCTAAAAATATTTTCTCTTTAGGACACCGGCACTATTGGCGGTTACATTGTCACCTGACATCTATTACTTTGGGCCTGAGGTGGATAGCAGTTTGGCGCATGTCCTTCCGCCACCGAGGATTGCAGGGCATTTCTCATTGCCTCCTGTTGCCTCCTCCTCCTACTCCGCTTCCTCCTCCTCTACCACCTCCTCATCTGGTCAGCGTAACACCTTCACCACCAACTTCAGCACAGCCAGGGGGAATCGACAGCAGGCTGTTTTAAAACTCATATGTTTGGGTGAAAAACCCCACACCGCGCAGGAGCTGTGGACGGGCATGGAACAACAGACCGATGAGTGGTTGCCACTGAGCCTCAAACCTGGCCTGGTGGTGTGCGATAATGGGCGAAATCTCGTAGCAGCTCTGGGCCTAGCCGGTTTGACGCACATCCCTTGTCTGGCGCATGTGCTGAATTTGATGGTGCAGAAATTCCTAAAAAACTACCCAGATATATCAGAGCTACTGCAGAAAGTGTGGGATGTCTGTGCATGCTTTCGGTGTTCTCACCATGCTGCTGTTCACCTGTCTGCGCTGCAGCGTAACTTCGGCCTTCCCGCTCACCGCTTCATATGCGACATGCCCACAAGGTGGAACTTCACCATGCACATGCTGGAGAGACTGTGTGAGCAGCAGCAGGCGATAGTGGAGTTTAGCTGCAGCACGCATGGGTCAGTCGCTCTGCACCAGACTTTACAAGGACAACATGCCGTCCTTAATTCCCTCACTGGAGCGTGATCGGAAGATGAGCGACTACAAGCGCACGCTAGTAGACGTGCTGCTGAGGGCATTCCCAACTGACACCGGGGGCTCAGTGGAAGCACAAGGCGAAAGGCAGAGGAAGAGGTCTGGGGCACCGCCAGTACCTCAGAAGGCAGGGTTAGCATGGCCGAAATGTGGAAACGCTTTGTCAGCACGCCACAACAACCAGCACCACCAGCTGATATGGAATGTCTTAGCAGGAGGCAGCATTTCAGCAACATGGTAGAACAGTACGTGTGCACACGCCTACACATACTGACTGATGGGTCTGCCCCATTCAATTTCTGGGTCTCCAAATTGGGCACATGGCCCGAGCATGCCCTTTATGCCTTGGAGGTGCTGGCCTGCCCTGCAGCCAGTGTTTTGTCTGAACGTGTGTTTAGCACGGCGGGGGCGTTATCACAGACAAGTGCAGCTGCCTGTCCACAGCCAACGTGGACAAGCTCACGTTTATTAAAATTAACCAGGCATGGATCCCACCAGACTTGTCTGTACCTTGTGCAGAATAGACATTTATACCGGCCTCACCCAGCCATTGTTATACTCAAGTGCACTTATTCTTTGTTTTCTTTTTGTATATGTCCCAATATTTTGGGGGCTACCCCAATTGTTTGCAGGGCACTTGTCCTACTCTTACCCCCATTTTACTTCCTTTTGCAGCCCTCTAGCCATTTCCAGGACTTTTTTAGAGCCATTTTAGTGCCCAAAAGTTCAGGTCCCCATTCGAACTCAAACTTTTTGCCGATGTTCGGCCGAACCCGGTGAACCCGAACATATATATAACAGAACAGAGAGGATTTTGCTTCTTGAACCTCTTAAATCTCTGGAGGGAGCAACTGTAGAAAAACATATCTTTTGTAAATTTCAGCTCAAGAGAGCGAAGTATTGAAGCCACATTTGTCAGTTAGGGATAATTTATATAAGCTATGCTTTATATATGTCACAAACATTCCAATGAAATGGGAGTGGTTCCTGAGTATGTTTACTTATTCCATTACAGAGATAAAGTTACTTCTAATTAAAGTTAACACTATCCCTGATTTAAAGTTGAGCACCCAAAACAGTAGATACAAGGAAACAACAAACACTGTTAGCCTTTTTAGAGTTAATTATATGTTTAAACTGACAGAATAGCAAAATCCCTGGATTGTCAAATGGTTACAGGTATTCCTAACACCATAGTGCCCTCTGGTCCCCTATCCCTCACTCACCCCACACACCCCTTACAGTACCTTCCAGCAGACGATCTCCCTCTGGACCTTCTATGATGTCACAGCAAGCGCATTAGGCCCTCCCCATAGGAAAACATTGCCTCAATACTTTCCTATGGGCATTTCACTGATGCTGGATAACCTCATGCAGAGCATAAAGACACCCAGCGTCAATTAGGTGACCCAGAGTCTGGTAAGCTCCTGGAAGCGCCATCTGTGGGAGTCTGGCAGACAGCAACTCTTAGTACTGCAAAGTAAAAATTGCAGTTTCTCAAAAACTGCAATGTTTTACTTTGCAGGGCTAAGAGGGGCAATGACATTGCACTAAGACCACTCCAATGAGCTGATGTGGTCTAGATGCCTATAGTGTCTCTTTAAGTTAAAGCAGAGAGGCAAGCATCTGTTGGAGGAGACATTCAGCCCAGCCATCTGTAGACTACAAATGCTCCCTCCCCACAAAAAAATGAAAGGAAATTAAGCGGACACTTTATCTCAATGACAGCTACTAGAGCCGCTTTCACAACGCACCTCTCTTCCTCTATGTACCTCTGTGAGGAGCATTGTATTTGAGGAGCAGATGGTTGCACAGAGGGGTGCTGGAAAGCGGTAAGTTAAAACCTTTTTTCTTTTTTTTTTAATTTAATTTAGGGGGTCCTCTGAATCTAAACAGTGAGGAAACACTATAGCATTAGGAAATACATGTTTGTATTTCTAACACTATAGTGTTCAATTAACCAATTAATAATCTCCCAGTTAACCAATTAATAATCTCCAATTAATAATCTCCTGCAGGTTTGGGGCCAGCCAGATAGATCGCTTCAGTGGGAAAATGTTTTTTCCATACAGGAGCACCAGCCCATATCGATCTAATTCCTCCCAGTTCAAATGTAAAAACCTCCAATAAGGAGGGAGTGTGTTAAAATCAAAAGCACTTCAGTATAAATAATTAAACAGCAGCTCAAACAGAACACTCATGTGCAAAATACCCTCCCTCCCACACACCACATACACAAAAATACACAAGGTGGTATAAAAAGAACCCTTACGCCCTTAGTGGAGCGCTGAATGATTATATCATTACAATGGCACCTATCAAACAGTGGGATATACTAGAAAGCAGGTGAAAGTGAACTGGGCCATGGAGCAATGGAAGAAGGTTGTCTGGTATGATGAATCACATTTTATTTTAGATTATGTGGCTGGCATTGTTTACCTGGGGAAGAGATGTCAGCAGGATCCACATGAAAAGAAGGCAGGCCAGCGGAGGCAGTGCTATTCTCTGGGCAATGTTCTGCTGGGAAACCTTGGGTCCTAGCATTCATGTGGATGTTACTTTGACACATACCGCCTATCTAGAGATTGTTGCAGACCATATACACTCCTTCATGACAGGGGTGTTTCCTAAAGGCAGCGGCCTCTTTCAGCAGGATAATGCACCCTGCCACACTGCAAATATTGTTCAGGAATGCTTCCAGGAACATGACAAAAAGTTCAAGATGTTGCCTTGGTCTCCAAATTCCCCAGATTTCAATCCAATCGAGCATCTGTCGGATATGCTGGCAGAATAAATCCAATCCATGAAGGCCCCACCTCCCAACTTGCAGGACTTAAAGGAACATTATTAAAGGGTCAGGAACACAAACATGTATTCCTGATCCTATAGTGTTAAAACCACCATTTAGATGGTCCACCTCCTTAGGTGAATTGCCTACTTGGTGACATCATCAGAAGTGCTGATTTTTAGCCAATCAAAAGCATTGGATTGGTTAAAATTAGCAAGGATAAGGCAAATAAGCACCTCTTTATAGAGTTGCATTGAATAAATGCATATCTATAAAAAAAAATCAGGGTCTCCATGCAGAGCGTGGAGACGCTAAACGGCAGTGCTGCCTACTGTGCAGCACTGCCCCAGGAAGCACCTCCAGTGGCTATCTGAGGAGTGGCCACAGGAGGTGTCCCTACGAAGCAATGTAAACATTGCCTTTTCTCTGAAAAAGTGTTTGCATGAAAATGCCTGAAGGGAATGATTATACTCACTAGAACAAATACAATAAGCTGTAGCTGTTCTGGTGACTATAGCATCCTTTTAAAAGATCTGTTGCTAATGTCTTGATGCCAGATGCCAAATGCCAGAAGTCTGGCGCCCGAGACGCGACATATCAGAGTTGTTTTAGCAGCACGAGGGGGACCAGCACAATAGGTGTTACTGATCAGTGTATATATGTTTGTGGAATAGAGAGAGAGAGAGAAAGAAAGAGAGAAAGAGAGAGAGTAAGGTTTCTGAATTCTTAGTTGGACATTCTTCCTACTGTTGCATAAAAGAGGACTTTTTGTAGTAAATATGGGATTGTAGTATATAGCTAATACAGCTACTTCTTTATAGCCATCAATATCTGTAATATCATAATTTGTTTCTATTACAATATACAATTGAAATAATTTGTCAAAAATGTACTGCAGTATGTTCTCTTGTTGCAGGTTTACAAGTATTTTACTGAATGTCAGCACGTCTATGTTTTGTAAATGCACCACTACTTTTGTAGTGTAGGTTAAGTTTATTTTTCTAGGATGCCCTGATGCATCAACAAGTAGGCAGATGCTGAGAACGCCCTCCTGCTCTCCAATGATCTTTTCCTCTGGAATTCATGAACCACACTATTAACCAGGGCAGCACAAGCTGTGCATTCATTCTGAGCACTAGGGTGCCAGAGAAAACAAACCAAAGTGAGCTGAAAATATTGTTTACACGGCCTATACTGACTGTGCTTTTCTCTGCATTAGCAGAGGCCAAATAAGTTGCAGAAACTTTCAAGGTCATTTCTTGTTTCTCATTCCTTTGCTCAAACATACGGTGGTTTATTCACTAACATGGGAAATTTGGAGTATTGACATGGGAATTGCATTTCTAGGTTAATACAAATTAGCATCACTGCTGTTTCACATGGGAATTATGGTTTCCAATCCCTGATAATTCTCAGTTATTTTATATAACTCAATAACTGTTATAGAAATGTAAGATAAGTGGTATATATATTCAACACATCACACTCACTGTCTTGGTCGAAAAGTATTAGGAACACATTATTGCAGAATGAAATATACAACAGCAAGAAATTTCAACATTTCAGTCCATGTAAGAATTGTTTTTCAGATTCGATGAAAATTGAAACAGTGAAACTTTTTGGTGGTGTACATTGTATAAAAATTACCATCAGCTTTGCTTGTGTTGCGAAAATGATTATTTAAATGCATTTTTCATGTCATTATGCATGAATAGCACATCATTAATAACAAAAAAAACATATTTTAATGGTGTCTTGTTTATCAGAATGATTGAGTTCAACACTAGAATGCAATATTTATTCACATGTAGTTGTGAAATTGATGAAAATTGGTATTCAAGGGGTTGGAGTATGGATGTTTGTACACACTGCCCATGTGGAAGTTTATGTTTTAAGTTAATTTTAATCTTTGTATAATATTTTGGGAATATTACACATAATTATTGAAGTAGCAGCATTTAAGGATTTCTTCTTCATACTTTCACACAAACCTAAAGGGACACTGTTACTCATTATAATCATTTTACTTAATTGAATTGGTTATAGTGCCTGAAGACCCCGGGCACTGTTTCTCCAATGAATGTTATAGTATTCTCAAGCAGTTTTCCACTAAATCAGGGTCCCTGATCACCCACAGCACAAAAAGGTAAGAGATCACACATACTTATAGCCTTACCGATTCATACTAGCAATGGCCACTCTGATAGATTGAAAGCAGTCAGATGACACTCTCATTTTAGCGAGAAGCATGACATTGATACACAATTCAAAGTTCCTCTCACACACCAGAGTAACAACACCCCAGGAGTACAGCAGAAATTAAAAAGCAGTCCAACGCACTCACGAGCCATGGTTAAGCAGCATTAAGGCATTGATGTAAGCTCAATTGAGCCAAAACGTTGGCTCATGATTCCTGAGTGCACAGACCACTTTTTGATTACCATAACCACTTTAATGAGATGAAGCAGTTATAGTGCCTACAGTGTCCTTTCAATTAACTTTTTAAGGCCATTATCACAAACACTTTTATTTAATACTTAAACTTTTAATTTTTGTTGTGCCAAAATGTTTTGGAAAAAAAATTTTCTTTTATACTTTACGATATTTTTCAATTTTGCTGGCAATTCTAATTCTAGCATATCATATTACATAGAAACAATTTCTGCATTTTATGAGTTTTTTTCTCCTTTGTTTCTCAATATTGGTATGCTATCTGAGACTTTTCTACTATTCCAATAGATGTGTTATGTCAATTAATCTTCACAATAAAGGGCAAAACAATACTTATGCTAATACCTTTTTCTAACTTCTTCACTACTTTCTCTGTATAAAAGTTCTTCCACCTCAGTAAGTACAAAAATCTGAAAAAATAATAAAAGTAATGAACTGTTTATTTGAGTTGGTCAGCAGTACCTTTAGATTCTCTTTCATGTTTTTTTTTTCCATTTTTAGTTGCAAAGTGGAACAAGATTAACAAGCAAGTAAAAAAATAAAATAAAAAAAATAAATTCACCGTTGCTGTGTTTGGTCTATGTTTGGAAATGAGTAGAAGTGAAAACCATTACTTTGTTTTCACTCATAGAGTGTATGATTTTAATTGGTAAAATTAAAAACAAAATTAAAGAAGTCAAATAGATTATTGTAGTTAAATTCACTGTAGTTTACATTCTGTACGGCACAGTCTGCCTGATCTTGTGCTGCAAATGCCGTAATGTTTCACACTAAATCAATTAAGATGCTAAACCTACTTTAAACAGCAACTGTCTTACATATGCTTGTGTGTCTGGATTCTGTTGTCTTAGTTACAGTGCAAATAGCATACATTTATCAAGCTGAAGCACAGCACAGGGCTACACGATAAAAAAGCTGCAGATGCTGCGGATTTTATGAAGACAAACAAAAAAAAGAGTAAAAGAGCAAGAAGTTTTACATTCTTGATGATTCTAAGAGCACTGGTCATTTGCAGATTATTTTAGCGACTTAAAGAGCAGATGCGGCAATTCAGGTTGAATTGTTCACTTTTTATCCTGTGCTTAGCTGTATTAAAACATGATATACATACAGGAGCGTACCTACAGCATTTGGCACCCGGGGCGGATCCTCCTTATGGCACCCCCACCACCACCTTAAAATGTAAAAAAACCACCCAATTTTTTTTAGAATGAATGTAGCATTGAGCAGTGTTTGTGCATCTAAATGTAAGCATGTGTTTTTGTATGGAATGTGTGAGTGAATGTAGGGGTGTGTAGTGTTGCCGTTTGAATGCAGGCATGCATTTGTGTGTAGTGTTGGCGAGATGCAGTGGTGTGGTTATATCTAATGGTGATGTTTTAATACAAAGGTGTGTTTGTTTGTAGTGTTGTTTGAATGCAGTGGTGTGCTTGTGTGTAGTGTTGGCAAAATGCTAAGATGTATGCACATATACACATACACAAATATATACACACAATCAGACAACACATTTGCAGTGAGGTGGGAGTATAGGGCAGGAGGGGTGGGAGTATAATGACAGGGGGGTTATAATGGCAGGGAGGGTGGGGTATAATGGCAGTGTGGGTTGGGGTAAAGGACAGGGGGTGTTATAATGGCAGGGAGGTGGGGTATAGGGCAGGGGGGATTATAATGGCAGGGAGGTGGGAGTATAATGGCAGGGGGGATGAGAGGTATAGGGCAGGGGGTGTTTTAATGGCAGGGAGGTGGGGTATAGGGCAGGGTGGATTATAATGGCAGGGAGGGTGGGGTATAATGACAGTGGGGGGTGGGGTATAGGGCAGGGAGGGTGGTGGTATAATGGTAGGGGGGTTATAATGGCAGTGGGGGGTGGGGTATAATGGCGGCGGGGTATAGAGCAGGGGGTTATAATGGCAGGGAGGGTGGGGGTATAATGGCAGGGGGGTATATGGCAGGGGGGAGTATAATAGTTACCATTTAGGAGGGTGCAGGGGCAGCAGCTCCTTCCCAGGCAGGCAGCAGGTGCAGGAGATCTAGAGAGCTGATCCCCTGCATGTACAGGGGGCCGCAGGGGAGCAACCTGGCTCTGCGCCCCCTGCTGGTACACTCCGAAATAGCCTCCCTGCAGCTCAGTGTGTGAGTCAGAACACAGGCTGGGAATCCCCTCCTTGTGCTCTGACTCACAAACTGAGCGCCGGTCTGCCGGAGCTGCAGGAGAGCAGCCCCCTACTGAGTGGCACCTGGGGCGGACCGCCCCCCCCAACCCCCTTAGTACGCCACTGTATACATATATGGTATGGCCATTCAGTATCTCTCACCACTGCTGGTTTTTGATCATTTACATGTCTGTCTAACGCTCAGTTCACAAGTTTTTTACTATTTAGTAGGACTAATGTTGTCTGCTCAGATAGTCTCAGAGAGACTTATATTTTGAGTTGTTAATATAATCAGAGTTAGCTCGGTTAGGTGGCAAAATAACTAACATACTCCTGTAGACCTTAATGTTACAGGTTCCGTTCAAAGTGGGGCATTCTATGCTGAGCATAATTTTTAAGTGAAAAGTTGATTAATATGGAACTTCTGTTCATAGAATTTAAGGATCACTTCAAGCACCATATCCCAGTGCACTGGTGCCCCCCATTGCAATTAGTTAAACTGTTTTGAATGGTTTAAACTTCTTACCTATAGTCTAACGGTCAACACTCCCACCTCCACTACAAACACTAAGTAAAGGAAACTCCTAAGCAGGGCTTAGTTCATCGGCAAAGAGCAATCACGTGATGTTCTCAGCTAATGAGCTAATTTAAATGTAATTTAAGCAGTGAGTGGAAGGATGACAGACCCCAGTTAAGAAGTCAATCCATTCACAAACCATTTGACTACTTACAATGGAATCCATCATCATCCCTTTTTTTTTTTTACCTGATTTTGCACCTTCAACATTATTCTTTTCTTTTTCATAAATCATGATAAATGTAATTAATTTCAAACTTGCGAGTGACCAAAAGAAAAGTTTTATCAATCTTGTCAGGGAAAAGGATCTCATCTTTTAAGACAGAATACTGACTATATAATAAAATAAATATGAACTAGTATGTCAAGAATTAAGATATAACTTGATAAGGCGTTGGCCAACTGATAACTTTCATCTGCCTTCAAAATCTGTGTTTCTAATGTACCAGTTTTATATATATCTATCTACAGTCATGGGAAAAAGAAAGTACACCCTCTTTGAATTATATGGTTTTACATATCAGGAAATAACGATCATCTATTCAATAGCAGGTTTTAAAATTATGTAAATACAACCTCAGATGAATGACAACTCATGATATATTACACTGTGTCATTATTTATTTAATAAAAAGAGAGCTTTCATGGGAAAATACTAAGTGCACCCTTACTGCTTCCATGGGAATTAAGAGCCTAAGTAGCAGACATGTGATTAATTGATCATCAGCAAGTGTTACCATTTCTATACATTTTTAGCAGTTTGCTGGTCTTGAGCATATAGGTGTGTGTTAACACAATACCAAGGAGGAAAGACATCAACAATGATCTTAGAGAAGCAATTGTTGCTATCCATCAAACTGGGAATGGTTATAAGGCCATTCCAAACAATTTAAAGTTCATTATTCTAGAGTGATAAAGATCATTCAAAAGTGGAAAACTTTCAGGACATTCAGGACAATTGAAAAAACCTAAGAGTTACAACTTCGACTCTACAGGCTTCACTTAGCATGAACAAGTATTGTTTGTTTGTTCTAAAAGTAAAATGGCAGTACTGCTTAGGTTTGCAAAGCTGCATCAGAACAAACCACAAGACTTCTGGAACAATGTCCTTTGGAGAGACAAGACCAAAATGGAGATGTTTGGCAATAATGCACGGTACCATGTTTGGCAAAAAACAAAAACAGCATATTGGCACAAAGACCTCTTGCCAACTGTCGAGCACGGTGGTGAAGGGGTGATGACGTAGGCTTGTTTTGCAGCCACAGGAGCCGGGAACCTTACAATGATTAAGTTGACCATAAACTCCTCTGTATACCAAAGTATTCTACAGTAAAATGTGAAGCCACCTGTCCAACAGCTAAAGCTTGGCCAAAATTGGGTCATGCAACAGGACAATGATGCCAAACACAACAGCAAATCTACAACAGAATACCTGTAAAAGAAAAGAATCAAGGTGTTCAATGGTCCAGTCAAATTCCACACCTCAACCTGATAGAAATGCTGTGCCAGGACCTTAAGAGAGCTGTGCATAAACAAATGTCAGCAAACCTCAAAAAAGTAAAGCAACGTTGTAAAGAAGAGTGGGCCACAAAGATGTGAGAGACTGATAAAGTCATACACAAAATTTTACTTCAAGTTATTGCTTGCAAAAGCTATTGCATCATAAGTTGTATTAGACATACATGGTTGTATTTGCCTAATTTTAAGACCTGTTAAGGAACAGATGATTGTTATTATGTCCTGATCTATAAAACCAGATAATTTAAAGAGGGTGTCCTTTTTCCCATGACTGTAAATACCAGGACTGTATATTGTACTGTATGTGTTTAGCTCATCTGAATTTTGTGATTTTATATCTTTTTGTTATCTGTTTTCTTCCCCTTTGCACAATCCAGTTTGTACAATTACTGCTTTTTTTGGGTGGGTTGGGGGTGGGGAGGGTCTTAGTGTTGGTAAGCTATCTGAGACTTTCCTACTATTGAAATAGGCATGTTTTACAATTGAGAGTAAATTATGAGTATAGTATAGGCATTACATATATATTTGCATGTGTAGTGTATATAAAATATGAACCTATATATCTGTGAATTAATATCTGTATATTTGTGTAACATGATCATCTTATTACCCAGTTAGATGTCCCCCGTTTGTTTGAGGTATAGGCAAACATAGCTTGTTAAATTTCCATTTTACAGCTGCCTTTACTGGAATGTGTTTTGCCATACCTCTGTTGTTTCATGTTTTTTCTCATCATCATCCACAGGGCATGAAGCCAGACAGCTTTTATAAAGTTAAAGTCCCAGAGCTTAAAGAAATCATCGAAGGATGTATACGCATGAACAAAAATGAAAGGTAAACCACCTTTAGATCATTTATAAACTAGTGTGGATTGTTAAAGAGACAATTGCTATTCAGTCTTGGACAAGATATGCAATATTGAAAAGGTGTGTTTGTCCTGAATACTAAAGTTTATAAGTTCAGTAAACATCATCCTTGCATTTAGGTATCTTTAGCACCACCGACTGAAATCAAGTTATCTATAAGTATTTTCACTAAGTATTTTCACAAACACATTTTAACCTAAAAATGTAAACAGTTAAACAGTGTATTTTTTTTTTTACTTCTTGCCTTTTGACAAGAGAGAGCAATTTATATTATAAAAGTGTGTTAAAAAAAATAATAATAATTTTAAAAAAGTGAGGTCATTTTAAACTGCTTAAAAAAACAGGGTGAGGGTGGCACAGAGTGGCTTCCACCTCAGGTACCGGAGCAAAGAACAAATGTTCGATACCGCTCTCACCAACCTATTTATGATGAAGTGGAGGGTAATGAATTAATTGGGTAGAGAGGGGACTGTAAAATTCACTATATCCCACCACATCTGTTATAAAATTTTACAAATAAAACCATTCCTCAATAAATATAAAAAGTAATGCCCACCATCTCATTGGCTGGAAAGATCATTACTGAAGTGCTTATGAAGTAGCCATTATACACCACTGCTGGTTTTAAGTATCTTTAGGAGACTGTGATTGATTGGATTGCAAAGGCTGGCTTTTAGGTAAGTATTACTTACTAATGTATTTAATGATATCACCAGTCAACCCTAACTAAAGGGTTAGGGTTGGCATTGCAGTGTGATTTGTTGCAAGAAAACTGTAACATTATAGTGAAGGTTTTTCAAGGAAACACAGATCATAGTATTTCACATAGGGAGAAAGTGATGACTGGTACCTGTTTGGCAAGTCGATGCATTTAAACAGAAGATATCTTGGCCACCTAGGTTTGGAATGCTCATTATCCGAAACAGATACCTCTATATTATTATTATTATGATATTTATAGAGCGCCGTCAAATTCTGCAGCGCTTTACAATCACTATAGTGTCTTGAGTGATTTTGAAAGCTTGCGTTATAAATCAACATAGTACCACTATGTACCACATAATCAGTTGCGTCTCCAGCATTCATATTTAGGGGGGCACATGGGGGGCCACACATACACACCATGGAGAACGTGTATAAGTTAACAAAATTCAGATTTCCAGCAACATTGTGAAATATGCTAAAGTCTGCTTTAGATATGCCATTGTGACAATATCTCATGGCGCCAAAATGATTACAAAACTATTTTTTTTTTTTAAATTGTATTTATTTTAAAAAAAATTTATAACATGCAATTTGAATCGAATTTAACTTAAAGGAACACTATAGTGCCAGGAAAACAAACTTGTTTTCCTGGCACTATAGGGTTTTTCGATACCCCCCCCCTCCGTTGGAGACCCCCTCTCCCTTCAGCCACTTACCTTAATCCAGTGCCGGGCTCCCTCAGCGCTGGTGACCTCTCCTCCCCCTGCCAACGTCAGCTCCAAATGCGCATGGCTTGGGAAAGCATTACTCAATGCGGAAGCGGCCTCCCTGACAGCCACTAGAGGCAGAATAACCCTATGTGAAACTGCTATGTTTACACTTGCTGGGTTAAAACTAGGGGGACCTGGCACCCAGACCACTTTATTGAGCTGAAGTGGTCTGGGTGCCTATAGTGGTCTTTTAACATTTTTATATAAATATTTCACAAATAAAGTGATTTCATTCCTAAACTGCAAGTAATTGAGCAGTGAGACTGCAGGAGCATGATTTACACACCAAAACTGCTTCATTAAACTAAAATTTGTGCCTTGATCTGTCTATGACCTGTATAAAAATTGGTGAATCCTTTACCAACACAAACTAAAACTAAAATAGCTTATTTCGTTCTTATGCGCACAATATATAATCCTGGGCACATACATATAATTTACTCAAACGTTTCAATTAAAGTTCACATTACTTACAGTAGTAATGCCACTGTCTGGAGTGTCCACTCCGCTCCACTCGCTCCCTCTGCAAACTGCACTTTCATGTAGGTAAGGTTTCACACCTTACATGTGGCTGCACCGTAAACTGTCTACATTCTCCGGTAAGTAAGGCTCCTCTCTGCCTGCTTGCTCTGCTCCCCCTTGCTTGCTCTGCTCCCCCTTACTTGCTCAGTCCACCTCTTAATTGTTCAGCTCCTCTTTACTTGCTCAACAAATACAAGGTATTCAAAAAATCAATGATAAATGATCACTGAAGCTAAATTTAATTAGAAAAAACCTTGTTGCTAAAGTACAACATTAAGTGCAAAATGATTTCATGACATAAAGTAATTATGTTTGGGAGATATGTGTCAGTATTACATAATTGCAACAAAACCATTTTCCAATTATTTAAGTAAAGTTTACATCTTTATTTACAGATATACCATCCAAGACCTCCTTGAACACTCCTTCTTTCAAGAGGACACTGGAGTTCATGTTGAGCTGGCAGAAGAAGATGATGGAGTCAAACCAGCCTTGAAACTGTGGTTGAGGATGGATGACACCAAAAAGCTCCATGGAAAATATAAAGACAATAATGCCATTGAATTTCTGTTTGAGCTATACAAGGATATTGCAGAAGAAGTGGCTCAGGAGATGGTAATTTAATTATAAGCTTAATGATTAATCTATTGTCTCTTCAGTAGTTCAGCCATCAGAGTATTCTAAAATGTATTCTCTCTCATACCATAGGAATTTTAATAGAAGAAAAAGTAATTTGAGCCATGGTTTATTCATGGATGTATATATTATTATTTTGTTATTCTAAATATTTTATTGGATCTTTCTTTACACATAAAAAGATATAACAAATAGTATGGTTCATGTAGCTGGTACACAATATATATATATATAATATAAAAAAATAAAAAAAATGTTACATGAAAATGTTTTACATGAAGAAGCAAATAATTCTAGCATTTCTATACCAGGCAAGCTGCAGTCTCACTGCTCCATTAGCTATCATTTATTAATTAAATCACTTGTGTATCTATTCATGCAGCCGCACATCCCCTGGCTGAGACTGACACAGCCTGCATGAAAAAATGTTTTTTGATTTTACTTATGTTGTTAATTTCCTGCCTTGTTAATTGAACTGTAATCACAGAAGAGGCCCACACAGGTTCCAGCAGGCAATTAACAGATAAGAAATTCAAAATTAAACAGAATGTGCAATAAACTAAGTTTAAGGGATACTATAGTCACCAGAACAACTACAGATTATTGTAGTTTTTCTGGTGTCTACACCGTGTCCCTGCAAGCTTTTTGTTTTTTTTGTTTACATTGCAGCCAAGGAACACCTCTAGTGGTAACTCCTCAGACAGCAACTAGAAGTGCTGATTGGATCAGTACTGCACAGTATCCAGCACTGACATTCAGTGTCTTCACGCTCTGCATCTACACACTGAACTTTCCTCATAGAAATAGATTGATTCAATGCATCTCTATGAGGAGATACTGAATGGCCAGGGTGGGTTTGGCTCCTTCCCTTGCACCGCCTCCTAGACTGAGATTTTCAATTCTGATGCTTTCCTATCCATCACTTCTGATGATGTCAGCCAAGGAGGCGGATCATGGGCGGAGCCAGCAATGGCGGACTTGTGCAGCACTTGAAATAAGGTGGGTAAGGGAGCCGGGGTTTTTTAACACTACAGGTTTAAGAATACACATTTGTGTACTTTTTTTTTTTTTTTTAGTTACATAGCTGAAGAGAGACTTGCGTCCGTCAAGTTCAGCCTTTCTCACATATGTTTTTGGTGTTGATCCAAATGAAGGCAAAAAAAACATTCTGAAGTGCTTTTAATTTTGGAAAAACAAGGAATAAATTCCTTCTTGACCCCAAAATGGCAGTCCGATATGAGGCTATTACCACACTAATTAGAAATTATATATTTGTATGTTATGTTTTTTTTTTGTCAATCTGTATTTTATTAACATTGTTTAATAGAGAATGGTGACCTCTTTTTGCATTTTTTTGCAAATCAAGTAGCTAATGACAGGTTTACATGGCTGATAGAGATTAATAAGATGCGTTAGATCTAAACTAGGCTAGAGCAATCATCATATGCGTGCGCACACCCTAATGCCTGCGGCCCACGCTCTATGCCTCCATGGGCCGGTGGGGAGATCCAAGATCTCTCTCAACGGCCCACATTCAGGGAAGGAGGCAGGAGAGGACCCTGGGAGCACCTACACACATTCACACAGCATACCCACAAACATACAGCACCCACACACATACATCACCCTTACACACACAGCACCCTTACACACACAGCACCCTTACACATACATACACAGCACACACACACTAACAACACACTCACACTAACAGCACACTCACACTAACAGCACACTCACACTAACAGAACCTTCACACATACAGCACCCTTACACATACACACACACACTAACAGCACCCTCACACACAGCACCCTTACACACACAGCACCCTCACACACAGCACCCTTACACATACACACACTAACAGCACCCTCACACACACACACACACACAGAACACACACAGCACCCTTACACATACACACACACACACTCACCACCCTCACACACAGCACCCTAAATCTCATGGGAAATGTAGTCTGAAAGAACTGCAAACTGCAGTGTTAAAGGTAAAACACTATTACCTAACAGATTAGTAAAATTTATATGTGCAGAGTATCATACAAAGTCCTACCTGACTGGAGAACAGTGCTTTCATTTCCTGCCTGTATTAGACTGCAGTGGAGAGCTGTCAGCAGTTAAAGGGGTGGGGGGGGGGATACAAAATGTGTAGCCAGGGGAGGATTATCAGTCAAAATGGAGTTTGCATTAAGGGAAGGAGAGTTTTGCCAACTTCGCCCCTTGGTGAGTGCTGCATATAGCTAATCTGTCAGTCTGGAGCCCACTTATTGTTGCTCCCAGGGCCGGCGCGTCTTATAGGTGACTTAGGCAGTCGCCTAAGGTGCACCGGCCAGGTGGGAGCAAGATTTGAGTGATCCAGAAGGAGGGAAGCGCACTCGGGGTCACTTGGCGCTAGTTCAGGCTCCGCCTCCACTCTTGAGACCTACGGCGCATTAGTACGGCGCATTTCCCATAGGAACGCATGTATAATGCTTTTCTATGTGGTTTTACATGTTGCTGGATGTCCTCATGCATTGCGTGAGGACGTCCAGTGTCAGGCGACCTGAAGTCACCGAACAACCCGGAAGTCCCTCTAGTGGCAGGTGGAGTTAACCCTCAAAGGTAATCATTGCAGTTTCTTAAATACTGCAATAATTACCTTTACGAGTTTAAAGGGACACTTTAGGCACCCAGACCGCTTCAACTCATTAAAATGGTCTGGGTGCTGTCTCCCTATTGCACTTATTGCTGCAATGTAAACATTGCAGCTCTAAATCTGCCCTCAATGGCTGTCTACCAGACTACTAGATGACAGTATTCTCCCACTTGTGGAGATATATAAAGATAATATTTTCTAAAACAGAAAAATTAAAAACATAATAGTGTAGTATGTCAGAGCCTGCAAGGATTGGCTGTAGATACCATAACAAGTACATTAAGCTGTAGTTGTTCTGGTGACTATAGTGTCCCTTTTAATAATTAATATTTGGTCTTTGAAGGGCCCAGGATATAATTTTGCCCGGTGGCCCAGAAAGCTGTCAGTCCGTCCCTGTCCACTGCCATTGTCAAGTTTTTCCTGCAGTCAGGGCAGAATTGATGGCATGGGTAGCTTGAAGATGGGACTGTTTTTCCATTGACTGCCAATTGCACAAGATTCATATTAGTCACCTAGATTCACTTTAGTCACTCAGGAGTCACCATGCAGATTGGCACATCACACTCCAATGATGTGGCTGGAGGTGAAGAAAGGTTAAAGTCTGTATGCATTCTCCAGGCACCATGACAACTTCAAATTAGCGAAGTGGCCATGGTGCTTGGAGTAAACCTTTAATTTCCAGTTATGTGATATTCTTTTTTTCTTGATAATTTTTTTTACTTTTGTTTGTATCCATATGAATATGCATATATGTGACTTTTATCCACCCAACAGTCATTTTATTAATCGAATATCACTGTTTAAAATGAATATAAAAATAAATAAAAAAATAGTAGTTAGAGCAGTTTCTACATTTGTAGTTCAGATGTAGATTAAATATGTAGTAGTGAATACATATTGTTTTCTTCAACAATGTTAATTTACTTTGTCACTTGATATGTTGAGCAGGTGGTACTCAACTTTGTATGTGAAGCTGACTACAAGTTGGTGGCAAAAGCTATACGTGATAGAGTGCTAGCAATAAAGCGGAAAAGAGAAAAGGTGAGGCGGGCTCAGGAGGACTTGAAAAAGAAGGAGGAAGAGAAACAAAAGAATATTCTTAAACTTCTCGAGCAGCTTAGAGGTCCACAAAGTTCCAGTACAATCTTAACCTCTGATGCTACCTCTGTAGCTACTACACTACCCACAAATACTGATTCTAGTGACTTAATATCTAGCGGAACTTTCCAACCTGAGCCAGAGGAACCGGAGGCCGACCAACATCATCCCTTCAACTTCAGACACACATGCTACTCCTCTGCAACATGTAAGCACTAAGTATGAAAAAGTATTATATAGAAAAAAATAATTCAGTGTATTTTTTATTTTTTTATTTTAGTATGCACAGTTGTGCTCAAAAGTTTGCATACCCTGGCAGAAATTGTGAAATTTTGGTATTGATTTCGAAAATATGACTGACCATGTAAAAAATTTCTTTTATCGAAGGATAGTGATCATGTGAAGTCATTTATTATAACATCGTTGTTTGATTTCTTTTTAAATCATAATGATAACAGAAATTGACCAAATAGCCCTGATCAAAAGTTTACATACCCTTGAATTTTTGGCCTTATTACAAACACACAAGGTGACACACTCAGGTTAAAATGACAAATAAAGGATAATTTCCCACAATTGCAATTAAATTGCAATTAGTGTCTGTGTATAAATAGTCAATGAGTTTATTAGCTCTCGCATGAATGCACTAACCAGGCTAGATACTAAGCCATGGGGAGCAGAAAAGAACTGTCAAAAGACCTGCATAACAAGGTAATTAAACTTTATAAAGATGGAAAAAGAGTATAAAAAGATATCCAAAGCCTTGAAAATGCCAGTCTGTATTGTTCAATCACTTACGAAGAAGTGGAAAATTCAGGGATCTCATGATACCAAGCCAAGGTCAGGTAGATCAAGAAATATGTCAACCACAACTGCCAGAAGAATTGTTTGGGATACAAAGAAAAACCCTCAGGTAACCTCAATAAAAATACAGGCTGCTCTGGAAAAAGACGGTTTCAAGGAGCACAATACGACGATACTTGAACAAAAATGAGCTGCATGGTTGAGTTGCCAGAAAGAAGCCTTTACTGCACCAATGTCCCAAAAAAAAGCCCAGTTACAAAATGCCTGACAACACCTTGACACGCCACACAACTTCTGGCACACTGTAATTTGGAGTGACGAGACCAAAATAGAGCTTTATGGTCACAACCAGGGCCGTTATCAGGGCATGACAACCATGATGGTTGTCAACTGCCCGGCGGTTGTCCTGGGTGGCCTGGACTGATCTGGGAATTCCGGACCCCACATTGCCATTTTCAATATATATATATATATATATATATATATGTGTGTGTGTATACCTGCGGGCCCCCCACTCACTGCAGACGGGCCCGCAGCACACTCTGACTTTACTTCCCAGCAACTCCCCTGTCTCTAAAGCTTGCGTCCCCCGCAGCCATCAGAGTGTTTCCACAGGTTACTGTAACGGATCACCTGGCACCCCGACTGGGTACCTCCGTTAAAGGATGCTCCTAGCACTTCCTAAGGACTCCAAGCACTGCAGCACACACCAAAACCACCGAACCGTAGGAGCATATGAATGCTCTCAAGCATATGAATGTTGTATACAGCCGAATAGGAAAAACCATGCGAATAGGTTTACACTCCTAGCAGTCAAACTGGAACAGCATACAATAAATCCTCCCCCAATAATGAGACGACACTTCATTTTGAGGGTTAAGCAGGAACTGACTGTACTGGCACATACAGCCTCTTTTATTCCCAATCCGCAAACTTAGTACTGCCCACAGGGTTTTACAGAACAACCAATCAATCTGTACAATACACACAGACACTCCCACACAAAATCCTCCCCTCTGCCTGTAATACAATTACGTTACACAATGGGTAATCTAATTATCACAGACAGAGACATACAGTTTCATAAAACACATCACAGGGACCCCAAAACATGCAATAACCCCATAAAAGTATATCCTTGGAACCGGCGGATCTGGGTGAACCACATATCCAAAATTCACCCAGATCCGTTCAGTACTTTGGAAGATACAGTTTAATGCAGATTCTGCAGAACATATACAGGCTAAATGAAAAACAATCACTGTATAATGTGTCCCCTGCTGTATAGTCCCAAACCACTGCACGATGTCTCTGTGCACCAAATACTGGCGAGATGGCACCGTGTTGAAAAGTCCAAACAGTGTCTGTGAGTTAAAATGGCCACCATCCATTGTTCTCACCATGTGCTTCATCCATTGTTCTCACCATGTGCCTCTGATACAGGAAATGGTGGCCACCCAGTAACTCCACAGTATGTCCCCAGATGGTTCTTAAAGGGCCAGTAGCAGCACAACACAAATCCATTATGCCCAAATCATGTCTTTAAAGGGCAATACATCCCAGGGGCCATAGTCACATGGCAGGAGGCTGGCAATCAGTCTTCTCCAATGCCCAGTGGCGAGGTTGATTTCGCCACAGTTACCATGGCAATGCTTCACGTGGCACACAGGCGAGACTTGCGAAAGTTAAAGACCGGGGAGCTGCTGGGAAGTAAAGTCAGAGTGTGCTGCGGGCCCCGACGGCTGGCTGCAGTGTCCAACGGCTCATTCTGCATTCACTATACACACACTACATCCACTATACAAACACACTCTACATTCACTAAACACATACTTCATCCACTACACAAACACACACTACATCAACTACACAATCACACACTCTGCATGCATTGTACACACTGGATCTGATACACACAAACACACTGTGCATTCACTACACACACTCCATCCATTACACAAACACACACTCTGCACTCACTATATACACTAAATCCACTACACAAACAAACACTCTGCGTTCACTGTACACACACTACATACACTAACAAACACACACTCTGCATCCACTATACACATTACATCCACTACACAAACACATTCTGCATTCACTATACACACACTACATTCACTAACAAACACTCTACATTCACTATACACATAATACATCCACTACACAAACACACACTCTGAATTCACTGGGGCACATGACAATGACCCTAAGCACAAGGCCATGCTGACCATCCAGTGGTTACAGCGGAAAAAGGTGAAGGTTCTGGAGTGGCCATCACAGTCTCTTGACCTTCATATCATCGAGCCACTCTGGGGAGATCTCAAACATACAATTCATGCAAGATGACCAAAGACTTTGCATGACCTGGAGGCATTTTGCCAAGATGAATGGGCAACTATACCACCTGCAAGAATAAGAATATTACAAAAGACTGCACGCTGTCATTGATGCTAAAGGGGGCAATACACAGATAGTATTAAGAACTAAGGGTATGCAGATTTTTGAACAGGGGCCATTTCATTTTTTTGTTTGTTGCAATGTTTTGTTTTATGCTTGTGTCATTCTGTAATAACTTACAGTTGAATATGAATCCCATAAGAAAAAAAAAGTAATGTGTTTTGCCTGCTTACTCATGTTTTCTTTAAAAATGGTACATATATTACCAATTCTTCAAGGGTATGCAAACTTTTGAGCACAACGTACCTTAGTTGTAGTTATTATATTTACTTATTTTTTCAACTTTGGGATATATAACATAACACAGGAAAGATTAACCTAATCCACAATAAATTGGATGAGGTAAAAACTGGAAAAATGTAATCAGTATCCTGAGCTAAATGGGATCACAGTCCACTTTGCATGCACTAATAAATACACAAACCACATATATCCCCAGTGAACTATACTACCCGTGTAAGGCTACTCTTCTATCTAGTATAGATAATGGATAACCATTGGATTATCCAGACATGTGCTTAAAATATTATTATACAAGCTTTATTAATTAGGCTTATTTGTAGCACTTTTGATAGCGCTTTGTAGGTAAGTAGTGCACTGGAAAATAAACCAGTGTACCAAGGTAGACAAGGGGTTAAACCATAGTATTAGTGTTAAAAAACGGGGATTAACTATAGTTCTTTCCCTGATGAAGGTGCACATTGTACTGCATCCAAACAAGCGTTGGCCGTTTTGTTTGGAATGTGTTTAGGGCACTTATCACTATAGAATGTCTATATGATTTATAGACATGCCTCACTCTCACTAGCTTTTTTTATTTTATTTTTCACTCTTTATTCTGTTACTCCTCTACCTATCCAGTCAGTTTACTGTCGACCCATTATCTATATCACTTTCCTGTACATTGTACTTTTTTTGTGTGTGTGGATATTTTAGGTTTTAGCTGAATATACTATAGTACTCTATTATCCAGTCTATGTTGTGACGAGAGCAACCTCGCCACATTGCATTGGAGAAGCCTGGTTGCTCTCTTGCTGCCTTTGGATTATGGCCCCATGTTAAAAGACTTTGTTTCCCCTGCACAAAAGACTTATTCGTGCTTTTCTGCCCAGTGTTCGGTAGATTCAATCTACTGAACAACCGCACAAATGACTAGACCACCTGGGAGCTGGAGTGTGCCGGCAATTAGCCTCCCAGAAGCTGTGGTTAACCACAGCTTAATTGACGAATACTGGGTGGCCGCCATTCGTAAAACGAACACGAGGTCACGACCATTTTAAACACGTGAACACATAGCGGTGTTCAACGCTTAACTCATGGAACTAAAAACGAACACAGTTTGGCGCGAACACTGCTGAAGCCGCCGACCTCCCTTCTTGTTCGGTGGAAGTACATGAACGGGCCGGTATTCGGTAGTTGTACCTGACTGCACTATACCCCAGGTAGGAATCCCATGGAGCTCATTCGTATGAGAACTGACTTTGTGAAGACTTTGGCTCCATGGTGATTAAACTGTATTCGTGTGGTCTGAGCGCCATTCGCTTAATAATGTGCGCTCAGACCTGAGCTATCTGGGGATATGTTAAATGTATAGTTTTATTGTAACTTGTGTCATATAGTGTATTTTAATAGTAATTCATGTATTGGTATCCCCACGTGCATAATGGTGATTTGCCTTTGTCCTGGGAGATAATTGAATTACTTCTCAATTATCTCCAGGGCAGAGGGGAGGAAGCCAGGATGCATTGTGGGAATATAATGTGACTGTGTGTCCTAGTTTGCTGATTGTCTGTCTTTTGTCACAGTATCCCATTTGGTCCCCTAGGGGAGTGTCCACCAGGTGGGAGACCTGCATAAATACTGGGCAGGTAGCCCTCATTAAACAGACCACTGCTTGACCCTCAACACGGAGCCTTGTCTGGTCTTTGGGGGGATTTACTGAATGCTAATAGAGACTGATTGCTAGGAGTGTAAGCCGCTTGGATGCTTTTCCTATTCGTCTGCTAGCAGCTATTCGTATGGTTCCAGTTCGTGAGTTCGGAGTGTTATATTGTATGCCGTTCGGGAATTTGGAGCATTCCCTTACATGCGGTTCGTGAGTTTGGTGTTCTACAGTAGCCTGCATCTCTGAAAGGGGACGATCGCCTAAACGGTTTAACCCCTTGTGTGCTGAAACGGTCCGTTACATATGTTTATTCATGCTTCACTTGGATAGTACCATGGTCCAACCTTTAGTCAATCTCTGTTACTTAACACTTAGACCATGGTTTAACCCCTTGTCTACCTGGGTACACTGGTATACATTTCCAGTGCACTATTTACATCCCAAGGGCTCACAAAAGTACTATTAATTTGCTGCTTTATTCGGACAGAACTATGGTTTAACCTCTAGTTAATCCCTGTTTTTTAACACTAATACTATGGTTTAACCTCTTGTCTACATTGGTACAATGGTTTTTTTTCAGTTCACTACTTACCTACAACAAGTTATCAAAAGTGCCACAAATAAGCCTAATTAATAAAGCTTGTATATTAATATTTTAAGCACCTGAATGGATAATCTGAGTTATCCATTATCTATACTAGGTAGAGGAGTAGCCATAGTTCACTTGAACTGGGGCTATATGTGGTTTGTGTATGTATTCGTGCATGCAGAGTGGTCTGTGATCCCATTTACCTCAGTGAGAATACTGATTACATTTTTCAAGTTTTTACCTTGTCCACTTTATCGTGGATTAGGTGACTCTTTCCTGTGTTATTATTATTGGGGTT
Organism: Pelobates cultripes; assembly: GCA_933207985.1. NCBI lineage: Eukaryota > Metazoa > Chordata > Amphibia > Anura > Pelobatidae > Pelobates > Pelobates cultripes. Next base: position 208,823,758 of record OW240917.1, read on the forward strand.
AAGCCCTTTGGACACTACTGGTGTGCAGATCCCAAGAAGTAAACTCTTGGGTATCTTATTCTTTTGAATAGCTATATTACAACATAACTCTTAAGTATGTACTTAATGCTGCTTTTCTTTGCTTTAAATATATTATAAGCAAAATGCAAAACTGTAATATTACTTATATGGTAATCTGGGATATTTGTAATATTTTACAATATAACTCTTAAGGCGGCACTGTCATGCCGAACTTACCTTTCCCCAGTCGCTTCCTCTTCTCTTCCTCTCTCAGGATCTGTTCTTTTTTATTTCCTTTCTGATCTAGTGTTCTTTAAAACATAAGACAAAGTTGGGACTACTTTGTCTTATGTATGTTTGGGACGCTTGATCAGCTTTGACCCACTTCCTGTGGTCAAAGAAATTTTCCCACAATAGTCACCCTTTGCTCCGTGAACTTGTGATGCTTCCTTTCAGTGTTCCCGAACCTCCTGTCAGGATGTCGGCGAAACCACAGAATTTCATCCTAACAGAATGAGTATTGTTTGTTCATTTGTGTTAGGACGACATACCTATAGCTAGGTTCAAAATTTCATTTGAATGAATTAAATTCTTGCAGCCGCTTATTAGATAGCTCCTTAATTCCCATGGTATCAGGGAGCAATCTACCAAAAGTTTGAAAGACCAAAATTGGTAAGTAAAATTACTTAGTATTAGTAAATAAGGGAGACTGCCCCTACTCGCTATGCTGTGAGTAGGGGCATGTCTACTAAGCAGTGAGCAGCATGTGGCCCCCAGTTTAAATAAATGGCCTCCATAGTGGGGCATCTATTAACTAGCAGAGGGGACATAGTGTCCTCCCCGAGCCCCTACCGATGCCCTGCAAAGGGGGGGGCGATTCAACTAAATGAGGGACATAGCCTTCCCCTTGGTGGGTGGGGGCCACATATTGTCACCCCCAGCCCCCAACCATGGGCGGCGGGTGGGGGACCTAAATGACAACGGGGGGGACAAAATTCCCGTTTGAATTTCCGACGATAGTAAATGCCCAAGTGTTTAGGCATGCACCGGAATTTCACTGCGCTATCCAGTGTGGGTAGATGTTATGTCCAACAGGGCCTTTATCTGCCCACCAAGAGGGCGGCACCCAGGACCTAGGTCCAGGCACAAAATAAAGTTGAAAAAAATTTAAATTTGGGGGGGCTAGGGGCAATTGGGGATGACTAGGGGGGCAATTAGATGTAGTAGAGTCGGGAGGGCGTGTTAAAAAAATTTGATTCGGCCATGACAGTGCTGCTTTAAGTGTTTCTAATGCTGCTTTTCTTTGTTTTAAATATATTACAAGCAAAATGCATAACAGCAATCTAAATTATACAGTAATTTGACTGTGTAAATACAGAACTACAATGTTACTTATACAGTAATTTCGAATATTTGCAATATTTTACAATTTAACTCTTAAGTGTGTCTAATGCTGCTTTTCTATGTTTAAAATATATATTACAAGCAAAATGTAGGACTGCAATTTAAATTATACAGTTATTTGCCTGTATAAGGATGTAATTCTATGCACAGTTTATTTAACATATATCATAAAACCAAACGGATTGACCACTAAAGAGCCTGTATCATGTATGACTCTATACCCATAAAGCATTTCAGCTTACTGAAGTGATATATGGGCAGGGAGTATCCTATTAAAATGGAACTTTGTAAAAGTGCAGATGTTTTTGATACATTGGCACTTTTAGAATTAATTAATGAAACACCCTCTGAATGTTAATCAAATGGCCAGGGATGTTTCTTCCTGCTTTCCATATCTTCCTTGGGCTAATGGACGTGGCAAGCACACTCTGCTTGAGCACGCCTGCCTCCCCCTTCTTTGTTTGACCCAAGTAGTCTAGTTAGATAGAATTTTTAAACATGTTGTTTCATCAGTGTAGAAGTGGTTGACTAGCTCAAGTTAAGAGGATATTGTCGGGTTTTCCAGGTACAGTATCTCACAAAAGTGAGTACACCCCTCACATTTTTGTAAATATTTTATTATATCTTTTCATGTGATAATATACTTTACATTGTAGCAGAGTGTAATTTCTTCAGTGTTGTCCCATGAAAAGATGTAATAAAATATTTACAAAAATGTGAGGGGTGGACTGCCGGTGTATATTACCGGTTTAACTATTACAACCTACCTTTTCTGTCCATGATTTGGGGAAAGTGAAACTTACAAATGATCTGCGCAGCAAATGAGAGGGCAGTCTTATAATGCCGACAATTCCCTATTTTATGACAAACTACTTAAAATGGTTTGCTAGTTCTTTTAACATAAGGAGCTAAATAATATTTCCCTTTGTGCCTCTTTGCAGCGGATTGTGAGACTGATGGCTATCTCAGTTCCTCTGGTTTTATGGAACCTATAGATGGTCCACAAATGGTTTCAAGTGATATTTCATTAGAATATCCCAACAGTCCTCCAAGCAACCAGCCTGAGATGTGTTTTCCTGGGGTAAGCATAGAAAAATACCAAGTTATTGTATTTACATAGCAAATACGAAAGGATAAGCACTAAGAAATCAATTATTATAATTGGGTGGTATGATCTCCCCCAGCGATATAATGCTGAGTATATCCTCCTGAAGACAATCCATGCCAGGTATTGGATGTCGAGTAGAGTAGATACCTAAGGAGTTTTAAAAGTGCCAGGTACAATAAAAAAATAATAATAACAAGCATAAAAGTATAATAAATGGTCTTGCACTATAAAATAGATGTAAGCCAAATAAACTTTAATGCTTAAAAACTATCGTAAAACACACAAAACGCATTTTGCCAAACAAGGGACTTCTTCAAGTGTACATGTACGTTTTATTTATATGTTACTTTTTTTTCTGATAGAACAGGCAAGAGTGTTATAGTTAAAATCAGTTTGGACACAGGAGATTGTAAAATTCTCCAAAGGCAGAAAGTGAAACAGCAGGAGCATTACCAGATGGTATTACCAGATGGTAAATAGATCAGGGACTTCAGACCATTTTATGGGTAAAAATAATTGAAGATTATGCTAGCGTTAGTGTACTTATAATCTTAATTTTAGTAATGACAGGAGGCGAGTATTTTGCAAACAACTCTCTTTACTAACTCCACATAGCAGTAAAGAAAAGTGAAAATGATAACCAATCAAAATGCAAAAGGATGTATGGTATTTACAGTGATGAGGCTCCTCCCCCTCTTTCGGAGGCGACATCGGGAAACCCAGTAAACCATAAAGTCAAAACATCTTGTAACATGCACCAACGGGTGCTTCCCACAGAAATGGACTTTCACGGGATGCAAACTGATCCAGAATGTCCTGAAACATGCACCAACAGTTGACTTGTCCGATTAACGAAACCTCAAGAGGTAAAGGCTGATCCAACTGTGTCCATCCTGAGAACGAACTGTTAACATCGCGGATTTAAACTGAAAAGAGAACGTGAAATGGGTTAGGCACCGGTCTTTAAACTGGTTGCAGTAACGACCCAACATAATATAGCAGTAATAGTCTCTCTGGTTAATGGCTAATGTATAAAGAACAGAAACAGAAACAAAACCCAAACCATGAGGAGAGAACGATATTAATACAAGATAGGCCAACGGAGATATAAATATATACTTACGTGCATCCACTCTTCCCAAGGGTGGGAAAGGGTGGGAAAATACTGGCCTCCTGTCATTACTAAAATTAAGATTATAAGTACACTAATGCTAGCATAATCTTCAATTTTACCACATGACAGGAGGCTTCCTATTTTGCATTTTTAACGCTGATGCAGAAGAGACATAGCCGCACCTGAACTCGGGCGAAAGTAGAATGTCCGAAAGGTAGATTCCCTCGACCAGTTTGCTGACCGAAGGATATCCGCCAAAGATGCGCCCGCCAAGAAGGTGTGCACCAAAACTAGCATCCACACCCGCCAGTGACAGGATCCATCGCACCCATCTGGCGAGTGTGGTAGTCGAAACGGGAACTTGTGGTCTGACACAGGACACTAGAAGCTGTCCCTAGGTAGAGACCTGAAGAGTGGACGTGGTCTCCACGTACTGATGCAGGGTAGAGACGACGCATAGTTGCGGATCGGTAGTGAAGAAGGGGTAAAAGACCGACGTAGAGTCCGATTTGGTACGTCGTGATACCCGGAAGGTAACTCCCTCAGGAGAAACCGAAAAGGCGTTGATGTCAAAAGCCCGCACGTCCGAAACCCGACAGAAGGAAACGAGACAAAGCAAAAGGGTCAGTTTGGCCGAAAGTTGTCTGAGAGACAGTCTGTCATTAGTTGGCCAGTCTCTCAGGAACTGTAGGACCATCTCCACGTCCCACAGGTGGGAGTATTTAGGTCCTGGTGGTCTCTGTAATCGGATACCCCTCAGGAGACGGCATACCAGTGGATCCTTCCCTACGGGGATACCTAAGGTCGGGACGTGAGCTGCCAAAATCGCGGAACGTACGACGTTGAGCGAACGGTAGGAGCGACCCATAGAAAAAAGATGGGAAAGAAAATTCAGAATAGCCGTTGCAGGTGCAGTAAATGGATCGAAATTCCTTTCACTGCACCAAGAGGACCAGGAATTTGAAGCTGATAGATAGCATCGTCTGGTCCCTTGTGCCCAGGAGTCCCATATGAGGTCTCTAGCTGCTTGCGATAAGTCGCTGGTTTGCCAGGCTCCCCTGAAAGAGTCCAAGCCACTAGGGCGAGGCGATCTTCGAGGATGAGGGGATGGGGGTTCCCCTTCGGATCCGTGAGGAGCATCAGATAGGATGGTAGGAGTAGTGGGTCGGCGTAGGACAGTGCCAGGAGGTCTGGAAACCATGGTTGGCCCTGCCATAGGGGGGCGATGAGGAGTAGAGATCCATGTTGATTCTTCAGGTATTGAATCGTCCTCGCTATCATGGCAAATGGGGGAAAGGCGTACGCTCCCTCGGTTGGCCATGATTGGAGAAATGCATCCACCGCCGTGCTCTCCGGGTCCGGAAGCCAACTGAAATAGTTGTGTGTCTGTCTGTTGTTGCGGGATGCAAACAGGTCCAGTTGGAAGGGACCTCTCCTACTTGAGAGGCGTCGGAAGATCTGAGGATCCAGTCTCCAATCGCTGGAGAACCAGTCCGCTGTCAGATTCGTCTCCCCCGGGAGGCATTCCGCCTTGAGCGAGATGTTGCGGGGTAGACAGAAGTTGAAGATTTCCTTCGTTATTTCGGATAACAGTCGGGACCGGGCTCCGCCCAGGCGGTTGATGTATCGAACTGCGGAGACATTGTCCATCCGGAGAAGGATGCAACAGTTCGATCTGTCCTTCGCTAGGCTGTGGATCGCGAATGAGCCCGCTAGGAGTTCTAGGCAATTTATGTGTAGGTCGATTTCCTTAGAGGTCCAGGCGCCTCCTGTTGACTTGCCTTCGCCCGTCGCGCCCCAGCCCCAAAGGCTGGCGTCCGATTCCAGAACTATGTTGGGCGAACTCCCAAAGATGGCTCAGCCGTTCCATGCCTCCATGCTGTCTAGCCACCATCTGAATTCCTCCTTGACCTCCTCCGTAATCGGGATCGTTCGGTCATAAGAAGGGTTCCGGTGCAGGAAGGTGGTCTTCAGGCGTTGCATCGCTCTGTAATGAAGAGGTCCTGGGAATATGGCCTGGATGGACGCAGATAGTAGTCCCACAATCTGAGCCAGATTGCGGAGCGGAATGAAGTGGCAGCGAATGACTGCGTAGCTCTTTTTTGATTGCCGCGATCTTTGCCGTCGGTAATCGTAATGTGCTGGACTTGGAGTCTATCTTGAAACCCAAAAACTGCACCGTCTGAGCTGGAGATATCTCTGACTTCAGGAAGTTCACCATGAAACCCAGTGACGTCAGGAAGTCTACGGCAAATTGTGTGTGTTGAGTCAGTCTGGACTTGTCGGAGCAGCACAGAAGCAGGTCGTCCAGGCAAATAATGCAACGAATCCCTCGTGCTCGAAGATGTGCGACTACTGGCTTCAGCAATTTGGTGAAGCACCACGGGGCCGAACTGAGGCCGAAGGGAAGGCACGTGAATTGCCAAGGGAGGTCTCGCCACCGAAATCCGAGGAATCGGCGGCAGGCAATGTGGACGGGCACTGACAGGTACGCGTCCTTGAGATCCAGTCTTGTGAACCAGTCCCCGTCTTGGAGGAGGTCCCTCAGAAGATGTATGCCTTCCATCTTGAAGTGCCTGTATACAACAAAAGCGTTGAGCCTCCTTAAATGTATGACCGGACGGAATTCCCCGGTCTTCTTCTTTACCAGGAAGATATTGCTGAAAAAGCCCCCCTGATCGTGAGCGGGTTCTATCGCCCCTTTCGATCGGAGTTCCCGCAGCTCGTTCTCTATGAGCCAGTTGTCTTCCGCGCAGCAGGTCAAGGGGGAAGGAGGCACCGCTTGATTCGGCTGGTCCACGAAGTCTATGATGTAGCCATGTACCGTCTGCAGGATCCATGCATCTGTCGAAATGCTTGTCCAGTTCTGAAAATAAAGAGCAATACGACCTGCCGTTTGTGAAGTAAGGGGTACGTGAGGGGCTTATCTGTAGGGGTGAAGCGTTCTCTGCCACGGCCACGTGATCCACGACCTCTGTCGGCTCCTCTGGTGTAGGAGAAGGGCTGCCTGTAACCCACTTCCGGGTAAAACGGTTGAGGTCTTTGCGAGCGGGGTCCTGAAGGCCAGAAGCGGCTGGCTGCACGGCCCCTGTAGCGGCCAGCCCGTCCAAAAACACCCCGATTGGGGTTGCTCCTGAAGACCCGTTTCATAGAGGTCTGAGCTTTGTTAAGGGATATTAATACATTCACGTGTCTGTTCAGGTCCTTCAAGAAGGCGTCCCCGAACAGCTTGCCCTGTGCCAGTGGTCCTAACTCTTTGGTGCCCAATTCCACCAACTTTCCGTCTAAGCAGACTAGTGCTGCTTTCCTCCTCTCAGAGGAGAGGGCCAAGTTGGCGTTGCCAACAAAACAATAACAACATTGCGCCCATTCTCTAACATCATGCGCCCATTCACGTACCATGTTGGTATTGAACTGGTCGGTTCATGTGAGGGTGTCATCTGCCAAGTACATGATACGGGAGAGGGGTACGACTGAATCCAGCAACTTGTCTTGCACGCCATGGAGCATCAGATAGGATGGTAGGAGTAGTGGGTCGGCGTAGGACAGTGCCAGGAGGTGGGTCGGCCCCTTTCCAAGGGTCGAGACCACCCCGAGACATAAAGGTGGTCATGACCTGGTCGAACTCTGGCGTCTGAGCCACATGGTCTGGTAACGAAGGGCAAGGGCATTCAGAACGTAAGCGGTTGCGTACCGTCTTATCCATTGGTTTGCGTAGCCACTTGTGCATGAACTTTGCGAGGTGTTCAGGGGGTGTCCAGTCCCCTGAACGCGGGTGTCGGATGTTTCGTGGGTCGAAAAGACGTTGACCCGAAGGATCCAGGATGGTTTCCCCTTCGTCCTGCGTGTGTGCCGGATCGTCCGGTAGTTGTATGTCGTCCATGAAGGTGCCCTGCAGGAAACCAGGACGTGACTCGTCCTCTGAGTCCCAGGCGTTCTCCTCTGGGGAATCGGAATCCACGGCCTGCCATGAGTCCAAAATCGCCATGGGGGTGAGTGTCTCCCCTCCTCGTCCGAGGAGTAATGGCGTCTTGGGGAAGGGGCAGAGGGAGCTGGCTTATGTCGTTTGACAGGGTTGTTACCCTTGTCAGGGTTGACGTTCCCCTTTTCGTTTAGAGGGCCGGGTATTGGCTTGTGTGTGTGATTCTGAAGCTTCGGAATCGAAGTCCTGGTGTTGGACCTTAGTGGGGATTTTGTGTGGCTCGGCAGAAGCCGTCAGAACCCTGGAAAGTGCCTTCTCCATTAAGGCCGCAATAGCCTCATTGATCATATTTTGAAAATCTGTAGTGTTCTGAGATGTATCCATGGTTGTTATAGTGACCACAAATATATTATACTTGGCACAGGGCACAGGTTGGGCTAGGGGTCAGTCTGTATAGTGATGGTACCAGCAGTACCAATTCAACCCCAGCAGGGTGTATGATAAATGCGTGCAGTGGTATCAGCAGTACCAAAATACCCCAGCAGGGTTTAAAACAGGGTTAGATAATATGCACGTGGTACCAGTAGTACATGTACCCCAGCAGGGTATTATTGGAATTTCTTGTCACTGGGCCGCACCCAGGTATATAGAGGATGTATGTTTCACACCTCCTAAGCAGCACAAATATAGGGGCCTCACCCCAAGTGCACAGGATTTAGAAACCCTATAGTGCTTTAATGTACAGACTAAAGTCCACTGACCTGGTGACCCCTGCCTTATGCACACTCGAGGAGCTGACTGGGAAGCTGTAAGGGCGACCGGGTGAGTGTAGCAGCCGGGCGCCGTCTGAACCAGGGTGGGGGGTGCTATGACCAGCCCCGCCGCCCCCCCCCATGCTGCAGCCGCCCGAGCGCTCTGTAGAGAGCCTCAGGCGGCTGCAGCTTTGCCCGGGCGGTGTGTCCACGAGGGCGGACCGCACCGCCCGGGCGCAGCCTGAGGAGAGGCTGACAGGAGGGAAGCACTCAGCGCTGAGCGCTCCCTCTTGTCACTCCCTCTCTGTAGCGTGGCCGAGCCCAGTATAGTCGGCGGGTACAGGGAGCATCTGTGCACTTCCTGTTAGTCCGGCCGGGTACAGGAAACAAAAGCAACCTGTACCTGCGGACTATACTGGGCTCGGCCACGCTACAGCAAAGGTAGGGGGAGGGGGGATGAGAAAGAGAAGAAGGGGGGTGAGAAATGAAGGGGGATGAGAAAGAGGAGAAGGGGGTGAGAAATGAGGGGGTGAGAAAGGGCTGGTGAGAAAGAGGAGAAGGAGGGGTGAGAAAGAGGAGTAAAGGGGGTTAGAAATGAGGGGGTGAGAAGAGGAGAGGGGGTGAGAAAGGGGTGAGAAAGAGAGGGAGAAAGGGGGTGAAAAAGGGGGTGAGAAAGAGGAGAAATGAGGAGAGAGAAATGAGGGGGTGAGAGAGAAATGAGGGGGTGAGAAAGAGAGAGAAAGGAGGGGTGAGAGAGAAAGGGGTATAATTGGGGGGGTGTATTAATTATGGGGGGTGTATATTAATTATGGGGGTTTATTAATTATGGGGGGTGTATATTAATTATGGGGGGTTGTATTAATAATGGGGGTGTATCAATTATGGGGGTGGTGTATATTAATTATGGGGGCGTATTAATTAAGGGGTATGGTTTAATTAAGGAGTGTGGATTAATTAAAGAAAACCTTTAACATTTTTTAAAGGGTTTTTTTTTTTTTTGGGTGGGGTGGGGGATCCGCCCCGGGTGCCAAATGCTCTAGGTACGCCCCTGGGGAGGAGCCTCATCACTGTGAATACTATACATCCTATTCCATTTTGATTGGTTATCGTTTTCACTTTTCTTTACTGCTATGTGGAGTTAGTAAAGAGAGTTATATGCAAAATAGGAAGCCTCCTGTCATGTGGTAAAATTAATATCCCCTAATAAATTTACTGACTTATGCCCTTCCTAAAACAATCCCTTTTCAGTATTACATGAACTTATATGATTAAACTAAAAAATATTGTATTAATCCCCTCCTTTCAACCCACTGCATTAAAATCCTGCATCCATAGCAATAGCCCCACATGGTGCTGTATAATTAACTCTAAATATGATACATTAAAGTGGCACTGTAACACATTACATAATTGGAGGTTTTATTTTTCTCTGTGTTGAAGGTGATTCAGGACAACAATGAAATTATACCAAAATTAGAACTTTTCGGGATCCTGCTCCAGCACCCGTGGTGTATACCACCTGAAACATAGCATTGTGAATAAATACGCAGTCAATTTATGTTAATCTTTTGGTATTTTAGAGCATAGCTGTACGTGTGGACACAGAGCATCTACCCTCTCAACGGCTGCCTAGTGAAATCACTTCTCCAATAGACAGGTGTGTATATAAAAGCGGCATTGCTCATAATACTATTTCTTACTACTTTCCTTTCAGCGCTGGATTGGCCCACAGGGATACCAGGAAATTTATTGGTGGGCCAGCAGGGCCGCCATCAGGGCATGGCAACCATGACCACTGGCGTAAATACTGCGGTCGCAGGGGTCCACCACCAGGGGGCCCAGCCGCCCTGCGACCAGGTATGTACGCCAGTGTGGCCAGCCTCTTCTCCTGGGAGGCCCAGGAGTTGGCCACCTCAGGGCTCCCCGAGGCTGGTCCTGGTATCACCGGACTGGCTGGCTGGCGGGCACCGCAGTGATGTATCAGTACACGGTGCACAAGGGAGCTGGGCAGAGAGCGCTCCCTCCCTCGCGCGCCCACCAGCCAGCCCGTCCGGTGACCGTCTCCCCAGCAGCACCACTGGACTCCAGGGAATCCCCTCAGCTCTCCCAAAGGTAAGGAGGCTGGGGTATTACATTTTAATGAAACGTGTGTGTGTGTTAATGTTAGAGAGTGTGTTAGTGTTAGTTTGTGTGTGTTTGTTAGTGAGTGTCAGTGAGTGTGTTAGTTTTTGTGTGTGTGTTAATGTGTGTGTTAGTGTGTGTCTGTTATTGAGTGTGTCTGCTAGTGAGTGTCAGTGTGTGTGTGTTTGTGTGTCAGTGAGAGTGTGTGTGTGTTACTGAGTGTTAGTTTGTGTGTGTCTGTTAGTGAGTCTGTTTGGTGTCTGTTAGTGAGTGTGTGTTTGTCAGTGAGAGTGTATGTTTTGTAAGTGAGTGTGTATGTATGTCTGTCAGTGAGTGTGTATGTATGTATGTCGCTGAGTGTGTCTCTGTCAGTAAATGTGTGTGTCTGTTAGCTAGTGTGTATGCATCTGTTCGTGAGAGTGTGTGTGCGTGTGTTTAAAATCCCTTCAGCACTTACCTTTCTCCAGCTCCAGACTCCCTTGGCGCTGGGGATCCTTCCACCCCGATCCGCCTCTCAGCTCCGTATGCTCAACAAGAGCCGCGCAAGCATTCAAACCGCCCATAGGTAGGCATTACTCAATGCTTTCCTGTGGACGTCCAGCATCTTCTCACTGTGATTTTCACAGTGAGAATCATGGAAGCACCTCTAGCGCCTGTCAGTGAGACAGCCAGTGAGACATCCACTACACAGACACTCTGCATTCACTATACACACTGCATCTAATACACACAAACACTACTTCTACTACACCAACACACACACAGTCTGTATTAACTATACACACTACATCCACTGCACAAACACACACTCTACATGCACTATACACACCACATCCACTACACATTCTCCATCCACTATACAAACACCACAATCAGTACGCACACTTCATCCCTATGGGCGGACTCAGGGGCGGCCCTGTGGGCGATTTGGGCGAGGCCTTCATTTTTAGCATCTGTGCAACAGCATACATTCACCATTTAAATCCCTTTACAAAACTTTGCTTAATGTGTCAAGGTAGTTGGACTGAAACATTGATTATATGCAAATGCATGTCTATTGAAGTTATCTTTCCACCTCTATATCCTCACACTATACTGGTGCAACACATTATTGGGCTGTTATGGAATTATTTTGCAGGGCTGCTTTTTGTTCCCAGTCAAACCCATTTATTTTTTTTTCCTTCCTATTTTTTGTTGCTGTTTCTAGACAGGTTAGGTTATGCTTTGCCTTCTGCTGAGGTGCTTATATTGTATGTTTCTTTTATATCAGTATAAAGATTGCTCCACATGCACTAATTTGGTTCCCATGTGGTGGTAACTAAAGTGTTAAAGGGAAAAGTATCACAACTTTAAAAATCTGGTTAGATCGGTCCTGACTATCAAGTAAATTGTTCTGTCCAGAATAATTACATGGACCGTTTCTTGTGACACTTTTCACTTTAACACTTTAGTTTGCAGTGTTTTTTCACAGTACTTTTGTTTCTATTAGTTTGGATTTAATAAAGGTCTATACCATGAGTAGGGAGTTTTTATTCTAAGGAGGTTTCCCTTTCGAATGAGTGCGGGTTCCACCCACTTGTAGTGAGCTGTTTGAACATCTGTATGAACTCTGATAAAACCACTTCTTCAGGCAGAGAATTCAACATCCTTATTGTTCTTACAGTAAAAAAAAACATTTTCTTTGCCTTAGTGTCTCAATTTCACCAAGGTGTAGCTCCCCACTGTTTTGTTGAATTTCATTAGATGAGAGTAAATTGTCACTCGACTTCCAAGTGTCCCAGTGTAACAATTCAGCATAAGCACCGAGCTGTCCTTTGACAGCAAAGCATCCACTTGTGTTTCACTGATGATCCAAGCTTTTTCAATGGCTTACAGGCATTACATGTTTAAATTATTATTGTTTTATTATTCAGTCCGCTTGCATATTGATACAGGGTAATTCTTTCACATAAAGAATACAGCATCAAAGCATACAATTTACAAAACATATACACTAAAAGCAGTGATTCTCACATTTCATGCTTTATTTGATATTTATATTAAATTTGCAGTGCAAAAAAAAACAACAACAAATCTACATCTTACTAGAGATGTCGCGTGTTGGATGCTGTCCAGGAAGTAGGAGGGTCTGGGAGGGAGGGTCTGCTGGAGATTGGCCGGGATGTGTCAGCTGACCGGAGTTCGCCACGAACCGATCGTGGCGAACCGTGGCGAACCGTTCGCGAGAAGTTCGCGGACGGTTCGCGACATCTCTACATCTTACATATTTCTGGCACTTTACAAACTGAGACCACCACTGAGAAGGTAAAATTTGAAGAAGAAAAAATGAGGTGGCATATACATCACAAAACTGCTCTTACAAAATTCCATTAGGAATCTAAAGACATGGCAGGTCAACATGTAAGGTCATATCATTACATAGCATGGGTTATATATCTATAATTATAATGATTGATTATATTTAATGATTATATTTTCTTAAATTATGCACTGGTCAAAAAACGTCCAAACTAAGATGCAAAAATGTTGTATTGCAATACAGTGTAGCAATTGAGTAGTTTTTTATACCACTTTTTTTTTCTTTGACAATACAGTTATGCTTCAGATGTGGCTTCAGGACATAGTGATGGCTGTGAAGGGCTTTCAGCTGGTGAGAAAAGCATTAGTTCTCCTGTCAGAAAGACAGCTGCAAAACTTCTCCGACGTAAATCAAGATCAAGACTTCGTATTATCAATGTAAGAGTCTGGCTTTAATGTTTTAGTGAGTACAAACAGGGAGAAACACATTGGTTGCATTGTTGGTTGTTACATAATGTAGCGGATGGCACCAGGCGATCCTACAAATATACTGTATATCACTGCATTCGTGTATTTGCTGCGTTTTATATGTGTTAAAAGAATTGTATTCCTCTGATTGTTCGGTAGTTTCATTCCCTTAGTTTATTCGAATGAAACTACCGAACAACCAGACCTCCCCTGTGTGAAGTGTGTCCTCAATTACCCGTTGCAACATTGTTGCGAACGGGTAATTGAATAGTAAGTAGCCGTCCTTTGTTCTCGGGGTGGCCGCCATTCGACAAACGAACACGTGGCGGCGGCCATTTTAAAACTCCCGAACAGCTGTGTTTTGCCGTCGAGTGTCTGGAACTAAAATCGGACACTCGAGTAGGTGAACACCGCTGAGACCTCCACAACCCTGGTCCGTTCGGTTCCAAACTACCGAACGGCCCCTCGTTCGGTAGATAGAAAATACCGAACGAGGGGATTCAGGCGAACCCTCCCTAGCCTCTATAGCTAGAGGTTTTCGTGTATTTTGTTCCCTTATGCCATGACCGACCGCAGGGCCCATTCTCATGGAACCGAATTCGGCTATCTCAGTTAGTGCGGTCGGTCATTTTATTCCCTCCATACATTTCCCGAACCCCTGGTCTGATCTGGGTGATTTTTGGATATGTTGTTCACCCAGATCAGGGGTATCCGGGGATGTAGGATTTAAAGTGGTACCCCTACGTTTTAGGGGTACATCCAGAAACGGGGGGAATTGGTGTGCTGGATAAGGGGATTATGATGCTGGCTGAGGGGAGGAGATGTGTGGGAGGTTACCAGGACAGGATTGGCTACTGTAATAATTACTGTAAATCCCTCCCTTGCATGGGAGCATGCTTTATAAGGAGACTGTGGATTAAAAGCTTTCAGTTCTGCTCCTGAAACTGTGTGTCGTCCAGTTATTGGGATTGCTGTTGGGATATTGCTGTATTTTACCTGCTGGAAGCCTTGCCTGTGGATTTACTATTTACTTGTTCCTGAGCCTCACTTGGATTACAAGCAGAGATATCCTGGGTAATATTGCATCTCCGCTACACATAACTTTTGCCAGGCCACCAATTATATTTATTTTATATGTTTTGAGATTTTATTTTAATGAGTGCCTAATATTAGAGATGTCGCGAACCGTCCGCGAACTTCTCGCGAACGGTTCGCCTCGAACTCCGGTCAGCTGACACATCCCTGCCAATCTCCAGCAGACCCTCCCTCCCAGATCCTCCCACCTCCTGGACAGCATCCATGTTGAAGCTGCCTTCAACATGGATGCTGTCCAGGAAGTAGGAGGGTCTGGGAGGGAGGGTCTGCTGGAGATTGGCCGGGATGTGTCAGCTGACCGGAGTTCACGGCGAACGGTTCGCAGCGAACCGTTCGCGAGAACTTCGCGGACGGTTCGCGACATCTCTAGTGCCTATATGTACATGAACATATGATGAGTTCATTACATAAGTGACAATGCAAAATTATTGAACATATGCAATTATTTATTCCTAGAATTTTCTAATGAAAGGTAAGGGAAGACAACCTTTCATACCTACATTTATTTAGGGCATTGATGGTAAACCAGATAATTTTTAAATTCTTTTCAGTAACAATTAGTGTCGACCTCTGGAAATTTGGTGCAGGGTAGGATTTGTACCAGGGTGAGCTGAATAGTTTGTTGGCTGGGAGACTTTAAAGCTTAAGTCTATTTTTTAAGGACAAAACTCACAACCCAGAACAACCTCTGCTCCTGTACTCCATATATTCATGTTTTTCTTTTTTTCTCAGACATTAAATATAGGAGGAAGAACGATCTTAAGTTAAGGGAAGTCCTGGAACCTCTGCAGTTATCTCTTTGCATTTTGTTGATAATATTTAAATCTATCTAGAAGTTATTTTAAATTAGAAAACTTATACTAAATAGAGTCCGTAATCGTGATAAACGGATACTTACACATTGTATATCTCCTCTCTTTTTAATAGATTTCAGATAAAAGTGACCGAGTGGTGGAGTGCCAACTGCAGACATATAACAATAAGATGGTAACCTTCAAATTTGATCTTGATGGAGATAACCCAGAGGATATTGCTGCCGTTATGGTAAGTAGGCCAATAATGTCTTTAATAATGTGCTTTACAGTAAGAACAATAAGGATGTATGATTCTTTGCATATTAAAGTGATTTTATTAGCGTCTGTACAGATGTTTAAACAGCAGCTGGATGAATACTTCCATATAATTATTCAGGGATGTAATTTTTAATATGTGGGATATGTTGGAAAAGGGCAAAATTGGAAAGGGCTTCAAACTGGATTTTTTTGGCCTTATTTTTGATCATCAACAGCAAAAACAGATGTAAGAAAGGTTGATCTTGATGGAAGCATTTTTTTAAGCCTATGTAAAATCAATATAGTGTTTTAAAAGTGGGAGGACTGCAGAATGCATTAGTGAAATAGTAATACTTGGACTGTTGTCCTGGGGACCGCTGCATTTTTCGTTGACTCCATTTTGCAAGCCAGAGTATAGATAATTATACAATATTTTAATATAAAACTTTAATATTTACCCTTTGTTGAAATATTGCCACCCAAAATTCAAAAAAATGTTTTAAAATTAATTAATGGAAAGTGCATGCATTATCAAGTCAACTGCATGCAAAATAAAATTGTTGTACAAAGATACCCCTATATGCACCAAAATCGTGCCAAAAAAACGTAATATAATAAATTACAAACTTAAATTTAGTTTACAGCTTCCCACGATTGCTTCCCTGTGATATCATGTAGAACAAAGTTGAATAAAACAAAAAGAAAGTTATTCTGAATAATTATTTTAAAATATATTGATGGAAAGTGCATGCATTAACAAGTCAACTGCATGTGAAGACGACCAAAAGAAGAAAAATAAATTTCTTCCAAATGTAATAAAAGGATTGTAGCTGAAACATTTTATCAAAGGTTTTCAAAACGAGAATACAAAACAAATCAAACAATAATCGTGTAAGACATTCAAATGTGTTTAATGCCTTAGATGCACTTGTGCACTTCATTTGAACTTGGCATTGCATAAGTAAGGTCATATAGTACTTAATGGAACACTCCAAGTGCCATAACTACTACAACATGCTGAATGATGCTATTGGAAGTCAGTGCTGCCATCAGAAATTTTGGGGGCCCGCCCACTGAAATACACACACAGACACAAATACCCACACTGATACAAAAGAACACAGATACACACACACAAAGATACACACATACTGAGACACACGCACACATACTAACAGACACACATACTGAAACAGACATACACACATACATACTGGCACACACATACTGAGACATACACACATATACAGACACACAGACATATACTAACATACATACAGACACACATGCATAAGGACATACAGACACACACACACACATGTACCGACATACATACATACAGACTCACATTCATACAGACAGACATATGGACAGACATACGGACAGATATACAGACTGACAGACATATGAACAGACATACAAACTGGCATACATGCATACTGATATACATACATACATACACTGAACAAAATTATATACACAACACTTTTGTTTTTGTCCCCCATTTTTCATGAGTTGAACTCAAAGATGTAAGGCTTTTTCTATATACACAAAAGGCTTATTTCTCTCAAATATTGTTTACAAATCTGTCTAAATCTTTGTTAGTTAGCACTTCTCCTTTGTTGAGATAATCTATCCACCTCACACGTGTGGCATATCAAGATGCTGATTAGACCACTCTAAAGGCCACTCTAAAATGTGTAGTTTTACTGTACTGGACGGGTCCGAGGAGGTCCGAAAACCAGTCAGTATCTGGTGTGACTACCATTTGCCTCACGCAGTGCAACACATCTCCTTCGAGTTGATCAGGTTGTTGATTATGGCCTGTGGAGACCACTCCTCTTTAATGGCTGTGGGAAGTTACTGGATATTGGAAGGACCTGGAACAAGCGGTCATATACGCCGATCCAGAGCATCCCAAACATGCTCAATGGGTGCCATGTCCTGTGAGTATGCTAGCCATGCAAGAAATGGGATGTTTTCAGCTTCCAGGAATTATATACAGATTCTTGCAACATCGGGCCGTGCATTATCATGGATGAATGGCACAACAATGGGCCTCAGGATCACGTCACAGTATCTCAGTGCATTCAAAATCCCATCAATAAAATGCACCTGTGTTCGTTGTCCATAACATATGCCTGCCCATACCATAACCCCACCGCCACCATAGGCCACTCAATTCACAATGTTGACATCAGCAAACCACTCACACACATGACCCATTCACGCTGTCTGCCATCTGCCCTGTACAGTGAAACCCGGGATTCATCCGTGAAGAGAACACTTCTCTAAAGTGCCAGACGCCATCAAATGTTAGCATTTGCCCACTCAAGTCGGTAACGAT
>OW240917.1:208841538-208853228 GCA_933207985.1 Pelobates cultripes
GTCCTTCCTGGCACCTACAGCTACCTCAAGGGACCTTATTTCAAGATGTCTGTCCTGTACAGACAAACCGCTAATGAAAGCATCTCTCTACTTCAAAACGCACTGTGTGACGTTATTCCAGGACTTACCCCGCTCTACATTACGGAGGAAATCCATGCAACCCATTACAAAGAAGTTACTTGATGCAGGTATTTCTAATCGCTGGTCTACCCCACGGACATTTGCAGTCTCCAGGAAGAAAATATTTTTAAAGGGACACTGTAGGCACTCACACCACTTCAGCTCATTAAAGTGGTCTGGGTGTTGTGTAGGGATCGACCGATATTGATTTTTTAGATCCGATACCGATACCGATACCGATATTCTGTGAACTTTCAGGCCGATAGCCGATATAATTTGCCGATATTCTGTACATTTACCATTTTGGAAAATAAAAACTATTTCTAAAGGTAAATGCACAAAATATACATGCCACGTGTAGTGGATGCAGTGTGACAGGGGAGCTGTGTGTGTTTGTGTAGTGTGTGTAGAGGATGCAGTGTGTGTTTGTGTAGTGTGTGTTGTGGATGCATTGTGTGTTTGTGTAGTGTGTGTGGAGGATGCAATGTGTGTTTGTGTAGTGGATGCAGTGTGTATTAGTGTAGTGTGTATATAATGAAAGCAGAGTGTTTGTGTAGTGTGTGGGTAGTGTGCGTAAAGTGAATGCTGTATATACTAAATGCAAAGTGTGTGTATATAATGAATGCAGAGTGTGTGTATTTGTGTAGTGTCTGTATAGTGAATGTAGTGTGTGTTTGTATAGTGTGTATATAATGCAGTGTGTTTGTGTAGTGTGCATTATATAAACACACTACGCAAACACACTGCATTATATACACACACTATGCAAACACACTGTGTGTGTGTGTGTATATAATGCAGTGTGTGTGTGTGTGTATATAATGCAGTGTGTTTGTGTAGTGTGCATTATATAAATTATATAAACACACTACGCAAACACACTGCATTATATACACACTATGCAAACACACTGTGTGTGTGTGTGTGTATATAATGCAGTGTGTGTTTGCATTATATACACACACTATACAAACACACACTGCATTATATACACACACTATACAGTGTGTGTGTTTGTAAAGTGTGTGTGTTTGTATACAATGCACACAAATACACTGCATTATATACACATTATACAAACACACACTGCATTATATCCACACACTATACAAACACACTGTGTATATAATGCAGTGTGTGTGTTTGTATAGTGTGTGTATATAATGCAGTGTATTTGTGTGCATTGTATACAAACACACACACTATACAAACACACACTGCATTATATACAGTGTGTTTGTATAGTGTGTGTATATAATGCAGTGTGTTTGTATAGTGTGTGTATATAATGCAGTGTATTTGTGTGCATTGTATACAAACACACACACTATACAAACACACACTGCATTATATACACAGTGTGTTTGTGTAGTGTATGTGTATATAATGCAGTGTATTTGTGTGCATTGTATACAAACACACACACACACTATACAAACACACACACTGCATTATATACACAGTGTGTTTGTGTAGTGTATGTGTATATAATGCAGTGTATTTGTGTGCATTGTATACAAACACACACACACACACTATACAAACACACACTGCATTATATACACAGTGTGTTTGTGTAGTGTATGTGTATATAATGCAGTGTGTGAGGGGGCATTTTTTATTAAATTATTAAAAAAAATATATATATTTACTTTATTATTTAGTTTTGTTATCCCCCCTCCCTGCTTGTTACCTGGCCAGGGAGGGGGGATATGACAGTCCCTGGTGGTCCAGTGGTATTGGCTGAGCTCTGGGGGGGAGCGGGCATCAAGCGCTTACTCACCTCCCAGCAGCTCCTCCAGCTCCCCAGTGTAACTCTCGGGTCTCGCGAGAGTTGCACTGGGGAGCTGGAGGAGCTGCTGGGAGGTGAGTAAGCGCTTGCTGCCCGCTCCCCCAGGACCACCGGGCTTGTAATGAGCCTGGCGGTCCTAGGAGGTATTATCGGCAATATCGGTATCTGAATTGGCCGATACCGATATTGCCGAGAATACCGAATATCGGCCGATTATATCGGTAAAACCGATAATCGGTCGATCCCTAATTCCGGTGGCCAGTCCGGCCCTGCTTACATACACATTATTTTACCAGTTGATTCTTATTGTTACCATTATTATACGACAGAGGTGACACCAGGAAGTGTATTTATAATTTTTTTTAAGGATTATATTAAAGGTCTTGATGGTCTCTCTCTCTCTCTCTCTAATCTACAAATCTAAAAATCTGTTAACATGAATATATGGTCACCCTGATATATGTATATATTTATTTTGGTGTTGCTGCAAAGTTACGCCAAATTGCTATTTATTTGTGGATCTCAAACACTATGCCAGAAATACAGGTTCCCCTCAGACCAGAGCAGAAGCACTCTATAGAATCACTATTAGATAAATATTAATGACATTGTAATTTGCAAGGCTTAAAATGTCACTTTTTCCATAAATTCTATATCTAATTAAGAGACCCATTAACTGTACAATGCTAGACATGTGATGTACCTTAAAGAAACACTATAGTGACAGGAATACAAACTAGATCATGTACCTGATGAAGGGCTGATGGTGAAAAAGCTGTTGTGGTCATTCTCTGCAATGCCTGCACAGATTCCTCACGTACTCTGTACTGCTGCTGTGAGCTGGAAGGTGATATCACCTCAGCCCTGACATCAGTAAAGAGCTGCAGGAAGCTGTGCAATTAGTACAGATCCCTGCAACTCTTCACTGGATGCCTGGGACAATTTTAAAGAGTGGTCTGTGTGAAAGAGTGATTAGTGTGAATGTATAGGGATGTGAGTATATGTTTCTAATTTCTCTAAAAAAAAGGGAGATTGATGGGTGCAGAGTAGCACACAAAAATGTACAGTTCTGGGGGAAGGGTGCCAACATACATTTCCGCCCTGGATGCCAAGTAGCCTAGTCACATCTTTTCTTTTAAATGCTGAAAACAAAATTAAGCATATGTGCTTGTAAATGGACAACATATTCTTTCATATAGATAACATATCCTTTCACAAAAAAACAAAAAACAAAAACACCCTTAACAGCTAAGCATGGTGTCAAACTCCTGATCAAATATACTTTTGTATTGCTAACTGTGCTCTCACAAAGACAAAGTTCAGGATGACCCAGGAACTCAAGTTTCATTGTGTATAAATAAGAAAGAACACAGAAATCTAATTTTACTCTGAACTCAACTATTAACCGCTTACATGTAAATGAAAAACAAGAAAGAAGAAATGTGCTAACAAGATTAATCCAAATATAAAGTCTAGGCTCCAGGGTACAAAAACAGAATAAGAATAAAAGCATGAAAGAGTTAACATTTAATGTAAACATAGAAGTAACTTATACACAAAACCTTATGTCTTCTGGCCTATCTCCATACGTTTTACCTGCCGGCAACTGCTTGCTAAAGTGTATATTTCTTCTTTTAGCAAGTAGTGATTTTTTAACCTCTGCCAATTTTACGAATAGTAACAAGAGTTTCAGGAAATGACCACTAAAATTTCACAAAGCGTTCCCATTATTCCTTATGGGAAGAACTTACCAAAATATTCCAATGCTGTTGCTACTTTTACGGGCTGTCTCCAAGTCTCCAAATTGATTAATAACACACATGAGATTTTGTTGTTGGTAAAGTAGTAATGGTGGATAGCCATTTTCCCTCTGATAAACATAGGGCCTGCCTGGCATATCTCACATCATTGCTAGTTTAAAGGTTTAACTCTAGAAATGTATTATACATGCGCTGTACATTTACACTACTTTCTAATACCGCAAATCAGACTAGAAAATCTAACAGGCCTTTTAAAAGAAACACATGCGTAAATCTTTGTCTTGAGATATATATATATATACATATATATTCCAATAGAAAATAGACAGGCACATGAGCATTAGGCTCAAGAACTTAAGTCGGCAAAAATATACCAAACGATATAAAGTTTTCCATCATGTTTCCCTACAATTGGCACCCCCTTGCTCAGCTCTCTACCAGTGTCTAGGTGTTGGGCAACGTATTACCTGCTGGCTGCCTAAGATTTAGTGAGTACGTAAGGTGACTCTAAAGTAAAGTAATATTTACGGAGAGGGGAACTCTCCGTAAAGTCAGAACTTCCATAGGAGGAGTCAACCCTGGAGAAGTATTGCAGGAAAAAGTATGGGGTGTGGGTGGAAGTATCGTGCAGTAACAGGTCTTTTGGTGAGCAAAGAGGCTGAACTGGAGCATATATGCTAATAAAGTATGGTATGTAAGCGAGGGTGCTCTTATTGAGAGCTTTGTAAGTAAGCACATCAACTAAGAAGAATCCTGAATGAAACAGGAAGCCAGTCTAGAGACTGAGTGAGGGGTGAGGTAAGACAGGTGAGCCTGGCAAAGGCATTCAGTATGGACTTTAGAGGGGCAATCTAAAATATTTTTCAGTCTGCCAAGCAGAGGATTACAATAAATAAGGCAAAAACAAAACAAGAGCATGGACAACGGGTGAAGGAAAGGTCATTGCCATTGACCTTAATGAGCATGCACAGACAAAATTTAGAGGAAGTAAAGGCAACGAGTTGGATATGCTGAGTTTTGGGAATCACAAATTCCTCTAGTCAGAAATTAAAGACAGGGAGTCGGTGACACAATCAGGCAGACAGGGAGGAAGATCAGGTAAGAGAGGTAGCTTTGGGTATCATCAGCGTACAGGTAATTTTGAAGGCCATAGAATGGTATTAAGTCACCAAGAGAGGCAGTGTGAATTGAGAAAAGATCAGGTATCAGTACTGAAAAATTATTATTGTAACCCACGGCTTGGCAGACTGAAAAGCTGAGGAGCTCAAACTTTGAGAGGTCCAAAAGGGTAGGAATAATCAGAGAAGATCAAACTGAAGAAAAACACAGAGATAGCAAGAGAACCAGAAAATAACTGAGTCACCAAGTCCAAGGTTTTAAAAGGTGAGTTGAAGAAGTGAGTGGTCAACAATGTTAAAAGTGTCAAAAAGAAGAATTAGTAGAAAATAATGGGTATATAAAATAAATAGTATCAGCGCATAGATCTTCCCCTTGAAAAGATTATGAGAAAAAAGCTGATCATGTAAAAATACAAAATAGTGAGAGTTCCAATAGTTAGTGGTAATAATAAGGATATATTCCAAAATTGTAGGAGGTATGGTGTAGAAAGTTACTTTGTAATTCCTCTCTCCAGTTCAAGGGAAACTATATAGCCACCTTTGAGACAGGAAAGAAACAGATATAGTATAACACAGTGTAGCGGAGATGCAATATTCCCCAGGTTATCTCCGCTTATAATCCAAGTGAGGCTCAGGAACAAGTAAATAATAAATCCAAAGGCAAGGTTTCCAGCAGGTAAAATACAGCAATATCCCAAGAGCAATCCCAATAACTGGACGACACACAGTTTCAGGAGCAGAACTGACAAGCCTTTAATCACAGTCTCCTTATAAAGCATGCTCCCATGCAAGGGAGGGATTTACAGTAATTATTACAGTAGCCAATCCTGTCCTGGTAACCTCCCACACCATCTCCTCCCCTCAGCCAGCATCATAATCCCCTTATCCAGCACACCAATTCCCCCCGTTTCTGGATGTACCCCTAAACGTAGGGGTACCTCTTTAAATCATACATCCCCTGATAGCCCTGATCTGGGTGACCAACATATCCAAAAATCACCCAGATCAGACCAGGGGTTCGGGAAAAGTATGGAGGGAATAGAATGACCGACCGCACGAACAGAGATAGCCGAATCCGGTTCCATGTGAATGGGCCCTGCGGTCGGTCCTGGCATAAGGGAATAAAATACATGAAAACCTCTAGCTATAGAGGCTAGGGAGGGTTCGCCTGATTCCCCTCGTTCGGTATTTTCTATCTACCGAACGAGGGGCCGTTCGGTAGTTTGGAACCGAACGGACCAGGGCTGTGGAGGTCTCAGCGGTGTTCGCCTACTCGAGTGTCCGATTTTAGTTCCAGACACTCGACGGCAAAACACCGCTGTTCGGGAGTTTTAAAATGGCCGCCGCCACGTGTTCGTTTGTCGAATGGCGGCCACCCCCGAGAACAAAGGACGGCTACTTCCTAGTCAATTACCCGTTCGCAACAATGTTGCAACGGGTAATTGAGGACACACTTTACCCAGGGGAGGTCTGGTTGTTCGGTAGTTTCATTCGAATAAACTAAGGGAATGAAACTACCGAACAATCACAAGAATACAAGGCTTTAAAACACATAGAAAACTAGCAGATCACACGAATGCAATTATTTCAAAGACATTTGCAGGACAGCCCAGTGCCATCCGCTACACTGCTCCCCCTTGCCCACAAGCCGGCATACACAGTCTGATCCAACACGGATCGGCTTGGGGATGTCCGGGGACTCACGGATCATTTTTCCAGGTCAGTTTGTCTCGACAACCCGTCGGCATTCCCATTCTGTTTACCCGGGCGGTACTGAATATTAAAGTCAAAAGGCTGCAGCGCCAAACTCCAGCGCAGCAGCCTGGCATTGTCCCCAGCCACCCGGTTTAGCCATACCAGCGGGTTGTGATCCGTGAGTAACGAAAAAGGCTGTCCATATAGATACGGCTGTAGTTTCTTTAAGGCCCACACCACAGCCAGGCATTCCTTCTCGATGGCGGCGTAGCTTACTTCTCTGGGTAACAGCTTGCGACTGATGTAAGCCACGGGGTGTTCTCCGCCATCGACTCCGACTTGGCTCAGTACTGCTCCCAATCCAAACACAGAAGAAAACGTTTAGTTGGATTGGGAGCTGCCAAGACAGGAGCATTTATCAGTGCATTTTTCAGATGTTGGAATGCCTGCTCACACTCCGGGGTCCAGGTCACCTGGCGGGGCAAATTCTTCCGAGTAAGGTCAGTGAGAGGTTTGGCGAGGGCGCTATAGTTAGGGACAAACTTTCTGTAATACCCAGCGGTCCCTAGAAAGGCTAACACCTGGGTTTTAGTCCTAGGAGTGGGCCACTGGGCCACGGCTTCTACTTTGGCTGGTTCGGGCTTCTGTTTGCCGCAACCCACTCTATGTCCGAGGTACTGCACCTCGGCCATCCCTATGCTGCACTTGGCCGGTTTCAATGTCAACCCAGCTTCCTTAATCCTGTCTAGAACCGCTCCTATATGGGCCAAGTGCTCCTGCCACGTATTGCTAAAAATGGCAATATCGTCCAGGTAGGCACAGGTGTAGTCTTGGAACCCATCCAGGAGTCGGTCTACCATCCGCTGGAAAGTAGCTGGGGCGTTTTTCATCCCAAATGGCATGACCTTAAACTGGTACAAGCCAAATGGGGTGACAAAGGCCGACTTTGGGATGGCCTCTGGGGCCAGGGGGATTTGCCAATACCCCTTACATAAGTCAATGGTAGTGAGGTATTGACCCCTGGCCATTCTGTCCAGTAGCTCATCTATCCGTGGCATAGGGTATGCATCGGACACCGTTTTCTTGTTTAATCTCCGGTAGTCTACGCAGAAGCGGGTCGTACCGTCCCGCTTCGGTACGAGTACTACCGGAGAAGCCCAGGGACTATCTGAGGGCTCAATCACCCCCAGTTGGAGCATCTCATCGATCTCCTTGCGCATGTTTTCCCTTACCGCTTCTGGGATGCGGTAGGGGGTCTGGCGCATCGGTAGTTGCCCTGGGGTCTCTACCCGGTGAGTGGCCAGAGGGGTGTACCCAGGTACATTAGAGAACGTGTCTCGTTTCTCCTCCAACAGCTGCTGTACCTCGATGCGCTCCTGTGGGCTCAGCCGGTCTCCCAGTGTGACTTCCCCTAAATCCCCAGACAACTGCCCATCTTCCAGCAGATCTGGGAGTGGTAAGCTGTCAAACTCATCCGAATTGGGCGCACATATGGCGGTTACCTCCTCGGAGCGCGCTTGGTAGGGCTTCATCATGTTCACATGGAGCATGCGTCGCCCTCCCGTCCCTGTACAGGGGCCAATTATATAGGTGGTGTCACATCTCTGTTCCACCACCCTATAAGGTCCCTGCCAGGCGGCCTGTAGCTTGTCATGTCGGACAGGCTTTAAAATTAGCACTTTCTGCCCGACCTGAAAGCTACGGTCCCTGGCTCCCCGGTCATACCATGTGCGCTGGCGGGTCTGTGCCGCCTGAAGGTTTTCCCTTACCGTCCTGGTTAAGGCTTCCAGGCGGTCTCGGAGAGCCAACACATATGGTATGATGGGGGTGCCATCTGCGCTCCGGTCTCCCTCCCAATGCTCTCTTATAAGATCTAAGGGGCCTCTGACCCTCCTCCCAAACAGCAGTTCAAACGGGGAGAACCCCGTGGATTCCTGCGGCACCTCCCGGTAAGCGAATAGGAGATGCGGCAGGAACCGCTCCCAGTCCTTGTGGGTCTCTGCGAAGGTTCGGAGCATTTGTTTCAATGTGCCATTGAACCGTTCGCAGAGCCCATTAGTCTGGGGGTGGTAAGGGGCACTGATAATAGGCTTAATGCCACAGATCCTCCAGAGGTGTTGGGTGAATTCTGCGGTAAATTGGGTACCCTGATCCGAGATAATCTCCCTGGGTGATCCCGACCGGGAGAATATCTGCATGAGGGCATCCGCGACCATTTCAGCATGAATGTTGGTCAGAGCCACTGCCTCTGGATATCTGGTAGCATAGTCTACTACCGTTAAAATGTACCTTTTGCCTGACGGGCTAGCTTTCTTGAGGGGACCTATCAAGTCTACCGCTATTCTGCTAAAAGGTTCCTCAATTATTGGCAAGGGGTGTAGTTTTGCCTTCCTCCGGTCTCCCCTTTTCCCTACCCTCTGGCAGGTATCACAGGTGGTGCAATACCTGCGCACTTCCTGGCTGATCCCTGGCCAGAAGAAACTTTGGGTCAGTCGGTACCTACTGCGGCTGACCCCTAGATGTCCGGATAGTGGGATATCGTGCGCTATCCGGAGTAGCTCTGCTCGGTACCGCTGCGGCACCACTAGCTGCCTCATCACTATTGGGTCTGACCCCTCAATCTGCTTGTCTGTCTCCCTGTACAAAAGCTGCTTGTCCCAGACAAATCTCTCCCCCTCTCCCCCAGGAGGGTCTGCTGTCACCTTGTCCCTGTATACCTGCAAGGTGGGGTCAGTCACTACCTCTGCTGCAAATTCGTTAGGAGGGGCCCAGGGGACACAGTCAAGGGAAGGGGAAGGGTCTCTTACCTGAACCTCCGGAAGTGTGTTGTAGTCCTGGGTGCGGGCCTGTTGACGGGTGACCACAGGGTGAGCTTCTCCTGTGGTGGACGTCTGGGGCTCAAAAGCAGATGTGAGCCTCCCCAGATCGTTCCCCAATAAAACCTCCGCCGGTAACTGCGGCATCAACCCCACCTCCACATGTCCTGCCCCCGCTCCCCAATGTAAATGTACCCTTGCTGTAGGTAGCCGGTACACTGCTCCCCCGGCTACCCTGACGGCCACAGTTTTACTCAGTCTCGCTTCATCCGATACCAGGTGACTTTTGACAAAGGTGATGGTAGCCCCCGAATCACGTAGGCCCTGTACTGCTTTACCCTCCAGGTATACGGTCTGCCTGTGATGCTGTCTGTTATCAGCATTGGCCTGGACTGGATCCGCCTCGTGTAGTACTTCCCACTGTTCCACGGTTGTTATGGGAACAGCTGACCCATATGGTGTGGCCACTATATTTTGGTAGTGATGGGCGGCGGCTGCTCTTGGCGGTGGTGGTGGGCCGGGGCGAATCCAGGTACAACGATCCCTCAGCTGGGGACATTCCCTTTTATAATGTCCCCACTTCTGGCAGTGATGACAGGGGCCAGAAGCGGGCTGGCGAAAACGTGGCTGTACAGCGGGTGGTGGTGGTGGTGGCAGTTGCCTCGGTGGAGCTGGGTTGTAGCTGTTTCCCCCAAAGGTTTTAAAAATGGCTTTTGGGGCTGCCGGTTTCTGCTGCCTGCGTGCATCCAAGTACTCATCGGCCTTCCTAGCAGCTTCGGTGAGGGAGGTAGGGTTTCTGTCCCTCACCCATTCCTGGACCTCGCCTGTTACCCCCTCATAGAATTGCTCCAACAACACCATTTGCAATAAGTCCTCCATGGACCGAGCCTTATTGGACTGTACCCACCCCAGAGCGGCCCGATGCAACTTGCAAGCCCATTCCACATGAGAGTCCTTGTCATTTCTCTTTAGGTCTCTAAACCGCCGCCGATATGCCTCTGGCGTGATTGCATATCGGGCCAGGATCACTTCTTTTACTCTGCGGTAATTCCGAATTTCCTCATCAGGTACAGTTCTATAGGCTTCAGCAGCCTTCCCTGTGAGCTTCCCTGCTAAAATAGGCACCCACTCGTCTGGGCTAATACTATGCAATGCACACAGCCTTTCAAAGTCTTGGAGAAAAGCATCTATATCTTCCTCTGCTTCTACATATGTTTTAAAGGCTTGGTAAGGAATTTTTGTCTTACCTTGTGTGATGGTAGCTGTGGTAGCATTCCTCTCCAGCTGCTGTAGTGGCCTTTGACGCAGTATAAACTCCTGTACCTCTGTCATTGTCCTGGATATAATATCCGTTGTTGGATTCTCTCCATAAAAGGACAGCCTGAACTGCACCTCTCTCCAGAACTCTTCTTTTTCAGCTCCATCTGCTGCACTCTGCTGCTCAGGGATTACCCTGTCCTCCTGCTGGTATTCAGCCATCACTTCTGCAATGAGGATTGCTTTCTTTTTGTTGCTGGCTGCAATGCCTTTCGCTTCCAGGAGATCTTTTAGCGTGGATCTTTTAAGCTTTGCATAATCACTCTCCATCCGTATTCCATTAGTCCTTGTTCCCTTGTGAGTCTGGATCCCAGCGCTGCCAACCAATGTAGCGGAGATGCAATATTCCCCAGGTTATCTCCGCTTATAATCCAAGTGAGGCTCAGGAACAAGTAAATAATAAATCCAAATGCAAGGTTTCCAGCAGGTAAAATACAGCAATATCCCAACAGCAATCCCAATAACTGGACGACACACAGTTTCAGGAGCAGAACTGACAAGCCTTTAATCACAGTCTCCTTATAAAGCATGCTCCCATGCAAGGGAGGGATTTACAGTAATTATTACAGTAGCCAATCCTGTCCTGGTAACCTCCCACACATCTCCTCCCCTCAGCCAGCATCATAATCCCCTTATCCAGCACACCAATTCCCCTCGTTTCTGGATGTACCCGTAATGTAGGGGTACCTCTTTAAATCATACATCCCCTGATAGCCCTGATCTGGGTGACCAACATATCCAAAAATCACCCAGATCAGACCAGGGGTTCGGGAAAAGTATGGAGGGAATAGAATGACCGACCGCACGAACAGAGATAGCCGAATCCGGTTCCATGTGAATGGGCCCTGCGGTCGGTCCTGGCATAAGGGAATGAAATACATGAAAACCTCTAGCTATAGAGGCTAGGGAGGGTTCGCCTGAATCCCCTCGTTCGGTATTTTCTATCTACCGAACGAGGGGCCGTTCGGTAGTTTGGAACCGAACGGACCAGGTGTGTGGAGGTCTCAGCGGTGTTCGCCTACTCGAGTGTCCGATTTTAGTTCCAGACACTTGACGGCAAAACACCGCTGTT
>OW240917.1:208860921-208934312 GCA_933207985.1 Pelobates cultripes
TTCCAGTATACTCACTAAAGCTGTTGTGGCACAGTGAGTCGCTATGTTAAATGTATCCTCATGTGCAACAAAAATAAAGAATTAAACATTTTTTAGTAAAATGTACATTTACAGTATCGGTGTTAATGATGCAGAGATAAAAATGTTTAGTATCTTATGTCGGTTTCCATTAAATAATTCAGTCCATACTCCACATCTTATACTATAACAGTATAGTTTCATCCTCTACATAACTGGAGCTTAAATGGACACTAGAGTCACCAGAAGAACTACAGCTTATTGAATTTGTTCTGGTGTGTAGAATCATTACCTTCAGGCTTTTGCTGTAAACATTGTCTTTTCAGAGAAAATTCAGTGTTTACATTCCAGTCTAGTGATAACTTCACTGGCCACTCCTCAGATGGCTGTTAGATATCCTTCCTGGGTCATGGCTACCTAAAATGCATCCATACATTCAGTATCTCCTCCCTCTGCATGCAGACACTAAAGTTTCTTCATAGAGATTAATGGATTCAATTTATCTCTATGAGGAGATGCTGATTGGCCAGGGCTGTGTTTGAATCATGATGGATCTGCTCCTGATCTGCCTCTTTGTCAGTCTCAGCCAATCCTATGGGGAAGCACTGTGATTGGATTAGGCTACCACTTCTGATGATGTCAGCAGACTGCTTGTTTTTTTTGTTTTTTTAGGCAAACAGCATGCAGATCTACAGCTTCTGGCTTGAATACAGTAAGATTTTGTTATATTTATGGAGGCATGAGGGGTGCAGGGGGGCTAGATGGGGGTTTTAACACTATAGGGTCAGCAATACATGTTTGTGTGCCTGACCTTACAGTGATCCTTTAATTGTCTATATAGTTTTGGAATTATTTTTGTCACTTTCCTTTTGTATACAACGAAAATATCTTTTGGTAGACATCTCCTTATAAGATATTGTTTCTGACAGGAAATTTACAAGGCAGAATTTATAAGCACGAAAATAAAGGATTATTCCATTTTCCATTAGACTTTACAATCACTTGCAACAGTCCCAATTTGGTCTGACTGGCTGTCGTTCCCTACTTTAGCACTGACAGGGATATGAGTGGTGAAATTATAACTGAGTGTGCAACAGTTGAACAAAGGCTACATAAGTGTGGATTGACATCACATCTGATACCACTATTTTTGAGCTGGTTGGAATAAACATAAAGTTGATGGATTCACTTTTCAGTCAGTTAAAACAAAAAAAACATGCACCGAGTTCTACATAAGAGCTCCTGCATGGGCAGAAATTTCAGAAAATTATCTTATATTGGTTCTCAATTTATTTTGGTCTCTCAAATGCAATCTGAGAGATCCTGGGCAGGGTTATTGCTAGAAACTCCTGTCGAATGCAGTTGCATTGTTAGTTTTTAGTCTACCCTAGAATATCTGCAATGTAGTGCTAAGAACTAAAGCAAATTTGTAACACTGAGAGTTAACACATTTATGGTCTAAAGATCTATTACATTGCAATTTTGATTCTGTAACATTTCCAAGATTCTCATTCACGTAATGTAAATATTAAAGAGGCACTCTAAGCACCACAACCACTACAGTTTACAGTAATGATTATGGAGCAATGAGTCTATATGTGCTGTCTACCAGGTTTCTGGGTTTTTTGAGCAGATAGACCAAAAACTGATATCTTCTAAATACACATAGCTTGCCTCCTCTGCTACTGAACTGATATTATCAAGTGGAGATACATCCAGAAATGGGTGACAGTGATAGGCTAGGTCATCCCATTGTTCCCAAGCTATATTATTATGTTAAAAGTAGGACAGTTTGTCACATATAATGCAGACATTGACTGACAGCTGGGAGAAAATCCTACTTTTAAATAGGTTTTACTCCTAATCTATAAATTTGCTAGCAAAACTGCTAGCAAAAGTGCTAGCACAATATATAGATAAAATTGTATGCTCAAACATAATGAGCATAAGTTGTTTGGGGTATGACTGGCTTTTAATCCTTACTTATTTGGGCTTTTTTCTCTTCCTGTAGTAATTGAGATATGTCTCATTTATTTGCTAAAAGCAGATAAAAATGAAAAACAGCATTATAATTCACAACAATGAACTCACTTCTAAATAGAGAACTATGACTAGCATAAGCTGTTTAGACAGTCGATGTCCGAGGCAAGCCATGAGAAGAGAACATTTGCATTGTATTATTATTATTATTATATTATCATTTATATAGTGCCATCAGACTCCGTAGCGCTGTACAATGGGATTGTATTAGCCTAGAACATCATGGATTCTTAATAGGTGAACATGACGGCAATATTGATCTTTATTGAATTACTAGTAGAGAAAAAAAATACATTACAAAAGACAAGCTACAAAAAAGAATAAAATATAATGTACCCTTACATAATGGTATATTTAAATATAGTTAACAAGATCCTTTATTCTTCCAAATAGAAAACACCAGTTAGATGTTATAGTGATACTCCATGTGGAATCAGAGACCTCTATGTCCATTTTCTTTGCCTGGTTGCAATTATTTGTTAATTCTTTTCTGTCAAAACAATCATTCAATGGAGTATTATATAATGTGCACACAGCCCGTATGGCTGGTTTCCAAACTCAGGTAAATTTCCTTTACTATGTGACTAAATTTAAGTGGAACAATTCAGAAATGTTATCTTTAGCATTTAATGATTCAATTTCTTAACTTTCAGTTTAATCACCCCAGTTCTGTATAATTTAGCACTGAGGGTAAAGCAGTAAGTTACCAATTCTTAAACCTATTTTTTTAACGCAGTTTGTAGGAAGAATGGATTGGAATAATTGGAATTGAAATAAACACATATAAAAATGTGTTATTGGATTTAATGTAATCATTCCATCTATTAAAACAATAATAAAAAAAAAACATTAGTCAATATGTAGTTCATTTAAAACATTTATCTAACCAGTAACCAGTATAATTTTAATAGTCTATCAGTTATGTCCGGTGAAGTACATATTGTTATAGCAAATATTAGAAAATGTATTCTAATAGAAGAATAGAAAATCAGTAGATAGAGTCTCTTTAAAAACACAAAAGCATTTAAGCATTAAAACTATGGTATGAAAAATAAATAAATAAAACAAAAGTAATAACTTGCAATTGTGTGACTAGGGAAATATATGAATCAACAAAAAAAAACTTTGTTAACTTTTGTTAATTTCCCACAGACCTTTAAGTATATCTGTGCATTCACTGTTTCAACTAACATCATCACGGTCAATCTCATTAAAAAATAATTTATTTATTTTTTAAATTGCATAACAAGGCTGTGCATACTTGCTGGTTTTGTACACCTAAACAATTGAAATTACATGCATCAAAATAATAAATTGCTAACAGTGAGATACGATTTCAATATTTTTCCCCTCTTCCCATCTGCAAAATTATCTTGGTGTTTGTTCTATCAGAATGTGTTTGTCAAGCCCTAATGTAAAACTAGAACTGAGTTTCAAAGGTGCAACACTATTTTTTTCTTACTATAAAATACAATGTTTTAGTTTACATTTGCCTACCATGCCTCTAGTTCTAACCCTTAATTTGCTTTAATTTATTGACCCATGTCTTTATAATATCACCACCAATTACTTACTAACAATCTAGCCATCTGCTCACATCTGAAATTACTTATTAGTTGAGCCCAATTTAAGGAAAAACTACTAAAGGAGGGTGTTCCACATTATTAGGCAGATCACCATTTTCATGTAATATGGGGAAGAAAAAGGATCTCTCTGCTGCGTAAAAGAGTGAAATAGTTCAATGCCTTGGACGAGGTATGAAAAAATTAGATATTTCACAAAAACTTAAAAGTGATCATTGCACTATTAAGAGATGTGTGGCTGATTGAGTGCACAGATGGGTTTGTGCAGATAAAGGCACATTGAGGAAGATTTCTGCCAGATCTATGCATTGGATCAAGAGAGCAGCTGCTAAAATACCATTACATAGCAGCAAACAGATATTTGAAGCTGCTGGTGCCTCTGGAGTCCCACGGACATCAAGGTGTAGAGTCCTCCAGAGTGCATAAACCTTCTATTCGGCCACCACTAACCAATGCTCACAAGCAGAAATGGCTGTATTGGGCCGAAAAATACATGAAGACTAATTTTCAAACAGTCCTGTTCACTGATGAGTGCCGTGCAACCCTGGATGGTCCAGATGGATGGAGTAGTGGATGGTTGGTGGACGGCCACCCTGTTCCAAAAAGGCTGCAATGTCAGCAAGGTAGAATCATGGGAAGAGAGCTGGTCAGCACCTTTAGGGTCCCCAAAGGTGTAAAGATGACCTCTGCAAAGTATGTGGAGTTTCTGACTGACCACTTTCTTCCCTGGTACAGAAGGAAGAACTATGCTTTCCGTAATAAAATCATCATCATGCATGACAATGCACCATCTCATGCTGCAAAGAATACCTCTGCATTGATGGCTGCTATGGGGATAAAAGGAGAGAAAATCATGGTATGGCCTCCATCCTCCCCTGACCTCAATCCTATTGAGAACCTTTGGAGCATCCTCAAGCAAAAGATCTATGAGGGTGGGAGGCAGTTTACATCCAAACAGCAGCTCTGTGAGGCTTTTCTGACATCTTGCAAACAAATTCAAGTAGAAACTGTCCAAAAACTCACAAGTTCAGTGGATGCAAGACTTGTGAAGTTGCTATCAAATAAGGGATCCTATGTTAAAATGTAACGTGACCTGTTAAAATGTTTAAAAAGTTAAAATGTTGTTATAAGTTTGATTGAAATAGCTTTTGATTTCAGTAAATATGCTGCAAACACAACAAATTACAATTTTCAATTCTTTACAACCTATAAAGTGTTTTGAAACTTACTGTGCGTAATAATTTGGAACAGTGCATTGTACGTTTTTTTATGTTTAAAAAAAAATACTGTTATCATTAGGAGGTTTCTTCAATAAAATTTGAATTGTTCTCTTAATAGTTGATAACATGAGAATTATGCTGACTGTTATTTACATCAATTATTTAGGTAAATGAAAAAATATCATTTGCATAATAATTTGGAACAGGGTGTATATATTTATTGTGAAAACATTGTTTTCCCAGTATACATGACTAAAGCCCCTTTGGGTCAAAACATCATATATTTAGGGTTATCCTACTTTAATAAATGTATTTCTTGTAAAAAGCACTTTGTGTATCCCGTTATTGATACTACATCTAACTGTAAGAATGCAATTTTGTCACCAATGGCACAAAATCTAAATAAATAGGTGTTCATAATCAGTGAAGTAATCTTGTATGGACAAAATACACTTAATTAGCATAACACAGTGTTTATGCATTTTTATAACTTGTCTCTGATGTCCCCAGAAGTAGCGAATCCTTTTTGACCCAGGATATCAGGACAGAGATTCAAAATTGGGAATATCCTGACAAATTCAGGACAGTTGGTAAGACATGTATTCCTCTTAAATTGTCTTGTACTGTTTGAGAAAGTATAACTGTGAAATCTGTCAGCAGGATCTTTTTTTCATTAAAATTGTCAAATATTTAAAGAAAAGAGAAGAAAACGTGATAGTAGTGAAACATATTCTAAAATAAATTGAATAATATGCTGTAGCAAAAACACATTCACAATTTATAGAGCTTCAAATAGTTCTGGTGTAATAGGTGTAGATGGTATAATCCCTATCTCAGGATATGTGTTCAGCAGTGGTGATGGTAGACTTTCCAAGAAGTCAGAAATGTGAAAACAAGAGTAGAAATGTCCAATAGTACAGCATGCATAGTAAAGTGGCTGTGCATAAGGCAAAAGTAGGTATTCTACTTACATGGAATAGAGCATTGACCTGCTCTAGTATTGAAGAGCTTTGGTGGTACAATCACCACCTGGGATATGTAAAGCCAAGAAGCCAAAATAGTGCAATATGCAATCCAAAATAAATTAACTTTAAAGGGTATTAACTTTATTTCAATAAACAGACAAAACAATAAAAAAATATATATAAAACAATCCAAATAAAAGGTAAAACAACACTTTGTATACAAAAGCAGTATGTGCAAACACAGTGCAGGCTAGCCACTCCAAATAAGAGATCACTCCCAAATCCCAAGACAATACAAGTGTACAAATAGCGTAGTTAAAAACGTATACCAATGGGGGGGCCACAGTCACAAACGTGTGAATATAATTACCATACGTATATTCAGGTAAAACATGTATGTAATAAAATAAAAAGTATATATAGTAAAGTATTTAATAACACAGTATAAAAGATAAAATACAAATTGGTACACTCACAAAGGTTGCGGCACAAAAAGATATAGCTAATAGTGCTGAAAAGCTTGTCAGACACTGCTGGCTAAGTCCCCTTTAAATTCGAAATCAGCTTTGATGCCTTCAGATGTCTGTAGTTCTTCTCCCAAATGTAGTATGGAAGTAAGTAATTCTGGCAATGATGGGCCGTATAGTTGTAAAATCTTTTTGGCGGATACCTTCAGCTTTTGAGCGGAGGAAAGCTATTATCTTTGGACATGTATAAAAAGGTAAATCATTTAATTAAATAAGATAGTTCACAATGACCCACAACTAAACCTGCCAAAAGTATCCCTGAATAAAAAACATTTAGAGGCAAAATGGCTCACTCAGGTAAAAAATATGGGAATTTCGTCATGTTTTCTGGCCTTTGTATGTAAAGACCACTACTACTTTAACATATTCCACTAGTAGTAATTAGAAAAAAATTGGTAGCTGCAAAACCTACAGAATATTCAACTCTAATGATTTTTAGAATTTGTGAAACATCAACTATTGCAGCATATGTGCTTTATTGTTACTAAATTTGACATTTTCACCCATTCAATTTTTTTTTACAAAAAAAACGTTGAAATGTAAGAGCAAATTCAGACATCACTAAATAACCGTGCATTCCTAATGCTATAGTGCACTGGTCAATCGTTAGATTAGAGGGCTCCCCAAACTGCAATACAAATTTTTTAAAAAAGGTTTTATTTACCTTTTCTAAAGCACTAAGACATTCACTAGGCCAGGGGTAGGCAACTTTCGGCACTCCAAATGTTTTGGACTACATTTCCCAAAATGCTCTTACAGCTGCAATGCTAGCAAAGCATCAAGGGAAATGTTGTATTGCCTACCCCTGTACTAGGCCATTGCAGAGGAAAGGCCTCTAGTGGCTGTCAGGAAGAGTTTCTGCAAAACTGTAATGGTTTACATTGCAGGGTGAAAGCTACAGGAAACTGCACCCAAAACACTTAATTGAGATGAAGTAGTCTAGTTGCATTAGTGGTCCTTTAATAATGAACAGAATTAAAATTCACTGAAATTCAAAGTGAATTTCAAATTTTAAAACAAAGTAGCAAGCGCGCTGTCTTGGCGTCATACTTGATTCTGGCCTCACCTTTGAGCCAGTATGTTGCCAAAACCTGTAGATTCCATCTTAAAAACATAACCTGCATCCTCCCCTTTCTTTTGCAAGATGCTACCAAGGAGCTTGTCTATGCTCTAGTAATTTCCTGCATGGATTATTGTAACCCTCTCCTATTTGGTCTTCCCAAAAGACGTACTGCACCGCTACAGTCCGTAATGAATGCTGCCACCA
The DNA here is from genome assembly GCA_933207985.1 of Pelobates cultripes. Taxonomy (NCBI): domain Eukaryota; kingdom Metazoa; phylum Chordata; class Amphibia; order Anura; family Pelobatidae; genus Pelobates; species Pelobates cultripes. Next base: position 208,868,542 of record OW240917.1, read on the forward strand.
GACTGATTTTCCTCTCTAGTCGGGTTTCTCACACCTCATCTCTCTGTCAGTCCTTACATTGGCTTCCTATATCATTTAGGAGTCAATTCAAGGTACTAATTCACACGTATAAAGCACTGAACAATTCTAGCCCCTCTTATATCTCCTCACAGATCCATAGGTATGTCCCTTCTCGGTCTCTCTGCTCTGCTCGTGACCTTCTCCTGCCAACTCACGCTTGCAGGACTTCTCGGGGGCGGCTCACTTCCTATGGAATAGCCTGTCTACCGCCATCAGACTCTCCCTAGTCTTGCATCTTTTAAGAAGTGCCTTAAAACCCATCTTTAGGAAAGCTTATGGTCTCCCAGAGTAACCTCTACTTTACATACCTGTCTCTTGCTTTCTCCTAAAGGGCAGGACTTTACTCTCTCCCCCAGCTCTGCCTCACTCCCACCTTATTTTATTAATATTTCCTGTCCTATTGTGTTTTACACCCCACCTCCTATAGCATGTAAGCTCATTTGAGCAGGGTCCTCTTCAACCTATCATTCCTGTAAGTTTTCGTGTAATTGTCCTATTTATAGTTAAATTCCCCCTCTCATAATATTGTAAAGCGGTATGGAATCTGTTGGCGCTATATAAATGGCAATAATTGTAATAATAATAATAATAATAATAACTGCAAGCATAACCAACGTATAGAATTTTTTCAATTCAGCTGTTTTGGACCTAAATTTGAAATTCACTTTGAATTCTCACTTTAGTAAATTATTTTAATTTCATTATGTTTGTGTCACATTTATATGTGAATAACAGATGAACTGCTAGCACATTAACAAAACAACAATTTCGTACATGCATTAAAGTTCAAGGTTTATAGTGTTAAAAACACTATTTATCCCCCCTTAATCCCCAGGCCCTCCTTTTTTGGCTCCACCCCGATCTGCCTTCTTGGCTTACATAATCACAATTGATTATCTCAGCCAATCAAATACTTTCCTATCGGAAAGAATTTGATTGGCTGAGATTGGCAATTCTGATGATTTCAGCCAAGGAGGCAGGCTGGGAGGGGCAGTGTCAAAGACCACCCTGGCTAATTAGCATCTCCTCATAGAGATACATTGGATTAATGCATCTCTATGGGGCAAGTTCAGCATCTCTATGCAGAGCTTGGAGACACTGACTGTCAGTGCTGCATCTGAGGAGTGGCCACTAGAGATGTTCCTAGGCTGTATTGTAAATACTATCTTTTCTCTGAAAAGGCTTTGTTTACAGCAAAAATCCTGCAAGGTCAGGCTATGGACACCAGCAAAACTACATAAAGTTGTAGTTGTTACAGTGACTAAAGTGTCCATTTACATTTTGTAAATTCAATGTCTGAAATATCAATATGGAAACATATAGTTGATGTTAACAGATAAATAAAAATGGCCATATTTTCTAATTGTGGGTATGCTTAAGCAATTTGACGGCATCTTTGGGGGAATTAAACTTTTCAAAAAAATAATCATGATGTTAAAATATATCTGCACATGGAAGTAATGACATAACAGTTAACACATTTACATGGCTAAAACCAGTAACTGTACAATACAGAGTACTGCAGGCTGCCATTGCAACCATAGAGTATCCTACAGTGTGCAAGATGGGAACTACACTCACTCTGCATAATGCAGTGATGTTTTCTCTGCCAGGTTATCATTTTACATCATTTTGATTAGTAAGCTAATTGAATACACCTAGTTATAATGAACTGCATAACTCTGTATATCATAATAATTGTATAATATAATATCACGTTATGTTCATCAACATTCTTTTCCTGTGTCATATATAATGTGTTTTGTATCAGTACATGCCATAACTATAAGTAAATCATGGGCATGTGCCAAAGACAAATTAGTGACGATGACATCAGACAGCTTTGTTTTGTCTGACATATTTTTCCATTTAAAACATATTTTTATTTGTTCTCTAAAGAGAGAGTTGAGGTGACTTATGAACCGCCAAGAATCTTTTTTTGGCAACAATAGCTCAACTGAATACAATCCACAATTCAACAGAGCTAGAGATTTTTTTGAAACTTTTTTTCTTGAAATGCTTTTTTGTCCTTATATCTTTTTGTAAGTCACTGAAACACACTGTTTAGCCAATATGCTGAAAATATAGCCACAGTATTTGCACTTTTCATCAAATATATTGCAGTTAAATTATATCTACAATTATGTAAATCATGAAAAATATACATTCTGCACAAACAGTACGCCATTTAACTAGCATCAGAGTCTTAAACCAAATGGAGCTTGGTTAAGTTTTAATTGAATACCCATTGTATATGTATGGATATATAATGTTGTTCCACTGTGATCTTGCAGTATATGTGTATTACCTGGATGAGTGTAAGTGTGAGTGTATATGTGAATCTGCATACTAAGGAGAGGCATGAACTAAAAAAATGACTAAATATCCTAGTGTATATTCATTTTTGTATAAAACGGTTAATATTTTCATAGTAGTGTTTTATTTTCATGTGTTAGAATTAAGAAGGTGCCTGTGTTAATACTGACTCAATTAATTTTAGCTTTTTAATGGAATATCTAGGGAAATGAAAGCGATACATGCTTGCTATCAATTTATGATTAGGTCAGGGCTTTGTAATCTTGCTGTGTTTTATACATAAACTAATAGCATTAACAGAGAATATTGTAATCTCAACCTTTATTTCATGAAATGTATGTTAAGGCAGAACAACATATTTTACTATGAACACAGCAATGGTTTTTAAGTATAAGGAAGGTAAAAAAAATAATGTGCTTTTTTCATGCAAGAGCAGTTTTTAAATGCTATTTACAATATATTGACTACAACATGATGCAACTATACACCGTCTGAGTAGTATATCAAAGTTATGAGTGTACTAATAAAATATTAACAAGCAGTGATATTGCTACTTCAAAATTATTTTCTTGTTAGAAAGAGGTCTACTCACTAAACAGTGAGTTGTGGTGTACACCAAAATGCAAAATTCACTAAATTTTGTTTAGTTTTGACATATAAAACAAAATCTCTAAAGTACAGAATTTGTTTTTCCAACTTTGATATTTTAGCATTGATTTTGTTGTTTTTAATTCACCACAAACTTGTCCAAATTGTACCTAATGTTATTGGTTTATTCACTAAACTTTAAGCTGTGCTGCCATATCAACTGACTTGCAAACTTCAGCCCAACTTTGCAGGGTGTGAAAAAATATATGAAGTTTAGATTTTTTCCAACTCTACTAAACTTGGAGCAAATCTTTTGAACTTGTTGTAATAATATACTGTTTAAACAACACATAAGTTATTTTGTTATATGTTTTTTTTTTAATTATTATTCACAATATATTGCCCATGAATATCATTTAAAAAACAAATGTGAATTAGTATGATCAGTTAAAGAAGGTTTTCTATTTCAAAAAACTAATACAACACAATGTAATATCATTTTGATAAAAAAAACAAAGTGGAGTGTGTAATTTGACCTCTCCAACTCTTTGCATAATTGTTTATTTTCCAGTAAATAGGACATCAAACAAAAGGCAACTGAGAAAGCTTAACATATATCTGTTAGGATTAAGTACACTTAGAGTTTGTCACATTCCCTTCTCCCATTTGAGAAAACAACTGTCTAGATGATTAAATCTCCACAGTCTGTCTAATTGTAGTATCTGCACGTTATGCCTTTTATCATGAATGCCTGTACCTTTACACATCAAGCTTTGTTTTGGGATACATAAACAACAATCAAAAAAAAAAAAAAAAAGTGAAGACTTAAAATAGTAATGAAGTGTTAAGTCCTAGTTCCACTTCATGGTCTGCCCTTGATAGCACCCATGTGCTGCATACCACAGCTACAATACAGAATGCTATGCAGGCAGGGACTTCACAGAGCATTAGCCATTTACCTAACTCGATCATTGCTCTAAATGCTGCATTGGAATCTGAAGTCAACAGGGACTGACTTTTTCTATCAAGTGGGTATTAAAGCACAGCTGATTCCCAGGACAGGCATGCAGACATAGTTTATCCTTCGGTTTTTTGTTCACACAGTTACAGCCTTGAGAAATAATTATCACTTACTGTGCACGACTCTCACCTTGATACAGTGTTGTCAATACGTTCTGTCTGATTCATTAATACCAATTGCATACAAAAAGAAATTCCAAAATAGAACCAAACCAGACTAGCACTACTCATAAATTTGCTCATGAAAAAATTTACAGAATTAGAAATGGATTTGATTTATCCCAAACCTACTAGGATCATAAAACCAATAAATATAAGAAAATCACTTTATTTCTATTTCTGCATTGTTTCTATAGTCAGTGGGCAACAACACATGCAATATCAGAGTGGGTATAAAACACATACACCCCCTTCTACCTGCACTGCAGGAGTTAAAGTGAGATCAATATTTAGCACTAGGTACTAGACATTTAAAAAAAAAAAGCCTCTTGCGTTGTGTACAATCATTTAAAGGCACTGGGTTAAAGACAGATCGATCTTTATCACTTGATGTAAAACAAGAGCAAGCACCATGGGGTCGTGGACCATAGATCTCAATGGGAAAAGTTGAAGTGCTAAAGGCATGTCTGATGGAAGCAGCTTATCTCTATAGAAGCTGGAGGACAAGCTACGCTTCGATCCATCTACTCAACAGACGCAGCATCCTTCCTGCTCTGCAACTTCAAAGCAAATAAGGGGAAAGGAGAGATGTTCTACAGATAGAATCCAAACTTACGTCTCGGAATCGGTTCCAGTGGCCGGCATCCTTGTCATACTGGGATATAGTGGTTAGCCATTGTTTATCATCCAGGAAATTGCCTCTCTCAGACCTGCCCGTTGCGGCAGCAGATGCAGACAGAAGCTGGACGCAGGATGCTGCATAGACACAGAACAAGGCTGCCTGGAGCATCATCATCATCTGCCGGAGACACAAATGAAGGGATCAGAGCGCAGACTGAGAGCCTGGACCAAAGGCACACCTTCAACTCTAGTGCTATGCGTCGAATAATGGGATCAGTGCAGGAGAGGAAGGGGGGCAGATTGGGCAATTGGGAGGCAGTGGGGGGTGGGTCTATTCACCTTGATGGAGAGAGCCCGAGTTGTGTGTTCTACTGGGAATGCAGCTCAATGCTGCCAACTAACAGGAGCTGCTGCCTGTCTGGAGCACAGCACTCTCTCTCCCTGCTCTCTCTCTCTCACCCCCCTTAGTTGTATATATGAGTGTGTGCCTGCCTACTGCTCCCTCAGTCTAACTCCCCCCACTCCTTTCCTTTTCAGAGCTGGCGCCAGGGGTGCAATCACCAAATGGAATTTGAGGAGGGAGTGATTATTAGAAGGTGGCTTTAGTAGAAGTATTCTAATGGCACAGGGTGAAGGAGGGATGGAAACAAACAAAGAGATGCAGAACAAACTGTCCTTCATTCATTGCATATGCACAGAAGTTTGTCTGTGAGATTGCATTTGTGTAGGTTCCCTGTAAAAATGTGTTAGCACATCTCTCGGGAACCCGCACCGAGGCTGTGTGAGGAGGGAGGGGGCAGTTTGAGTTTGGCTGCTGAAAGTCCTGAAAGGTCAATAAATCATCCTGCTTATCTCCCCCTGTATGTAAAACTCTTAACCCCATTTTTTTCCTGCAAAGAAAATAGGCAATCTCTATATTGGTCCTTAAAATCAATAGAAAGCAAGTCTACATTTTCATAAGAACATATAATTATTAGTCTGCTCTCTTTTACAATTCTTTTATCACCTCTGGCAAAATAAAACATTTTGCTTCACCATATATTTTTATTTTATAATGTGTATTCATGAGCCTTTTAAGTCCCCCTAAAATCAACACCTTTATAATTCCAACCATAGATTGCCACTTCAAGTGACCTTCACAAGGAAAGGTTTAAAATGCACACACTTTATTTGATGTGTGCCTGTATTAACCCTTTCAGCCCCACAGAAATCATCATCCCCCATGGGACTGACATGGTTAATATGTAAAGGCTTGCACTCACGGTCTTTTCATGTTAAAATATTTCAAACTTTATTGTAGAATTTGCATCACCAAATTTTGATATCCCTATGAGACCTAAGGGTCAATAACATGACATCTCTGGGACTGAAAGTGTTAATAGATACACAATTTTCCAGATGCATCTCTTTATTAACCCTTTCAGTATCACGAGAATCATAGAATTTTATCAAAATGCCTGGGATCAGAATTTGTCCAAATTTGTTTCCCGAACTCTGAACTAAAATGTATCACTAACCAATCACAACGTGCAATTTGCGAGCATATTCATTTTTATTCCTGACTCTGAATTCCATTCATGGCACCAAAAAAAAAAAAGATGATTGAGGGGAAAAAATAAATCTATTGGTTGATTTGTGAACTAAATTATTTATTTATCTACAAAATAGCAGGTGAACGCTCCTATATTTATATTGGATATATATATACTTTGCTGTACACAGATAGGTCTATTTTTCGCTTTCTTGGTTCATCTCATTCATCTTCCAAATCAGTTTTTCAGTACCAAACAGACATATAGCCAAAATATGGCTGTCCTGAATTTTTTATATTTTTAGAAAAATTGGTTCAACTGAACTGAATTTTATTGCCGTACACAAGTCTAATATGAACACCCTTGTTTGTGTATGTGTATTTATTGATCCGTCTTATATATGTGTGTACTTGTGTGTTTAATGATCTGCTTGTTATTTGCCCGCACAGAGAGTATAGCTGGGTTGCCTAATAGTCAGGAAAAGTGAGTTAATGCAACATTACAGGTAGCACAACTATACATTAATATACTGTAATAATGCGTTACCTGTAATTTTTGTTACTTGAAGTCTCAAGAGCAGGTTAGCCCACTTAATTATGCATGCACTTCATTATGCATGTGTGTAAATTGGCTCTGTATACAGATGTGTAGATGTGCTCTTGGGACTTCAAGTAACAAAAATTACTGGTAACACATTATTACAGTATATTAATGTACAGTTGTGTTACCTGTAATGTTGCATTAACTCACCTTTCCTGACTATATTCCACACATTTATACAGATCCATTTTTTTTACAGTAAGAACTATAAGGATATGGAATTCTCTGCCTGAAGAGGTGGTTTTATCGGAGTCCATACACATGTTTAAACAGCAATTGGGTAAATACTCACAAAAAAACATAACATACATGGATATAATTTCTAATTAGTGGGGTAATAGCCGTTGATCCATCTGACTGCCATTTTGGCATCAAGAAGGAATATTTTCCTAGTTTGTTGCAAAATTGAAAGCACTTCAGACTGGGTTTTTTGCCTTCTTTTGGATCAACAGCAAAAATATACGTAAGGAAGGCTGAACTTGATGGACGCAAGTCTCTTTTCAGCTATGTAACTATGTAACTATGTAATGTAGAATATGATTGAGAGGAAACATAAAATAGCAAGTAGCACATTTCTATATAATTATAGTGTAATAATATGTTACCAGTAATTCTGGTTTCCGTGAGGTCCCTTGAGCAGGGTAAGCCACTAAACTATACGTGTGTACTCCCATTTGAAATAACAGGCAGGTCATTAGATTGTTACATACAAACACATAAAAACTGTTTATAGCATGAAAAATGGAATTTCACCAAATATATTCAAATGTGCAAATATATTATCCCTATCTTGCAGGCCCAGTGTTGTGAAAGTGTCATGTGTTAACTCTTTCAGTGCCATGGGCATGATAAACTATGGCATTTCATGTGTGACTGAAAAGGTTAATAAAGACACACATCAATGCAACTGTCTATATATTAACCCTTTCAACCTTGTGATGTCATGTTAAGTGGCCATATATGAACCATTTCAATCCTTGGGATGGTAAAAGGTTGTAATTTCTAAGGTGCTGAAAATGTTAATGAATACACATTTCATAATAAGAATGTGTGAGGAGGGGAAATGATTTATTTCCAAGTGATGATAAAATAATAATAAGTGAGAAGCCTGATAATTATATACACTCATAAAAAATTAAGACTTTCTTTGCATCGATTATAACTGAAATTTAAGGAGAAAGTATAAAACATTTTACATGCGGGAGAGATAAGCAGGGATGATTTATTGACCTTTCAGGACTTTGGGCCGCCATATTCAGCCTCCCTCCCTCCTTACTCAGCCTCTGTGCGCGTTCCCGCGTTCCCGAGAGATGTAGTAACAGATCTTTACAGGGAACAAACTTTTCTATGACACCTGTAACATGCCCACTTATAGACTTTCATGTTTGCCCCCCTTCACCCTCTTGTTCCCCTTTGTTTACCACTACTGAAATGTAATGTATATAGCATGTAGGTATGCCATCAGCCAGACAATTATTACATGGAAAGACTGCACATTCTAATGCAATCCGCTTCCTTGCTCTGTACAGCATTCCAGGTCACTGGACAGTGGGTAGTCATAATGAGCCAGACTTTAAAAGCTTCCAAATTCTGCCAGGGGCTTAAAGAATCTTTCCTAAAAGCTTGCATAGAATGTTTAACTGGAGGTTTGTAGTTACAGCTATGATAGTTCAGTATAATTAAACATGAATGTCTTGATGCATCAATCCACATCCCATGGTCTGAGTAACTGTTTCAATTAAATCTGAGGGAAAAAACAAACAAACTGTAGAGCTTGGCTTACAAAAGAGTTTAATAATCTGTGTTGGCAGGTAAACGAGTGATAATTAAAATAAAATATATTATATATCTTTTTTTGCAACATGTCACTAGTTTTGGGTAAAGTACATTTTTTGTATAACAAGTGAACCATCCAATACATTGGCTTTCCAGACAAAGGTAAATAGTGTGACCAGTAATGTATATAGATAAATAGAAGATTTGCAAGCTCCAAACTGAGAAATAAAAGAAAATTGGGATATTTAGCTGTTTGTGGATGATCTCATTGAATACATGTGCATTATGCCTTATGTTATTTATATGTATTTTTAAGACTTTTTTTAATTAGCACTTCTCATCCTGTGTATGAAATCCTGCAAAACTGGAAGTTCCCACCAATCATTTCCTGTGGAGAAAGCTGCTAGGCGGCAAATTGGTCACATTAGTTTTCTTCAAATTTTATGCAAAGGTGTCAACACAGACCGTAAAGATAACAAAAAAAATCCATATGGTGATAGCTGGAGATTCCACACAATTCTATTGAGCATACAGAGGACAAAATAACACAGACCACCACTATAAACCACTTTGAAGTAACTACATCAAGCAGCTGGAAGGGTGAGTTATATTAGGAAGAAGGGCAATTATATCATGATTATTTACTAAAGTGTGAATTCAACGAGCATTCAAAGTAAATTTCTAATTTAAGCCCCAGTATCCCAACTGAATATATTGCTGAGTTAGAGAATTTTTAAAGTTTGGATAGTTTGACCTCAAATTTGAAATTCACTTTGAATTAATATCCAGCATCTGCTTTTTCTCAACAGCTGTACTTGTGTAATCCTTTTTTTTTCATAAAAGGCTTGTTTATCTTTTAAATTTATATTTAAAAAAAATATAAAATAACTTCAGCCAGTTCAGGCTAGAAAAAGCCAAATAAAAAAATGGATACATAGAGGTTATATAGAAACAGTGTTACATTTCTGTTCCTTTCTGTATGCTTGCAATGACTGACAGGAAGTTAAGATGGAAGCACCCAGTTGCAGGACAAAGAGGTGCGGATTTATACATTTATTTTTTTCACACCTCACAAATATATATTTGTTAACTCCTTAAGGACCGCGGACGTATGAGGTACGTCCAGTGGTGTATCCTGGTTTTGTGCTGTCCTAGGCAGGACAAAACTCAGACGCCCCCCTCACCCCCCATCCACACCCAACTCTTCCCCCAACCCCACTTCTAAATACACACACATTCACTGACAGATACGCATACACTAGCAAACAGACAAACAGACGAACAGACAAACAAACAAACAGACAGACACACACTCACAGGCACACACTCACTCACAGACATACACAGTCAGGCACACACACTCACTCACAGACACACACTCACTCACAGACATACACAGTCAGGCACACACACACTAACAGACGCACACACACACTAACAGACATACACAGTCAGGCACACACACTAACAGACGCACACACACACTAACAGATGCACACACACACACTAACAGACACACACACTAACATTAACACATTTTTTAATCCCCCAGCCTCCTTTTTACCTTAGGGAATGCTCGGGGTTCTCCTGGGGGGGTCCAGTGGCTGCTGGCAGGCGGCGTTGGTGGGCGGCTGGCGAGGGAGAACTTCCTGGAGCACTCTGGCCAGCTCCTGAAAATGCCGCTCAAGGCAAATGCCTTGTTTGCCTCGCTGTTAATACGCCCCTGGGTACGCCCAACAAAACTTTCCTTAAGAACACTGGTCGTATTTCATACATCCATGTGATTGTTTCCACCTCGCTTAAGGTTATTACACAATGCCTGATATCCAGGGGTAATAGGAATACCCCCAAACTGCCGGGCACCCGGGGAGTGATCACTTCCGGTGTAAGGCATGGCACCAGGCAGTGTAGCACAGTATCGAAGCCTTCAGGCCCAGGCACTCAGGTAAAATAAAGTAAATAAATAAAAATTTAATTAAAAAATCAACTCTACCTCCTCCCCCATGTACTTACTGACGCCAAGAAGTTTCTGCCAGCAAACGGTCTTCTTCTGAGGTGGACTATCTAGTTTCCGCTAGAAAAGATACATTGAGATTTCTCTTGTTTTCAGTATAGTCTTGCGTGTGTGTGCATGTGCACAATAATATTACTATATGTATGTGTAGTATATATAAGTTATATATACATATACATATATGCTATTATACACATATATACATATATATATATATATTACCACAATAAATAATATATATAATACACGCTGATTAATTGATTCTGAAGAAAAGTCCGTAGGACTGAAACATTGATCTTGTTTTTAATTTTTGCAAATAAAGATTGACTTTTTAAACCCGTGAGTGCAGCTACCTCTTTGATAAATGATACAAAAAGCCCTGGTTCACTAGCACTGAAAGAGTCATATGAGCAGTAGTGCAAGAGTGCTTATATATATTATATATATATATATATAATTAAAACTCTTGCACTCACGCTTAAATGTCCCTATATATACACACACACGTAATTATATATATATATATATATATATATATATATATATATATATATAAATATATAAATAAATTGAAATAAAAGCACATTTAGAAAGAAAACGCTAACTTTGTCCAGTGTTTGTGACTAAGTGGCTACTACAAAAGACTGGACATACCCCATATTGAATACCCTGGGTTGTCCACATTTGAAAAAGGTATGCCATGATAGGGTTATTTCACATTCCTTGACTACCATATCGTCTCAAAAAGGCAACACAGACCCAGCAAACCAATCTGGCAAACTGAATTAGGCAAGCCCTATATTGACCATAATACCTGTAACAAGCTCTATAAACATAAAACCTGTACATGGGGGATATTGTTATACTTGGGAGACTTAACTGAACACAAATATGAGTGTTTAAAACAGTAAAACTTATCACAACAATGAAATCACCAGTAAAAGTGCAGTTTTTGTGTAAAAAAATGCAAAAAACTAAATAAAACACTACCTTTTACAAAAGACTGGACATATCCCATTTTGAATACCCTGGGTTGTATACATTTGAAAATGGTTTGCCGTGTTGGGGTTATTTCACATTCTACCATATGGTCTCAAAAGGCAACACAGACCCAGCAAACCAATATGGCAAACTGAATCAGGCAAACCCTATATTAACCCTGTAACTTTCCAAAACACCATAAAACCTGTACATGTGTACTCTGGAATCTTCGTGAACACAAATAGGAGTATTTAAAATAGTAAAACTTCCACGACAATGAAATCACCAGTAAAAGTGCAGTTTTTGTGTAAAATAATGCAAAGAACAAACCCGTGAATGCTTACTTTGGCCAGCGTTTGTGACTAAGTGGCTACTACAAAAGACTGGACATAACCCATTTTGAATACCGTAGGTTGTCTACTTTTACAAATGGTATGCAATGATGGGGTTAATTTTCATTCCTGGGCTGCTATACGGTCTCAAAGGCCCAGCAAACCAATCTGGCAAATTTCAATGTGCAAACCTGGAAAAATTGAAAGTCCTACATTTGACACCTGTAAGTTTGCAAAATAACATAAGACCTGTACATTGGTGGCACTGTTCTACTCGGAAGGTGTTGCTCTACACATTTTGGGGTGTTCTTTGTCAGTAACACATAACAGGAATTGAGAATCCATGCCTAAAGTACAACGTGAGGGTGGAGGAGCGATGACGTGAGAACGCACGTCTGAGGCTCCAGGAACCAGGGACTGAGGCACCAAAATTTGTAGCAGATCACCGACCGGAGTAAGCCAGGAGAAAGAGGCTTTGCGAAGGCAAGACGCTTCAAAAAAGAGTACCAGCCGACCGGAGTAAGAGGAGATAAGCTGCGCGAGATTGCCACACACACACATGAAAAATGCTCACCAACCGGAGCAAGAGATTGTGCGACGGCGAGAAGCCGTGAGAGATTTACACATACTTTGAAATTATAGTGTGTACTAAAGGGATATAGCTCCCCGACGGTAATGGAGAGTTAAAGGAGACAACGGAGGTAGGATAAAGCTAAACCCGGCGAGAGCAAGGGCCGGCATCTCTTAAAAAACAAAGCGCAGCAATATTTAGAGAAAACACTGCCTGGGAAAACAACAAGGATTAATATAATAAAACTGAAGAGATGCTTATCTACGACATATAACTCTTATTTAACATTATTGTTATTTAGTCACTCAGTCGTGTCCGACTCTTTGTGACCATATGGACCATAGCATGCCAGGTACATCTGTCAGTCAGTGCCCCTCTGAGCGCCAACAACTTCATGTTCGTGGCTTCAGTGACCTTATCTATCCATCTCCGTCTCTGTCGTCCCCCTTCTTCGTGTGCCTACAGTCTTTCCCAGCATCAGAGTCTTCTCTAGAAAATCATGCCTTCTCATTATATGGCCAAAATATTTGAGCTTCAGCCTCATGATCATAGCTTCCAGTGAACAGTTTATCTTGATTTCCTGTGGTACGGATTTATTGGATCTTCTTGCAATCCAAGGGTTTCTAAGCAGTTTTCGCCAACAAAGAGTTCAAAGGCATTAATTCAACGACACTCAACCTTCTTTATAGTCCAGCTCTGACATCAGTATGTTGCTACTGGGAATACCATAGTTCTGACTATGCGGACCTTTTTTGATAGTGTAATATCTTTAGTTTTTACCAGCTTCTCCATGATCTTAGTCTTAACATTAAGCAGCAAGCCAGCTTTTGCACTCTTTTCTTTTCCCCTCATCAACATGTCCTTTAGTTCTTCCTCACTTTCAGCCATCAGAGTAGTATCATCAGTATAATTTAACATTATAACATGATTTTATACCTAATGTTTATGGGAAGACCGTACATGGTAAAACCATGAGTAATACTCTGTTAAAAGCTTCTGACAAAGATACTCCTCTGTCTCCCCCAACTTGATGTACTATTATTGTTCCCCCCACTGCTGACCAGCCTGATTTTGTAAAAAAAATTTGGTCTAAAAGAAAACAATAACTGGGGGGGGGGAACTAAGGAAGAAACAGGGTGAAAGGGGAGACAAAGACAGATAATTAAACCCTAAGGGAAGTTTAAGAAGTAAGAAAGAAGCAAAAAATTGAGAATTAAAGGGAAGGAAGAAGAACATAAGGGAAGAGAAAGAGAAAGGGGAAGTAAAAAAGGATAAGCAATACCAGAAAAAGAAGGATGATAAAATAGGAACATCATTCTTTTCCCCATCAACTTATAGAACAACTATAAATATTATTAAAGATTCATCCCTACAAGATGAAGATCAGAGTATTATTGAATCAATTAATATAGAAGAGTTGCATATCAATTCACCAGCAATACAAAGACATGGAGCAGTTACTCCAAAACATCCAGAGATAGCACTATCACAACTCTTGGAACAATTAACAGCTGAGATCCAAACAAATTCTAAAGGAATTAAGGAAGATATTACAGAACTTAGCTATAGAGTTGAAAAGATGGAAGAAAAAAATAGACTCAACTCTCCAGACAAATAAAGAGAACAAAGAACAAATCACCGTCGAGAATAAAGTGGCTACTCTTGAATTAAAAATCTCTGAGCTAGAACACAGATCGAGATACCTAAATTTACGCTTCAGAAATATTGCAGAAGACATCCCCCAAGATAGTCTTGAAGAATTCCTTACAGAATATTTTGAAAGTATGGGAATAAAATTTACAAGAAAAGACCAAGTAATAGAACGTGTACACCGTGTCTTTAAACCAGAATCAGTTTCGCCCTTGGCTCCAATTGACGTGATAGCCTTCTTTCAGTCTTATAAACATAAAGAATCTTTTGCACCTATTACAAAGATTATGAGAAAGAAGAACATCCCTTATAATTGGGGCTTTCCCACAAGCTTGATAATCCAAGATTACGCTAAAAGAAAACTCTTAAAACCAGAAGAGGTGAATTTGTGGATGGAAAAATTTGGAGCCTGCTGAATACATGAAGAAGAACAGAGAAGTTGGGGAGAAGGAATAGGAGAAAAGAAGGTAGGAAAAGGGAAAGTAAAGGGAGAGAGAGAAATAAAGGGGGAAGAGAAAGTAGAGACTTTTTTCTTGTAGATTATTATCCTACTCCTATGTAAAAATTATATTAAGGTGATGATACAGTGTCCCTTAACTACATTGTGTTGCTTTTTGAGATATGAGGTATTTTCCTATATTAGTCTAAAACACTAATTAAATTTTAGGGTTAGTGGACAGCGGACGGTCGCACACTCCTGAAGCTCCAGGCTGTAAGCGAATAAAAAGCCTCACATCCAGGCAATTACCCAGCCAAGGTAAAATCAAGATAGAGAGTCAGCGCTAAGTACCAGTGGGCAGTTTGTCTGCCCCACCCTTGTGAGTACCTTTTTATATATATTTTAACACCATTGTTTTATTCAGAGAGCACTATCGGTTGTCTCTATTTTATTCTCTTGAATATACCTTTGAAGCAAGACACCTGCACCATATCCCATAAGCGGGGATTGTACCGCTGTACGCTGTCCATACTAGAGCTAGCTATAGCTCTTACTCATGTGAGTGCACTACCGTCTTCCTTTTATCATTTATTTTACCGTATAGGATATATTGCACTATTTTGTTCTCTCTTTTGTCTTTATATATTATTGGATCTTTCGGGGAAGACCCACGTGGACACTATCCCTGACCAAGCACGTTAAAGACCATTTGGCCTAAAGAAAGAACTGTCAAGTTAAGACTTTTTTGGAATACACTACGGTTATCTTATTGTATTTATTTTTGTGTGGCACAGCCTCTTTTCTGTAATTACCCAGCCAAACCTGGCCCCAGGGACTTCACCTGACAGCCCGGTCATCATGGGACGCAAGTCCAAAAAGCCCCAACCCGATCGACCCAATCTTGGGATGCATATCAGTGAGTTGTGGAGACAGGCGCATGGCACGAGCGGACCTAAAATGGCCATATTGTCGGGAGGCTGTTCTGATTTTTCAGATGACATATCCCTGGAAGACAAAACTATACACTTACCCACACCAGCAATACCAATACCATCCCCGACGGAACCGGACTTATCCCCGATCACTATCTCTGTCTTGAAGTGGTCCTGGCAGAATTACAAAGCACATTACAAGCTGAAATAGCTATAATTAGTGGTGGCCTGCAGGGCCTGACAGGCCGCATTGACACACTGGAGGAAGCTTCCCACAAGGGCTCCCAGCAAATGGAGACACTGGAACGATCAGTACAAGAATTGCAGCGACAGAACCTAACACATGAACGCCGCTTTGTGGCACAGGAGGACCACTGTAGACAGAACAATTTAAAAATAATAGGGATCCCAGCGGAGGTTCCCGAGGCAGAAATGCCACATCTAATGAGGAGACTGCCAAGACAGGCCAAGGCTGAATGGAATTTTCTGCATCCCCAAACCAGCCAAAGCACCTACAACTGTCCCTAGGGACCTGATAGTGCACTTCCAGAGCAGTACAGACAAAGCGGCCGTCCTGACTGCAATAAGAGGGAAACCCCTCTTCCAATTTGAGAGCATGTCACTTGGGTTCTATGCAGACAATTCCTATGCAGACCTAACAGCACACTGGCCTGGTGACGGTCATTTAAACCCCTCACCATGCTCCTAAAACAACGCAAGATTCGATACCACTAGCGCATGCCATGCACACTCCTAGTGCAACATGGGGACACTGAGTACCCACTTCAGGATCTACAGGGCGCAACAACGCTACTACGAGACCTGGATCTCCCACAAGACTGTCTAATACATACTGAATCAAATGCCACCTCCAAGACCCCACATTCATGTGACCCAACCAGAATCACTCCGCTTACCCCTTGTCAACCCTCCGCAGGAGCATACACTACTTGAGCCCCGACGGGTCCCAAGACCCGGACAAGACTGCAAATCCAAACGTTTTTGTTTCTTGCTTTTGTTTGTTTACTTATGCTCTAACGTTTTGTTTCTTTTCTTCTTTCCTTTTTCTTTGTCTCATTTTTATTCTCCTAAACAAATGTAGAGCAGGCACCGGGCCAGACACCAAGCCTGATCGTTGGATGTAGCCCATGACTGGTATCCCCTTCCCTACGCCACCTCACTGCCCACTCGCTAAGCAATACCCACTTGCGCAATTTACTCTCTTACCACATAGCGAGCTAAACACAGCGATAAGGCCCAAACTCAGACCTACCGCTCTTAATCACCACGTCACCAGGCCCCCATCCACGCCCCGACATCCAGTGGCACGGCCGCTTAGCAAACACCAACCTGAGCAGAGAACTCCTCTCCCTTAGACGCTACTCACCTTTTCACACAATATACCCTGCAACAAGCTGTTACTGAACCAGGAGGTTAAAGGTAGTAGAAATGTTTTGCCTTTATTACTCCAATATAATAATCGCTAACACGGGCAGGGGCGAGGTTTAATCCAGGTACTCAGGTTAGGTCTTAAACCGCAATGTTTCAAGCTTGACCTTTATCACTACTCTAACATTGTAATGCCAAGCTACTGCTTTCTTCATGCTATTGTGAAGCTTATGATATAATCCTCTAACTATCCATATAAAAAAAAATGCAATGTCTCTGATGCCATGAGACCACCTGTGAATGTAAAAATGTCTGTACCAGCGTTTGTGGCAGTGTAACTTCCATGTACAACATCTGCATGACCAAAATAAAGAATTAAAAAAAGAAAAATTACGGTTAGTGAAGGGAAAGAGGAATAATGGAAGAGAGGGAAGAGAATGACTAGGGAGTAAAGAGGAATATGAAATAAACGAGATGGGAAGGAAAAAGAGAGATAAGAAATAGATGTTTCCACTGATAAACTTAAAAGAGTAAGATACTCTTCACATTTCACTCAGTTAATTAAACACTTTATATACTATCATTTAATCTATATTATAAAGCTAATCAATTACATAATATACATACAATAGGTGGAACACACATCTGTAGGATCTAAAAAATAGGATAGAACATCATAGTGTAATACATCCAAAATAAACTGTAATAAATGAAAATAGAGCAATATTACTCACAAGCCTAGAGCCAATATAAACATATGGCTCTTATGTGTAGCGCAGTGGGACTTTTATATGGATGTCCCCATCCCTCTTGATATTCCTCCTTTGATGTTGTGATGATGATAGAGGATCACAATATTCCAATCTGTATCCAGTAAGGGAACTTTATTGTGGAAAAACAATTAATAAAAAGATAAGGAAATAAATATTCCCAATAAAAATCAATATAAAAATCAATATAAAAGTATGGGCAAAGAGTCCAATTAAAAGTCCAATATGTAGACTATAGTAGTCCAAAACGCGTTTCGCCCTATGGTGGGGGCTTCCTCAGTTGGCATCAGTCTGTGTATCAGATGGCTGGTTCTTGGCGTCCTTATGTAGCACTCTTCGTTTGTGCTTCCGGGTATTCTGCATTTGGAACGCATCATGCGTTCCACCGCCGGTTTCCTGTATGTTACTTCCGGTCTGGCGTTGCGTCGGTGTCGTCCTGTGCGTCACTTCCGGTTTCGATCTGTGGGACGTCTCTGTGATGTCATTGGAACGCATAGAATCGGATCTATGCGTTCCAATGTGAATAACTGTGGTTTCTATTAAGTCTCTTACTTATTAAACATATATAAGTGGATTTTTCGATATATCACTGCCTTTACTGTCTGGTATAGGCAAAAAAGAAAAACTAGAAATATGCATATTATTCAGTCACCTCTGATGTATATTACACATGCATAAAAAACAAAAAATATACATATTAATTAGCGGGTGAATTGTATTCACTTACTGGGTATATATAAGTGATAGTGGGTTCATGCCAGTGGGTTCATGCTAGTGACATCATTCCATATAAAAGGTGACAAAACATGGCAATATATAAAGAAATAAGTGAAATATAGAAAATATACAGAATATATATAAATATATATATAAAAAATATAAAAAATGAGATGGTATGCTAATATAAAAAATGAATGTTATATAGTAAAATAGTGGCTAAAACTCAACCTGAAACTTAGATAAAATGACAAATTTCGAAATCTGAATTAAGACCATGGGGAATTAAAGTATTAAAATTGAAAATAAATTTCATCTCTTCTGAGCCTATTTTTTTATTATAATCTCCACCTCTCCAATCTTTTTTAACCGTTTTAAGTGGACAAAAAAAGAGGTGTTCTGGATTAAGGTTGTGATGTAATTTAAAATGGTTGGAGACGCTGTGGGTCTCAAGACCTTTTTTAATGTTTCGGACATGTTCGGATATTCTGACATTTAGATTCCTAATGGTTCTCCCTATATACAATAGGTCACAGGGACATTTTAATAAGTAAATTACTCCTTTTGAGAAGCAAGTGAGTTGTTCCTTTAGAATAAAATCAATTCTCGTGTGTTCATTAAGATTCTTTAAAGAATTGATTTTATTCTAAAGGAACAACTCACTTGCTTCTCAAAAGGAGTAATTTACTTATTAAAATGTCCCTGTGACCTATTTAAGTGGTAGAAGGGGTTTCCACTTAGGTGGTCAGTAGTTATTTTTAACTACCACACAATCTATTTATTATTTTTCTCACTGTATTTCTATAACTTTGTATTCCTAATCAATTACATATTCATAAAGATAATTGCTTTTCTCACACATTATTTGATATAAATATAAATGGGCACAAAGACATTAGATAAATCAATTAGAGGTAATATAAAAGATATAAGGTTTAGAACAAGTAAACTAATCTAAAAAGGAATTTACAACTAGATGGAATATTTGGTAATAGATTTAACTATACATTAGCACTTAACATTCTAATTTACACTAAGAGTATCTGACACACAAAGTAAAGAAATATTAAAATTTAGGAGAAAGAAATGGCCTACCTTTTATAATATATATTGGAATTGAGTAATTAGGAAGAAGATTTTACTTTTTCTCACCAATAAAGGGAGATGGAGAAAGGGAGTCTAACTCCTTCTCCCACCATGGTTTTCTATCCTTGAATTATTGAATTATACTAGGCTGACAGTCTGTAAAATAATTGAAACAGCGAAGAATTACTATATATATATATATATATATATATATATATATATATACATATATATATATATATATATATATGGGATCTTTTCCCTTTTTGCTGTTTATTTGTATTCTTTTATAAATATTTATTTGCGATAAGACACCTCAGTCCCATGGTTTGGATTCATGAGGAGTCCATATACAGCGCTTTAACGTTGATGTACAATAGAGAAGCATGAGTACTAGAAGGTTTTTTTTCTGCCCCTATGTGCTATATATGTTTTTTGTTGTTTGTCATAGGGGGGGTTCATGTTGACAGCGTGTTTCTTTCTCACATTTATATTATATGTTATATTGTGTTTATTGTAATGGGAAGAATCATGTGGAATAGAAAGGGAGCTTGCAACTATACCGACTGACAATCAAATATGGTCAAATGGATAACACTAAATGTTCGGGGGTTAAAGACTATTTTTAAAAGAACTATCTTGTCTAAAATTTTAAATAAAGAGCACATTGGATTAATTCAAGAATCTCACTGGTCCAAAGTAATATTTTAAAAAACTAGTATTAAGGGATATTTAACGGCAGTGGAATCTTCTCTATCTCAAAAAAAAAAGCGGACCGGTAGTTTTGATTTCGGAAAAACTGAATTATGAAGAAATAATGATAGACATAGACCAAGAAGCGAGATTTATTATTCTTGTATGTCGGCTTAATGGAAAATTATAAACTATTGTAAATTTGTATGCCCCAATTAAATCCTCACAAAATTTTCTAATGAAAATGTTAAATAGATTAGAGACAGTAAAACAAGGTAAACTGATAATGGCAGGAGATTTCAACATGATATTAGATGTAGATGCGGACAAAAGGCTTCCCAATGATGCTAGATGCTCCAGGGAAATAGTCAGCCAGACTAATGAATTCCATCAAGTCCTGACTTTTGGAGAGCCTTTTGCCAGAATGAATACACATATTTTTCCCAGATTTATTTCTCATAGTCTAGATATGGCATGTTCCTAGGCGAAGCTCATTTTATGAGAGAGATAGAGCAGATATGTATATATATATTGGATATAACATGGTCCGATCATAATGTTGTTATTATGATATCTGATGAGAAAAAGAATAGAACCCCAGGTATGGATTGGAGATTAAATAATTCTATATTAGTAAGAGATTCAAATGTTACATATCTAAGGGAAATTACCGAATTTTTTTTAAAGAACATGATTCTGATGAAATTCAGCCAGTAAATATTTAGTGTGCATACAAAAGTCCACTTAATAATGCTGGGGTCTAGAGATAGAAGAGAAGGTGAACTTCTGTTCCCAGAGTTATTATTAGAATTTGAACAATTGTCAAGAACAAATAAACAAGTTCCATCAGCTTTAACAACCAAGAAGTTAGTAGAAATCAAAAATAAGATACATTTTTACCAGGAAAAAAAAATTAAAGAGAATTTTAAAAGACTAAATCAAACTTGGTACTATAAAAATAATAAAGCAGACAAACTCCTCACTAGTAAATTTAAAAAAAAAGCAACGAGAAGAATCTATAAAATAAAATAATATATATAATTTAAAACCACAAGATATTGGCGCTGAATTTGCTGTTATTGTAGTAAGCTCTATAATATTCCATTAACTTCGAAAAAATACTTATAGAATATCAAACTTCCCACTGTCTCTAAGGTCCAGTTGTATTCTTTAAACCAACCATTTTTGGTAGCAGAAATAAGAAGAGCTATAGATGAATTAAAAAAACAATATTGCCCTGGGCCCGGATGGGTTTACAAACGTAATATTTAAAATATTAAAAGATAAAGTGAATTATAAATTGGCACAGATATTCAATTCAATTGGACCAGATCAGGATTTCCCTAGTCTGAGTGCAAATATAATCCCCATTTTAAAAGCAGATAAGGACCCTACACAGATTGGTAGTTACCGGCCAATTCCGCTTTTAAATACTGATATGCATACATAATAAAAAAATAATGAAATAAAAAAATAAATACTGATTCAAAATTAAATGCCTCTATATTAGCAAAATAAAAATAAATAATCCCAGACTTGATAAACAAAGACGTTTTGTAGCAGGAAGGTCATCCAATAGTAACATATGGCAACTTATTCAGATATTGGATATAACAAAACGACAGAGAACCCCGATGTTGGCCCTGTTTCTAGATGCAGAGAAAGCATTTGATAGAGTCAACTGGGTGTTCATGATAGATACTTTTAAAAAGTTTGGTTGCTGTGGAAGAATTTAAGATTTGATAAAAGCATTGTATGTGTCTCCATCTGCAAAAATTGTTGGGGCAGGTATATCATCCCCATGGTTTTAGATCAGGAATGGCACCTGTTAAGGGTGTCCTTCATCTCCCTTATTATATGTCTTCTCATTAGAGCCATTTGCCCAAGCAATTAGACAACAGAAAGATATAAAAGGATGCCTTAAGGACACAGGAGAAGGAAAAATGTGTCTATATTCGGACGATGTATTAGCCACTTTAACAGACCCTATAATTTCACTGAGGTTTCCATTAGAAGAGGTTGAATGATATAGGCAAGTATAAAATTATAGATTAAATATAAATAAAAGCTGCACCATTTTACCTAATTTGACACTCAAAGAAACATACTCTCTAAAATCTAACTATCATTTTCATGGGTTCAAGAAGAAAAATTATCTAGGTATAAAAATTACAACAGACCCAGAGAAACTTATAGAAAAAAAATTTAAAGCGATATTATCTCAAACTTCTATAATGTTACAAACCTAGAGTAACCTAGAGGTTTCCTAGTGGGGCAGATTGAATGTAGTGAAGAGTTACATCCTTCCGAAATGGATATACTTATTTAGATTAGTTCCTTTATCCTTACCACGATCTTATCTAAATGAGATACAAAAAATCGTAGTAAAATATATATGGGGAGAAAAGAAACCTCGAATAAGCTTGAAAGTTTTGAATAGGGATATAAATAAAGGAGGACTGGGTTTCCCCAGACATAAATATTTATGACATAATATTTACCATGATGCAGCAATGATGTGGCATCTGCTTAAATGGCTTAAAGTGGAGGAAAAACATGAAATATGGTATAAATGTGAAGTCTTGGTATTAGGAAAGAAAGACCTATCCCTTCTATTATCTTCAGCTTTGAATAAAAAAAGAACTTAATGTTTATAAAAACAATCTAAGTAATAATCTATAGTCTACTTGGTTTTTGGAGGAAATGGAAAAAAAGCTGGATATCCAATGATTTGTTCTTCCTGATACCCTGATAGACTTTTTAGAAGACAATATCTCAGATTTAGATATTAAACGAAGGAACCAAAATGGCCTTTGTTTATATAAGCAACTATGGAAAGATGGTAAACTTAAAGATTTTAGGCTCAAGTTCTCTCTTCCAAATAGGGAATTTTTTACCTATTTAAGAATAAGAGGTTTTTACTAAAAGAAAGCAAGAACACTATTAATATAAAAAAATAAAAAAAAATAAAAAAATTAGCCACTTATTAGCAGGAGAAATAACGATTAGAAAAATTATTTTAAAAGACCTACTGGAGTTACTCGATGATTATTTAATAAAATCTAAAGCTCTCATTAGCTGGAAGAGAGAGCTTGGACATGAAATAGATATAAGCAACCGGTTTAATACTATGCCATATCTTAAAAAATCCATACATTGCTTGAATCTGTTAGAAATACAGTATAAAATCATGCATAGATGGCACTTAGTGCCAGAAAAACTACATAAGATGTATGAGAACTGTCCAACCTCCTACTGCAGATGTAAATCAGAGACTGATTCCCATGTCTATACCCATGTCTGGGACCTGTCCCAGGTTGGATAAATACTGGGATTTGGTCACTTAAATTTTAGAAAATCTTAAGATTAGGATAATCAGAAACACACAAGAATCGTACCTATTGCATTTAAATTGACCTAACTTAAATAAATTGCAAAAATACTTGGCTTTACTTGTATTAGCAGCAAAAATCTTAATTGCTCAAAGATGGAAAACCCAAGAAGTCCCTACGTGGCACTCATTAAAAGACCAAATAATATTTCAATTACAAATGGAAAGAGGGTTAACACAAGAAAAAAAAAAAAAAAAGATATAGCAGAGGACACCTCTAAATACTGGGAAGCACAGGGGTGACTTGATAAAATAATAGTGCAAGAATAAGAAATAATTCATAAGAAATGTATCCCCGAAATACAACTATTTATTATATTAAGCTCCCAAGCAAATAGAAATTAAGAAATAAAATGAAATCCACATGCCATCACCCACATAGGATTGTATTGTATAATTGTACTTTATGTTTATTGTCTTGTCATTTTTATACTATGTATGTTTTTTTTGATATTCACAAAATAAAAGAAAGAAAAATGTGAAAAAATAATAAAGTACAACGTGAGAGAAAAATAACAAAAAAATGACTACCCAAAAGTTTGACAAAACTGGTGGCAGAATTAGTGCATGGGAATTGTTAAAATACCACCATTTGAAATACCCAAGGGTGTCTACTTTTCAAAAATATATGGTTTGATGAGGGTAAATTACATTGTCCGGCTGCAAAAATGTCCCAAATAGGACATGGTGCATGATGACCAGCTGTGAAAATCCCAAGTTGGAAAACTGGAATGCGCACCCTCCAAATAAGGTCTTTTAGCCCCCAAAGAACCTGACACCTATAAATGGGGTTTATCACTATACTCAGGAGATGTTGTTGAACACATATTGGGGTGTTCTTTGGCGATAGCCCTTAAAGTTCTCCGTACATGTATTCTTAAATTGCTATGTGTGTCAAAAAAAAAACCCACCAATTTTTTATTTTTTTTATTTGGCATAGATTGGCGGTAAAATGCATGAAAAGTGTCACAATTACTACACATACTTACAATTAAAATTAAAAAAAACATCCTCTTTAATCATTAACCAATCTTTCTTTAATTCCTTAAATTAAGCAGTTTATATCACATCTGAAAATACATTTTCTAATAACTCCTTTCAAACAATTTAAAATAACTTGTCCATGAGACCCTGCATGACACCATATGCATGTTGTTAAGTTTCACTCAATAGTAGTAAATTCATCAGTATCTTGGAATGTTTTCATCAATTTTGTATCTTAATGTATAGACTTTATGACTGATATCTTTCTAAACTGTTTCTGTTTCTTGTTCAGGTTCTCCATTGGCAGGAAGTAGAACTTGGCCTTCTTTTGAAAACCCTTCCAGTCCAGCTCTGCCTTTCTCAAACAACTATTCCATGCCAACTTCTCAATCCTATCCACCAGCTGCTTTTAGCTCCTTGCAGGTTGCAAACTACCTCTCATCACTGCCTCAACACATGATGCCTTCATCTTCAACAGCAAATTCTATGTTTCCCATTGTAATGGGGAATGCCATCTCTCATCAGAATACTTTGCAGCACATGCTAAACAGTGGGATGGTGCCACAGAATATGAACAATCCAATGCCAGCTCTAGCATCCAACACTCAAACAGGAACCCAGTGGTCTACCACAGCCCCAATGTTTTCCTTGGCTAATGTCTTATCTTTGGCAATGAGTATGGCACAGACTTTGCTACCAGTGGCATCTCCTGCCACTTCACAGCCTCAAGGAATCTCACCTGGAGGACCCATCTTTTCTCAACCAATGTCTGGACATATTCAGCCTCCTCTAGTATATCCAACAAGTTTCTCTCAGCCTCAAAGCCCAGTTAAAGATGGATGTTCTGCCCAGGGAACCCACTTATATCATGGACCTGCACATACAAATGGGATGTTTATTCAGAATGTGCCAGGTCAAAATTTTTCTACAATGGGTGGTGGCTTCTCACAGCCCCTTGCTCCGCAAGAACCTGCACCACCCATTGGATTTGCTCAGCAAGTGCCACATATGAATATGCCAGGATACCAAATGCAATTTCCACAGCAGACTGAAGTTCCAACTTCTCCAAGGGTTGCCCAGGACTTCCCAGTGCTACATCCAGTGCTAGCAAGCAAAGTGTATTCTTCACCCCTTGGAGACCAGACAACAGAAACAACAGGATCTGTCGTCGGACAGACCATGATCACACCTGTAAGCATTGGCTTTTAGCAAATGAAGTTCTAAGTGCAAAGAATATATAATTGTGCATAGTCCACAATGAAGGTATGCTCTTTGGTAGTTGGCTTAAAAATCTCATCTTACTGGGTTTCTTAGCGTAACTGATTTAAACTACCTATTTAAAGGTTGCCGAGGATTTTCATGTAATATATATATATATATGTCATGATACCCAGATAAACTTAAATACAATTATAGCTTTTTTTATTCATTGGCATCCAGTATAATGTTTGATTTCACTGTATATCGGTAGGTTTACATTCATTACACTTTCGTAGATATGGTGATGTGCAAAAGAAGATTCTATATGTGTTTGATAGGACTGAGGTATATGTCTTGATCGGCAGTATTTTCTCCATCATGTAACTGATGTAACTGGTTGATGCAGTTCTGCCACCTTATTTATATTGATTTAAGTCTTTTTCAACAAACAATTCTTCACACATGATGTGCTGGAAAATTGTGTGGTGATATCACAAAGAAGAAATGATCCTAAAAACGTAAATGAAACCCTTTTATTTTTATTTATTTTTTTCATTTTTTTTTTTTTTATCCTTGTCTAGTCAATAGATCTATATATATGGTGTGCAGTATGAACTGTTAAAGAAACCAGATGACTGCAGCTCCAAAACAACTTAATGTTAACAAATGGGGGTTGGAGTCAGTGGGCAGTTTCTCATCATTCAATAATGGTTTAGCCCCAAAGGTTGATCACACAGACACACGGGTGTCTTTTGTCTCTTCCACCATACACTTGAGGAAGTTTTGCTTTAGCATCTGGTAGTAGAAACTGTTACTCTCAATGGACGGGTGGACAGTTATAGTCTAAGAGTTAGCTGATGCTCTCGGCATATCCCCATATGCAAACGCATACCTGTCTGGACTGTACAGTGGCTGGAGGAGCTCATAGTGAGGCTGTGCTGATGGGCACTAGGAGACAAACTTTGAGGTTAAACCATTTGAAAAGGTTTAACCATTAACGGTAAGTCAACATCCAGACACTTCTGCCCTGTAACAACTTCATCTCAGTTGGAGTGTTCCTTTAACTGCATCTAGATTACAGATACAATCTAAGCACAGAAATATCTGCAAACCAAAACCATAAAACCAAACATAGGCGAATATTGCATAGACACCTTTATAATCTTTTTAAATGGTTGCACTCACAAATGTGAATTTGATTGCAGGTATATCAACCAATGATGAGCATGGGGTTTGATCTCCATTAATGAGGCAGAGCAGAATTTTGGAGACTGGCATGGCAAGGGCTTAAAGGTAAGTAAATCTCACCTTCCAAACTCTCCCATGGCAGCGGACACCAGAATAAGTAGATCAAACCATGGTGTTAGGAATATGGTTGTATTGCTAATGCTAGAATGGTCCTATAATGAGGAAATGTAACTTCTGCAATAGCAATTTGCAGAGTGAGTGGCTGATACATGGGCACACAAAGGACCACTGATTTGTTTCAAACTGCTCTAAAATGGTTTGACACCAAACAGGGTGAGAGAACCATGAGTATGTTGGTACCATAGCCATTTCAGCAGGCTATGGTCATGCTGCTTAGAGTATTTATTTAAAAGTAATCAACCTTATACCAGTAGAAAATGAATAAGTACGTTCGTGTGGAAGGATATAGCTAAATATTTATCCTCTACACACAATATTGTAGATATTCAAACAGACTCATCCAAAAACATACAGAAACATATCTACAACCAAAACCATAAGACCAAACATAGGGTAATATTGCATAGACACCTTTATAATATTTTTTTAATGATTGTACTCACAAATGAGAATTTGATGGCAGATATATCACCCAATAATCGGTATGAGTTTTCTTCAGTGTCTCTCAATTCATATGGATATATAGGGATAAAAAGGAAAGTGTAATAGTTCTGCGAGATTCTGTCAGCGTGGCAGCACAGAAACACAGCGATCACGCACCTTGCTCGCGGCAAACCGCTACCCGACCTCCTTCCACCCCGGTCCCCAGCGTGTGTGGCTTTCCTAGAGACGGCCATTCTAAGTTTCGGTTAGATGTTTTCCTTAGTGATAGATGTGATACTATTTCTGCGTGCTGGATCAACAGTAATCCTGACAGAAAGCAGACACAGTGCAAATCTTCTACTAAAATCAGCAATTTGATACAAATACACTTACAAAATATAAATTAGTATGTGTATATTACCATCCCAACTTGGGACAGGGATCTCTACACTTTAATTCTCCAGGTATTGACCAGGTAAAAATCACCATACCAATAGAAACAAAAAACCTGAATGAAATATAATTAAAATAGTGCAAATAGCCCTACTGGTTTTGTCCATTTGTTTTGACCTCTTAGAGAGAATTCTGCTTAAATATGATGTAATATACTACATGTCTTAGCTGTCTTTTATATATTCGAGGCTCCTCCCGTGGGCAGCCGTTAGCCTATCCACTGGTTTGCCTTCATGTGTAAGTCTCCTAACAATGTATTCCTAATCTCTATTTCGGCACACCTTCCGCTGGAGGAGCCTGGGAGATTTAAAAGAGGGCATGTAATGCATTATATCGTATTTTGGCAGCAATTTAATCTCAATTCCCTGAAGAGGAATTAGTTGGACGAAATGCATAGGGCTATTTGTTCTATTTTAATTATATTTCATTCTGGGTTTTTTTTTAATTTGTATGTATTTTATTGTATTTGTATTTTATACAACCATATTCCTAACACTATGTTTTGATCTACTTATTCTTGTGTGTGTCCCACCATGTGAGGTTTGGAAGGTGTGATTTACTTACCTTTATACCCTCGCCGTGCCAGTTCTTAAAATGCTGCTCCACTTCTTTATCTTGATGATCTTAGCCAATTCAATGTTCCCACATTAAATGCAATAAAAAGTTAAACTTGGCTATTGAGCGGAAGCTATTCTAGTGGCTATCAGGAAGACAGCCACGAGAGACATGTTAACCCTGTAATGTAAACGTATCTACTAAACGGCAATGTTTTCATTTGCAGGGTTAAAAATATAGGTTTATGGTATGCACACAACCTTTTTGAGATGAAGTTGTCTGGATGTCTACAGAGTGTCTTTAACAATATTATGTCAGCTGACTCTCTCAGTCAGAAACAATATCCAAATTTGAACAACAATATTATATTATATTAATATATATATATATATAAATATATATATTAAATAATTGTCTAAATTTGTCTATATTATATTGCTAATGGGGACATATAACTGCTTAGAGCTTCCCTTTAAATTTTTTGAAACTCCTGAATATGTAGCTGAGTAAAAGGTGTAATTTGTAGACAACTTAAAACAGAATATTCTGTTTGTGACCAGTATTTACTGATGTCTAAAAAATTTTTATTGAAAACAGTTAGTGAAAACTTATTTTTTTCTTAATTCAAAAGTTTTATGTTAAGTAGTGATGTCCCGAATGGTTCGCCGTGGACGGCGAATATATGCGCTGTTCGGTCCGCCCCCTATGTCATCATTGAGTAAACTTGAGTAGACCCTGTACCTCACAGTCAGCATACACATTCCAGCCAATCAGCAGCAGACCCTCCCTCCCAGACCCCCCCACCTCCTGGACAGCATCCATTTTACATTCATTGTGAAGCTGCATTCTTAGGGAGCCGTCCAGGAGGTGGGAGGGTCTGGGAGGGTTTGCTGCTGATTGGCTGGAATGTGTCTGACTGAGGTACAGGGTCAAAGTTTACTCAATGATGACGAATAGGGGGCGGACCGAACATATGTTCGCCGTCCGTGGCGAACCGTTCAGGACATCACTAATGTTAAGCCATGTTGTGTTTCTAAATTCTGCCTTTGGCACAAAAAAAAAAAATTATGATTATTGATGGGAAAAAAAGATGAATGGTGGCTACGAAACAGTCACTAAATATTGATTGTATTCACAGATCAAGGCCTTGATTTAATAAGCACTCTAAATTATTCAATACTGTAACATTTCCAATTGATTAAACTACAAAAATCTTCATAGACAAGGTGTAATGGTGATTTGTGTAGATACATAAAACTTTTAAACTCTTATAACAGCATTGAATTTAGAAAGCTTATTAAATCAAGTGAGCAATAGAAATAAAAAAAGTAGTAGCAGTAAAAAAAAATCTAAATTTATATATTTTATATGTAATTAATATATAAATATATTAATGTAGGTTTATTTTATTTTTTCTGCTCCTCCTCTTTTTCTATCAGGTACATTGTTTCTCACTTTATCTGTGAACCATACTATATTATGTGTATATTTTGCATTAAACCTATTGGCCCTTTTTCATATCTTTTTGTTCTTATTTTGTTTCCAAATCGGAATCTTGGTCACGAAATTCTACCGAGCCAAAACGACTTTGCACTGAATGTCCCAAAACATTTTCTATTTTGCCTTGCACAAGTCTAGTAAGAATATATATTTAGCTTTGATTTGGTACTTAATTTAAAGGGATGCCATAGGCATCAAAATAACGTTAGTTTAAATAAGCAGTGTTAGTGTATAGATCATGCCCCTGCAGTCTCACTGCTCATTTCTCTGCCATTTAATAGTTAAATTACTTATTTCTGTTTATGTTAGCTTCCCTGGCTGTGACATCCTACATGAAAGAATGGTTTAATTTTCACTCAGATGTTTACTTGGTTTAGACGTTTTTATCATCTGCTCTATGTAAATTGTACTTTAATCACATGCAAAAGTCTACTGCAGGGTCTAGAAGCTTATTAACAAAGCAGGATATAAGAAATTTTAAATTAAATAGTATATGCAATAAAAGAAGTGTAAACATGAGAACTCTCTTTACAGGAAGTGATAAGAAAGGCTGTGCAAGTCACATGCAAGGAGGTTTAAACACTGCTAAATTCTTTACCATTTAGGAGCTAAATCACTTTAGGTCCTAAATGGCAAAGAATTGAGCTTGACAATGGAGGAGCATGACCTATACACCAAAAGTGAATTATTTACCTAAAGTTGTTTTGGTCCCTATAGTGTCCCTCTAATTGCTATCAAACATTTAGCAGAATAAAATAATAATATTTTCCTTACAGTAAAGGACACAGTACCCCAAACTGCACGTATTATTGTTATGTCTTGTTTGCTCTGTCTTGAACTCAAGGAGAAGAACAATTAAAATGAAAAGATATCACATGCTTTCAATTGCATTAGACATCAGAAATTGGTTTAAAACAGCAAGTTATCTATATAGATTACATACACCTTACTACCCCACAGTCACTTGCTCATTCCTAGACACCCAATTGCCAGATTGTACTTAAGTGTTTTATAGCACCAGAGCACTACTGGAAAATATAAAGTACCATGGCAATTACCACTGTGTATTCTAGTTTACTAGCAATGATGATTTAAGGGTATGCAGTTATGGGGTCATTTTGCTGGGCAACCCTTGCTTTTCACTACTGCCTTACCTTTCATTAAATTGATAATACTTGGAGGATCAACATGCACATTTTAATTAAAACATTCAGGAAGATCAATAAATATGTTGATTTGTTTATATGTCAACCAATAGAGTTGCTCTACATGGTCATGCATCAATATGCACCAGATATTTCATAATTTGCAAGATAGAAGAAGCCTCTCTATCCATGATGTCTTCTTGCAAGCTATAAAGGACCCAAAAGAGGCACCCCAAGCCCGATATTCACATTTCCCTCCTGCAGCATTTCCAGAGTTAATGCCATTTGGATAATTTCTTGCAATACTGAACCAAGATTAAACTAACAAGTTTAAACCATCCTTGCACAACATATTTCTATTTTCTATATTGAGTTCATTGTGCCATATGATGACTTCACTAAAGTGTCTAGCTAGTTTGGCAACAATGATATTGAGACACCTGTGTTAAGAACAGGGTGCCTTGTTCCCACCTTGGTTTCCTAAATTGGACACACCACAAACATTCTTGCCATCAGGGACCTCCAAGAAGTCATTTTAATAACCCGTTTCCTCTTGAGTAGCAGGCTGCTTCCCAGATGATTTTACTACTTGAATATAGCTTGCTCAAATGAATATAGTTATCTCCCACAACTTTCTGCAAACAACTTGATGAAGTTGTCAGTAGGTTTCCCCAAACAAGGCTTAGTGCTGTAAAGAAATAAAAATACCCTATACTGAGGAAAGTAGTTGTGTTATATACACAAAGATCTGAGACCTGACAAGGGATGAAAATGAGACTGTCATGCCTATGTGGCTACTCTGGAGGGGTGAACCTCGGCTACAAAGGCAAATTGCCAAATTCTTTTTCTCCAGGTTTCAACACAATGGACAGCTAACAAAGACAATTTTTATACAGAGGAAGAAGACATGTGGAGCCATGATACTCTGCCACACATTCATACTCATTCGGCCAATATACAAGTAATGCATTTAACTTTTAGGCTGCTAGGTGGATAATGAGTTATTTTGTCATAATACAGGACTTAATCCCTAGGCTGTTGGGTGACTAAAGATTCCTATACTCCCAGAGGTCCCAAATTCTCTTGGCAAGATATGAGCACCAAGCTTCTCTGCAGTGCACAACATTTTTCATGTGTATTTGCAAGAAGATGAGAAGAGAGTGGGCTAATTGCTTTGGCAGCATGGCAAGCAACATTCACAAATAGAGTACATTAGAGGTGCTTTCTTACCACTTGTGAAACATGATTTCTACACAAAGCAAATGATTATAGCAGATTGGTGTGTGAGATAGTTTAAGTGAATAACTCATGAGAGGATTAACAGGATATTTTAGTCTTCTACCAATACGACCCACTCTCTTGCTCCACCATAGTATGGATACATAAGGCAAAGCACGACTACAACTTGTGCCAACTCAAACACCCTGTCATTGAATAAGCGCTGATTCCTTTAAAAAGCCCATATTTCACCCACACATTACCTTCAGGAGTTTTGTTAGATGGCAAAAAGTAAAGGTGTTTCAGCCAAAAACCTCCTTAAATCTTACCCCGTACAATGCCCTATGTCCAACCCGAAATCCCAACATACTGTATGAATCTGTATTTCACTACAGTAATCACTTCTTAGATTAATATGTTAGTGAGCACAAATAATATGTAAATCTTCACACAAAAAATGTCTAAATAAAGATGCTCTTTCAGTCTCAATAACAATATATATCTCACAGAGAAAAAAAATACAAACTACAAAACAAAAAATATAGTGCATGACTGTATGACACTGTATTGTGAATAATAATTGGCCACTCACACTTAAAACTGTTTCTCAGAGATAATTAGCGTGTTACAGAGTGACTAAATCAGCACGCAGACAAACAATACAGCCATTTCCCATTGGTCCTGCATTCATATTGCCGTAATTGTTCGAGAACGTTTCTTATTGGCTCCTTTTAATTCCAACTGCTTCCACTCCAATACTTTCCTTCACTTCTGTATCACATAACCAATGTGATGACATTTTCACCACCATTCCATGTCACGTGACCAAGACGGTGCATTTTTCCCCTAGCATTATGTGAATGGAACCATGCAACAATGTGTTCCACTGTCATCCCTAATGCCATGTGCTATCCAGTGCCCCTGTTGAATAGATCAATATATTCTTGAGTCCCTCAATTTTGGTATCATGGTGGGAGATGCTAAAAAAAAAATATGTATACCAGAAGCACATAAAAATTGTAGGGGATATATAGCAAAAAAATGACAATATTTGAGGAAGGCTGAACTTGATGGACGCAAGTCTCTTTTCAACTATGTAACTATGTAACAAATCTACTAAAGCTGGTTCTCAATAAAATATCTAACAAGCACTTAATGCAATTCCCAGCTGATTCGTTCTGGACCTGCAAACTACATCCTGATTTGGATGTAATAAAACAAAAAGCATTTGTACAACTTACGACTCCAGACTACAAACTCCTTTATATGGGGGCTCCAAAATAAAATTCCAGCATAGATATCACATCGAAAAGCTGCCTTAACCACGGAGAATACCAAACATCAGGTAAAATCCTACACCAGACAAAATAGAGGCTCATATAAAAGTAGTGGAATCAAATTCCCGTTGAATGGATGTTACAAAATTATTACTTCAAGAAAACCTCCTTAACTAGAAGTCAGTTTCATCAGCTTGTATTAGAATAAATATGTTTACACCACTGGTTCCATGGATCACTTTTTGTCTGCTCCACAGTATTACTACAAGTACCTGAGAGAACCAAAACTTACAACTGTTATAACGGAGTGTCATCCACCCTTCGAATGCAGTTACATACATACACTGATCAGCCACAACAATAAAACCACTGACAGGTGAAGTGAATATCATTGATGATATCATTACAAAGGCACATGTAAATGGGTGGGGAGTGTACATTAGGCAGCAAGTGAACAACCAGTAATTGAACTGTATGTGTTTGAAGCAAGAAAATGGGAAAGAAAAGATCTGAGTGACTTTGACAAGTTCCAAATAGTGATACCTAGATGACTGGATCACAGCATCTCCAAAATGGCAAAGTCTTCTGGGGTTTTCCTGGTATGCAGTAGTTAGTACCTACCAGAACTGGTGCAAGGAAGGACAACCGGTGAACCGGCGCCAGGGTTTGGCGTGTTCAAGGCTCATCGATGCACATGGGGAGATAAGGCTAGCCATTCTGGTCCAATCAAACAAAAGAGCTACCGTAGCTCAAATTGCTGGAAAACTTGATGCTGGCCATGACAGAAAGGTGTCAGAACACACAGTGCATCACAGTTTGCTGCGTATAGGACTGTAAAGCCACTAACCGATCAGAGTGCCCATGATGACTCCTGTCTACTGCCAATAGCACCCTCAATGGAGATGCGAGCTTTAGAACTGGACCATAGAGCAATGGAAAAAGGTTGGCTGTTGTGATGAATCATGGAGAGATGGCAGTAGGAGGCAAACTAACAGAAGCAGTGTTGTGCTCTGGCCAATGTTCTGCTGGGAAACCTTTAGTCCTGGCATTCATGTGAATGTACTTTGAGATGTACCACCTAGAGAGATTGTTACAGAGCATATGCATCCATTCATGGCAATGATGTTCCCTGGTGGCAGTGACTTCTCTCAGCAGGATAATGCACCCTTCCACACTACAACAATTGTTCAGGAATGGTCTAAAGGACATGGCAAAGATTTCATAGTGTTGCCTTGGCTTCCAAACTCCCTAGGATCTTAATCCAATCTGTGAGATTTGCTGGAATAACAAATCTGATCAATGAGGTCCCACCTTACAAATTACAGGGCTTAAAGGATCTGCTGCTAATGTCCTGGTGCCAGATATCATAGGACATGATCAGAGGTCTAGTGGAGTCCATGCATTAACACAGTAGAGCTGATTTGGCAGCACAAGAGGGATCTACATAATATTAGGCAGATGGCAAGGAAAAGAAAAGAAATAAAAAAAAGTGTAGTAATGAGGAATAATCCCTGCAATGATGTAATCGTTCAAAAAGAGAGAGAAAAAAAAGTATAGACTATTGTTGACAATTGTGGTCTATGACTATAACATTATTCAAGTGAATAGTGTCATTCAACAAGATACCTACAATAAACATTATTGTGGTTAACACCTTTTTAACCAACCTAATTTTTTTAAGCATTTTAGTTTGAAAAAACATACAAAATTAAAAAAATACACACACTTAAAGTTACTGAACCTGCAGCACCAGATAATCCACTCTGACATCAGGATAGGCGCCAGCTATCAGGAAAATTAATTCTGATTTTGGTCGAGCAGTGATTTATAAGAAACATAGTTCAGCCCCAATCACAATTCCGTTCATCAGATGAGAGGAACTGCTCAATAAGTTGATAGCAACCATATTGCTATCATACTGCTTTCAGCTTTTATGATAGCCTTGTTAGCAATTTTGTGAAATGTGATTTGCACAGTGTTCTTCTGAGGCTCTGGCCTAGAGCTGGAATGGCCTGACAGTTTGCACACACTGTAGGCACTGGTCGTATGGATTTTGACAGTAAATAAGGAAGCAAAAAGTCCTTTCTATAAGAGGCAGTAAGGGCAGTTTTAAAGCTTGAGAGAGTTTTACAAATCACGGCAGTTATATGCCATTGTGGGCAGAGACACAGTGAAATGGGACTTCCTTGCACTTTAACCCAAGTAAGATCATAGGTGCGACTGTAAATAGAGTTACCCTTTAAATAATAATACATATGGTAATTGACAAAAGTCCCTTTATCTAATTTTTCATATTGGGTCATTTGTATTTAAAATCATGTCTTCTAATGTTTTGATTTTTAGGCAACACGTAAGAGGGAACGTATCATTAAATGGACATTACACTACCCAAATACAAAACAAATAAAAAACACTGTTTAGTAGAGGTACACCCAATGAAAACATGCATGCATATAACTATGCAATTTTTCGTTGGGAGTAAATCTAAAAACAGCTTGCCAAACCTGCTGTTCTTTGTCTGCTGCCTTTGCAAACTTCCCCCTTCTAAACCCGCCCAGACTTTCTGTAGCTGTCCAATCACAGACTTCCCAATACAACTCAATTAGAATTGTTTGAAAGTCAAGTGCTCTCAGCAATTGTCTGTCTCTTTAGTTTAGCTCAAATGAGCTAACGAAACCAGGAAGCAATATGATCTGTTGTCAGCTTGAAAGTCAAGTGGGTGTAACCAGTCTGATTTATAAAAGTGTACATTTCTGTTGAAATCAGCACTTTTTGCAAAATAATAAAAAGAGGACACATTCTTCACACAAAGCTTTTCTGCAACCTAAAATTGTTTAGCGATGGAGTGTCCCTTTGAAAAACAAATTTATTTTACATTACATTTTGCTCATAGTAAACTATATACTATTTTAGATTATATTAACAGTTTGTTTATAGGAATATTGAATAAATTGGTACATATTTAACCCCTTAAGGACGGCGGGCGTGCTGTGTCCTTGGGGACCCGGCTCTAAATGCCGGCAGGCGTTTGCGAGGACCTCACAATCACATGGACGGAATAGCCATCCATAGCAGTGCCAGCAAGGGGAGTGCCTGGAATGACAGGAAGTCCCCCTGCTGCCTGTAATAAAGTTAAATAAAAGTAAAAAATTTAATAATATATACTTAGATCATATACAAACACATACAGTGTCTATGTGTATTTTAATATTAATATATGTGTATTTTGATATTAATGTATATATAATTATATTTCTATATATATATATATATATATATTAATATCAAAATACACGTAGAATGATATATATATAATTACAATTGTATGTATATATAAAATATATAAATAAGTTACAAATGAAAAAAATTAAACATAATAAAAATATATATGTGTGTAATTTCATTCTAACTGTATTTTGATATTAATATCAAAATACACTTAGAACCAAATAATATATATACACACATAAATATGTATATATACACACCTATATATAAATAATACTTTTAAAAAAATTATTTATTATATATATATATATATATATACACACACATATATACATATATATAAAAACTTTCCATTACACCCTAAAACCTGTACATGGGGGGGTACTGATTTTCTTGGGAGACTTCGAAGAACATATGTTGGTGTTTCAAAACAGTAAAATGTATTAAAACAATATCATCAGTAAAAATGCCTTTTTATGAATTTTTTACACACAAACGGCACTTACACAGACGATATAATTGTTGTGATACGTTTTACGGTTTTGAAACACTAATATTTGTGTTTAGTGAAGTCTCCTGAGTATAACAGTACCCCCAGGTTTTATGGTGTTTTTAAAAGTTACAGAGTCAAATATAAAGCTTGTGTTTCAGTCTTTTCACATTGAAATTCGCCAGATTGGTTATGTTGCCTTTGAGACCGCACGGTAGCCCAGGAATGAGAATTACCCCCATGATGGCATACCATTTGCAAAAGTAGACAACCCAAGGTATTGCAAATGTGGCAAGTCTAGTCTTGTTTAGTAGCCACTTAGTCACAAACACTGGCCAAAATTGGCACTCAAATTAGTTTTTGCATTTTTCACACACAAACAAATATTAATGCTAACTTTGGCCAGTGTTTGTGACTAAGTGGCTACTAAAAAGACTGGGTATACCCCATTTGCAACACCTTGGGTTGTCTACCCATGGCAAATGGTATGCCATCGTGGCGGTAATTCTCATTTCTGGGCTACCATGCGGTCTCAAAGGCAACGTAACCAATCGATAAATTTCAATGTGAAAAAACTGAAAAATGTGACATGCTATATTTGACACTAACTTCCCAAAACACCATAAAAACTGTACATAGGGGGTACTGTTTTACACGTGAGACATTGCTGAATATAAATATGTGTATTTTATTGCAGTAAAAGCTAACAGTATTATGACATTCACAGTTAAAATGTCATGCAGAACTTGAAAAATAACAAAATGTCTTAATTTCTCACATTTTGTTTATATTTTATTCATATTAAATAATGCTTCATAGCTAAGATATAGATATTTGATGTTAAATGAGAGCCCTGTTTCTCCTGAAGAAAATTATATATAATAAGTGTGGGTGCACGTAAAGGGACACTATAGTCACCAGAACAACTACAGCTTATCGAATTTGTTCTGGTGAGTAGAATCATTACCTTCAGGCTTTTTTGCTGTAAACACTGTCTTTTCAGAGAAAATGCAGTGTCTACATTACAGCCTAGTGATAACTTCAGTGGCCACTCCTCAGATAGCTGGTAGAGATCCTTCCTGGGTCATAGCTGCCTAAAATGCATCCAAACATTCAGTATCTCCTCCCTCTGCATGCAGACACTGAACTTTCCTCATAGAGATTAATTGATTCAATTCATCTCTATGAGGAGACGCTGATTGACCAGGGCTGTGTTTGAATCATGCTGGATCTGCCTCCTTCAGTCTCAGCCAATCCTATGGGGAAGCATTGTGATTGGATCAGGTTACCACTTCTGATGATGTCAGCAGACTGCTTGTTTTTGGTTTTTTTGAGGCAAACAGCATGCAGAGTTACAGCTTCTGTCTTGAATACAGTAAGATTTTGCTATATTTATGGAGGCATGAGGGGGCCAGGAGGGCTAGATGGTGGTGTTTACACTATTAGGTCAGGAATACATGTTTGTGTTCCTGATCCTATAGTGATCTTTTAATATGAAAGAGGTGAATTACGGTTGAACAGACATAGTCAAATTCCAAGTTTTGTTTATGTTCTATTTTGATAAAAACATGTAAATTTGGCTCAGTCCTTAAGGGGTTAAGTAGACTTATAATAGTCAATTCTAAATAAAAAAATTACGTCTTGAAGGCAAGTGAAAAATAACACACAAACAACATACAGATACAAATAATGTATATATTTAAAGTATATTTACTGTAACACTTAGATGAAAGGGGACTAGGGTGATATATTTAGAACATGTTTATGCTATAGATATCAAATTAGAGTGAAATTCTACAAAGTACTTGGTAATAATTGAAGATTTATGCAAAATAAAGGTACAGGACCATTTCACAGTAGGAATATGACAGGTGACAGCATTCCTGATGTTGCTGGAAAAGTCCTGCATTTTGGTGTGCCACAAATTTTAGAATGCATAGTCTGCCTTGAGAGGTGAGGCTGTCAGTTCAGGGGCTGTTCTGTCCACTTTATGAACAGACCGTCCCCTTTCATGGGCGGACTTGCCATTATAATGGATGGATTTGTTTCTTTTTAGTGAATGTGTACATAATTTAATGACTTGAAACCCTTGACTTCAAAGTGAGGATACTGATTTAGAGTTTGCTCTAGGTATTCTAAATATTTCCAACCCTTTCCTATTATATCTTTTATTTTTATATATAATGTGCTGTTGGGAACTAGTCAATTGGTTCCCCATGGGTGAAAGGAGGTGGTGAGGTGGGTAAGAGGAGTGGACAAAGTGGAGATTGCAAAAAAAAACAATGTAGAATGTTGGATGGAAAGCCTGGGAGTGAATGCAGCTGTTGACACGTAATTTTTGTTTAATGATACATCCTGTCGGAGTCACGTGTGCTGGGGTGTAACTAGACCTCAGAACATTTCTTTAAAAATTATTCACAATAAATTGGTCTAATCGGGTAATATGAATATTTACCGGACAAAGCAGAACTTAAAGGAATATTTATTATGAAAAAAAAACTAGTCACAGTGCATATAAAAACAGATGACAAAATTATTTACACTAAGAACAATTAAAAATAGAAAGGAGACATGAACAGTGTTTTATGCTGGGGGTCTCAGGTTAGGAAAGATGGCAACTTATTTAAAATTAGATCTTGGCCACTAGTAAGCACACTATATTATTGCCCCATCAATTATTTATGCCTCCTGTATCATCTCAGGTTTCCAAGCTTTCCCAGAGGTGGTAAAGGTGGAGGGAAAGGCGTATCTATAGGAACAATAAGTGACCCCCTTGTGGAAACTTTTGATTTTCTTTCCTCTCATGTGCTTACCAAAGAAATAAAAATTGCATCTATGACTTTGTTGCAATTTTTTAATTCCATACATATGTCATATGACCTTACAATGGACTTCACAATTCCTGCCAAATGGATAAATGGCTGCAATAGCCACTTGTTTTTGTTAATCACTTTTTTATTGAATATTTTGAGAGAATTACACCGAAAGTATAGCATTAAGGAGTAGCATGTCAACATTGTAATGCAAGTATAAAATGCAAACAAATGTAACCTATCACTTAGATCACAGAAATCCATGTAACCAACATTGGAAGGGAAGTACCTAAAAAGGTTGGTGCTGCAGACCACTTCAAAAGAAATGGGGGTGAGGAACACAACAGCACCTCTGAGGATCCATGAAGGATACTCAATTTCTGCATTCACCAGTGCCACTGTACATAAGCCTTATAATGTAATGTGGTCTGGTCGTTGTAAACAAATCAGAGGGGTTTCATCCCTGAGCAGTTTCATACATCCATGGCCTGGCCTTAGAACACTGTCAATCAACCAAGCATGACCCATCTTCCTGCTAAGCTGTAGATTTAAGGGACCCCACTATCTGATTATGTGAAACCCACGCTATAAGTGTTCAATTGTGAATCTGACCGCCACCAATCCCTTTGGTACTTATTAGTCAGATGGCAAACTGGATGCTCCGATCAATGCTCACTGTCCCGCACCTATAGAGGCCCATCTTGTACGTCCAGTCCGCCAACACTATTCGCAAGCAGCAGAGCAAGTCCGTAGGGTAGTGTAAAAGTGAAAAGGGCAGCTGTGCTGATTAGTAAAAGAGCAAAAGTTATAAAAGGTAGGAAGGGAAAAAGAGAAGTGGGAGAGGAAGGAGGGAGAAGACGACGAAGAAGGAGGGAGAGAAGGAAAAAAGGTGGTGAAAGTGAGGCAAGGATATAGGAAGAGGTTTAGGGTGGGTAATTGGTTAGACCTACCCATAGGAAAGCATTATTGAATGCTTTCCAATGGGGAAGAGCTGATGCTGGAGGTCCAAAAGTCCATTTGGATTCCGGAATTGCCCCCAGTGGCTGTCTGGTAGAGAGCCACAGAGGGCAGACTTATTACTGCAATGTAAACGTTGCAGTTCTCTGGAACTGCAATGTTTACATTGCAGCACTAAGTGCAAAAGGGTCACAGCACCCAGACACTTCAATGAGCTGAAGTGGTATGGGTGCCTATAGTGTCCTTTTAAACTTTTACTGCATTTCAAAGCTTTGATTGCAGATATATTGCAAAATATAAAATTGCAATGTTTTGAGCTCAAATCAAAATATAATGAAACTAGGGGTACAAAATATAATTCTGTGTTGTATATGAAAATGCAAATATTTTCTAACCACACTCTAAAATAGCTATTAAAAAGTTGTAAGCAAAATAAAATAAGCCCTGTTAACAGTTATTTCAATATTACTTATAATGAAATACAGATTGGATTATCCCAATATATATTCCACTGCACCATTTATTTATGTGTATGCAGTAGTGATTTTTTTAATTTTAATATACATTTTTCTACCCAATTATAATTACAATAATATTTATAGCACCAGCATTTTCTGCAGCGCTGTACAATAGATAAACCAAGAAAAAAAAAAAAAATGAATGCTGACAAAAAACATTTGATATACAAATGAGCTTAAAATGTAAAAGAAAAGGAACCTGTCAATCTGGAGTTACAGGATCTTCAGGGAAAGATGAACCATTTTCATTTTATTCAAGAAAATATGTAGGTTAAACCCCCGGTTACTAGAAGGGGTTTAGAAGGGTGAAGCCAATAAAACTGTTGGTCTGGTGTGCATAAAATAAAATCTATGACTGCTAAAGCGGGCTTCTTCCAAACTGTGATGAAGGACAGGAAAGCATTCTGACAAATGAGGGAGTGGCTGATCTATTTATGCCAATGTTAGCATTCTATTTGTCCTTTTTTGCTGTGAGGGGCTAACTCCTAGGTTAATGTTTTATATATAGAAATGTAGTTTTAGAGACCATGTTGATACCTAAAACGGTAAGCGGAAAACAAAAAATAGGAAGTTCAAGGCTGTAAAGCATAACACTGAACTGAAAAAGTAATATCACTTTGCATAGTAACACTATTTGGAGATTTGTTTCCTTGGAAAGGAGTTTCTACAACACACCAAGTACTACACATGGTTCAATTAGTTTTTTTTTTTATTGGATGCTGGTAAAGAAGTCCCTAGTCTTGACACCAGGCGCTGTGCTGGATTACTTTCCATTCCTTCAGTTTGTATATTCCTCCAGTGCACTATTGCTTTCCTTGGGTCTGTTCCATCATGCATCACTTTCTTGTACAGATTTGTATTATCTAAACAATAGATTTAGCCTTCTAAATGGCGTGTGGCTCACTTGGGGAAGAGGTAATATGTTATGAAACTAAATCAACTTCAAATTGTCTGAATTGCTCATTTGCAAACTGAGATCACACGATCTGGTTGGCCATAACGTGGCAACTGCACCTTGCAATGCTTGAATGCACTGTCAGCAGATAGGTCAGAGAGAAGATACATTTCCCAGAAATCCAAATAATGATTAGCATCTAGAAGAGAAGACTTCCCTGCACAGTTCAATAAGTCCATGCTTACAATTTGAAATGTATGGGTAGGATGCACATTGGACATAATTGGTTCTTTTTGTTGTACTTGAACATATTCATTGCAAGTTGAACAATGGCTGACAAAGTCTTTCAGCTCATTTTGTATGAGTTGTGTGTGTGTTTGCCTCTAACAAGCTTCTTCACCAAGTTGGCTTGAATGAATGGGGTTGAATAATGACCCTTGGTCCCTTGTAGAGGCGAACCGTGAGGTTGGCAAGACTGGTGCCGGCCAGTGGAGCGCAAAACTCAATTGTCAGTGTGAGCAGTGATTTTTGCTCCCCCAGGCAGTGTACGGCTCCATCATGGAACCACACGCACAGTACACAGCCTCCCCCTCGCGGTCTGTGTAGGAGCGCCGGGTGTCACGCCCCCTCCCCTCCTCTGCCAGGACAGGCAAACCTATCTTCCTGGCATGGGGGGAGAGAAATGGATGAAAGGAGGGAGGTTGATAAGCGTGGAGAGATATGGATGAAAGGGAGGAGGTTGGCAAGGTGGGAAAGAAATGGATGAAAGGGAGGTGGCATGGGGAGAGATATGGATGAAAGGGGAAGGTTGGCAAGGGGGGGGAAGAGAAATGGATTAAAGGGGGAGGTTGGCAAGGTGGGAGAGAAATGGATAAAAGGGAGGTGGCATGGGGAGAGA
The DNA here is from genome assembly GCA_933207985.1 of Pelobates cultripes. Classification (NCBI taxonomy): domain Eukaryota; kingdom Metazoa; phylum Chordata; class Amphibia; order Anura; family Pelobatidae; genus Pelobates; species Pelobates cultripes. The sequence goes on from OW240917.1 coordinate 208,912,101, forward strand.
TATGGATGAAAGGGGGAGGCTGGCAAGGTGGGAGAGAAATGGATGAAAGGGGGGAGGTTTAGAAGCGGGGAGAGATATGGATGAAAGGGGGGAGGAGATATGGATGAAAGGGGCAGGTTGGCAAGGGAAGACAGATATGGATGGAAGGGGGGAGGTTGGCAAGGTGGTGGAGATGTGGATGGAACGGGGGAGTGGAAAATGGATTGGAGGGAGGAGGGAGACATGGATGGAGGCACTGACACAGGGAGACACTGGGGGGAATATGGATGGAAGGGAGAAATAAGGGGGAGGACATGGATGGAAGGGGGAGATATAAATGAAAGGGAGGAGAGACATGGAAGGGGAGAGAGATATGGATAGAAAATGAAATACATGGATGGATGGAAGGGGGAAAGACATGGAAGAGAGGGAAACCGAGAACTGAAGTGGGTAGAAGTGAGCGGAGAGTGCAGTCACATCTTACCCTGCCTGGGGAATGCAGAGGGACTAGGGAGGGAGCGAGTGGAGCGAATAATGCGGCTACACCTAAGATTTGACACCTTACCTACCGGGCTGAGACTGCAGTTGGCATAGGGACTAAGGGAGCGTGTGGAGTGGACATTCTAGACAGTGGAATTACTACTATGACAGTAAGTAAGGAAGTGAAGCTTTTGAGTAAATGATATGTATGTACCCAGGATTGCATATTATGTGAGAATGAAACACGTAATTTTAGTTTGTGTTGCTCTAGGATTCATCAACTTTTATGCAGGTCACAGATGACCAGTTACAAGAGGCTATCTACTCATCAGTGGGTATTACTGTCATTCAAAGACAACAACAGTTAGTTCCACCATACACAGCCAGCCCAAAATCATCACAAATACAAGCATTTCCCATCACACATTGACAGCACAAAATGGTCACACATTCTCATCACACACAGCCAGCCCAGTGCTAACACACAGTTTCCATCACATGTACACAGCTCAATAACATCACACACAAACTAATCCTATCCCACACAAACAATATAATACATCAATCACATGCAGTCCATTACAGTGAGACAGCAAAATATATCACACACAAACTGTAGCCATTACACTGAGACAGTCCAATACACAGTCCCCATTACACCTTGATACCCCAATACAACACATGCAGTCCCCACTATACTCAGGCAGCCTGAGTTCATCGGTCACAACCAAAGTATTTGTTAGCTTTAAAAAATTTAGTGACACCAGTAAAGACACTTGTTTGTAATAGGGTGCAGGGCCGGACTACTCTGTGGCCGCTGTGGGATGTAGCCTTTAAGAATTTGGCAGTGGTGGGGTGCAGATGCGGCCGTAAGTGAGAGAGTAATCTCTCAGCCAATGTAATATCGACTTTATTGCCGCTGGAAATCTCATATCCGGCATCTTTTTCCTTCTGCATGGTGCATGCAGGAGGCTGTTTGAAGTCCTCGGGCAAGGCCTGTGAGTGCAATCTAAATGCCAGGGTAAGTCCTCGGTGCTGGGGCAAGTCCTGTGCGTACAATCTCAGTGTTTGGCAAGTTATGGATGCACAGGCAAGTCATGTGAGCACAATCTGTGCACTGTGGTAATTGCTATGGCGAGTCATGTGAGTGCAATCTCTTTGCTGATGTAAGTCCTAAATTGATATAAAACTTTTTCCGGGGCTGGTTTTTATCCCCAGTCCAGCACTGATATGGTGTGATGTCCCTATGTTATGCTAGCAAAAAGGTGTGATTTATCAAAGTTGTGTTTGTAAAAAGATATAATGGCCTGTGTTGTGCTTGTGATAAGGTGTGATGTGCTTGTACTATGCTTGCAATATGGTGACAATCATTCATCTGGCACATCACCATCATCACACAAGGTTAAATATGTGTGTTTAGCAGAACCACTTCTGGCTTAAAAACTAATTTTATTTCCGTTATTTGATATATTACCTTGATTACAACTTTCCAGAATTTATTTATGGGTGTGCACTGCCACAAACTGTGGATTAAATTGCCTCATTAATATAACATTTCCAGCACCTGTCTGATGACTCTTTTAGCTTGTTTCTTGGATTGCAGCAATATTCTTTGAAAGCAATATGTGAAAAAGTCTGCTAGCCTGATAAAATTCCCAGGCACCCCAAACCTCCATCTTGCCTTGATCTAGCCAAAACTTTCATTTTAACTCTTGCTTTCTTGTCGCTCATACAAATTTAAAAAAGGATGAGTGTAGTAAAGATAGCCAGTTTTCTGGGAAATTAAGTGGGATCATTCTCCATAGATACATCCATTTTGGTAAAATGTATGCTTTTAGGATATTGATCCTACCTGACCAGGAAAATCCCATACTTTTCCAGTCCCTTACGTTTTTATTAGTTTGTGTTAGTAAAGGTAAAAAGTTGGCTTCTACTAGATCTTTTAAATCTGACGTTACTGGTATACCTAAATATTTTAGCCTGTCCTTGTTTTCTGGGATCCCAACATTTTGTACAAGAAAATTGATTACACTTTTGTTAAAAATTTTAGCTATGAATATGGATTTCTCTATATGCATTTTGTATCCTGCCACTTTAGAGTATTTATTTATCTAAACTGAGGTTTTTTGGTTCTTCTAAGGTTAGTAAGATGCAATTTATGTAAATATTTAATTTACTTTGTCCTAAGGAGTTCATAAATCCTTTGATTTTTTTATTTTATCTTATTAGAATCGCAAGGTGTTCTAACACCATTATGTCCAGTAAAGGGGATAGAGGGCACCCATGTCTAGTCCCATTTTCAGGGTTCGCATCCTGCAGGCAAGCGTGGGAACGGTGTTCTTGCACTGTTTTTACAGCAGGAACACCGTTCTCACTGTTCCTGAAGGTACTCCGCCCCCAAATGCCATCCCATGTTCCCCCTGTCATGGGGGGGCCCCCCAAGAGGTGGCCTGATGTACCCCCAGTGGGGCGGGCGCATGTCTCCCAGTCAGAAGTGGCGAGGGAGCTGTGCTCTCTCTGCTCCCTCTCGCCGTCGGCAGTCTACTGATGCCGGGAGCCGGAATATCACATCATATTCTGGCTCCCGGCATTAGCAAACGGCGCGCGGCGATAGGGAACGGATAGAACACAGCTCCCTCATCGTGTCTGACCGAGAGACAGGCGCCCGCCCCACTGGACCCCAGGGACAGGTCCATGCCAGCTCTCCAGGTAGGGAGGCTAGGTGGACATTTTTTAATTTAAAAAATAATAATTTGTGAATGTATGTGTGTGTGTCTGTGAATGTGTGTGTCTGTGAATGTGTGTGTCTGTGAATGTGTGTGTGTCTGTGAATGTGTGTGTGCAGGGTCGGACTGGGGATACAAAGCATAGAAAAAAAAAATGCATAAGTCATTGCACCATATATTGTCGCATGTAATATGTAAGGCTATGTCTTGCCACCCCCAGATGATTGAGTTATATATATATATATATATAGCTTTTTCTAATATAAAATATTGGTCCTTTCAGAGTAAAACGTTTAATTATACAGTAAGCATACTCACATGCAGACACAGACAGACAATCTCACTGACACACACAAGCTCATTGATACACAGCCTCATAGACAAACAAACAATCTCACTGATATACATAAGCTCATTGACAAAAACAAAAGCTCACTCACTAGCAGGCACACACACACGCAAGCAAGCCCACTCACTAGCAGGTGCACGCACACAGCTTAATGTAGTGGTTCTGGTGTCTATAGCCTGTCCCTGCAGGCTTTTCAATGTAAACACTGACAGACACTCAGACGGTCACTAGAGGTGCTTCCTGTGTCAGTGCGGATTGGCTGAGATCATTAAGCTTGAGGATCTCAGCCATAGAGGCAAGGGGGAGCTCCTCTGGCGGCACTGTCTCTGCTCCCCAGCGTGCAGCTTAATGAGACTGGGGCCGGTTCTCATTAAGTATTGCGCGATGGCGGGGGAGCACTGCCAGCTCCCCCTGCAGCTGCCAGAAGAGCCAGCTGTCTGCCCGGCCCCAGGTGCCGACAACCCACCAGGAAATTTGCCGGTAGGCCAGTCCGGCCCTGTGTGTGCACACATACATATATACACACAAATACACACACACACGAGTGTATATTATTTTTTGGGGGGGGCGGGTAATCTTGGGTGAGTTCCCACACTTTTTTCCCCAGGACTTGACCCCTGCCCATTTTTAACACTGAAGTTTTGTGATGTGAATCCTGACCCTGTTACTTTAGCTGATGGAGATTTGTAGAGAGCGGATACAGCTTGTAATATTGATCTAGTAATTTCAAATTGTTTTAAAGTGGCAAACATGAAACACCATCCAACCCTGTCAAACGCTTTCTCTGCATCTATTGACAGTAACATTAGAGGGGTACTATTAATCTCTGTTTCTTCTGATATGTTTATTATTGTTCTAAAATTGTTGATTGAAGACCTACTTTGTCATTATTAATTAATTGTGGCATGACTATTTTTAATCTATCAGCAAGGACATTAGATAATATTTTAATATCTGTGTTGATTAGGGATATAGGTCTATAATTGCCAATCAGTTCTAAGTATTTATCTGCTTTTGGGATTGGGACAATATTTGCTCTCAACAACTCTCCAGGACAGCTTCCTGTTTTCATTATATAGTTGAAAATGGTGGTAAGTTCCCTTTTAGTTGGTCTTTCATTCGTTTCTAGAATTTATTTGTGAAGCCGTCTGGGCCTAGGGCAGTCTTTATTTGGTCGGGTAGGATTTTTGGCATGGGTAAGTTTTCGAAGAATTCCTCGATCTCTTTTTCCCTGCCAAATATTTCTTCTGGTAGGTTATATAAATTCTTATAAAATCTCTGAAACACTTTACCTATTTTTTCTGGGGCCATTAAATAGGTTTGTCTTTTATTTTAAATATTACTAGGTTATGTTTCTCTTTTTTAAATTTATTAGTCACTAGTGTTTCTAGCTTTAGATACCACTTGGATTGTAGTGCTTCTAACTGCTTGGTTGCTTTATTCATTAGCTGAATATTTATCTGTTTTTCTGTTTCTGCAATCTTCCTTGCTATTTGTGTGGAAGGCGTTTTATTTATTTAAATATATATCTATATCTATCATATTTTTTTTGCAGTGGCTGCCATTTTTATCAAGTGGCCTCTAACTACACTTTTATAAGCGCACCAGACCATGATATCCGGTATACCTTTGATTTTATTTTCTAAAAAGAAAAGATTTGTTATATTCTTAATTTCTTCAACACTTTTTTTTTTACTTGTGTGTAGTATAACATCTTTTACACACCACTCTTTACGGAATGTATCAAAAGTGTCTTTGCATTCCAACATGATTGGGCTATGGTCTGACCATGCTATATCCTATATGTCTATTCTTTTAACAAGATATAGCATGGTCACATTACCCAGGATAAGGTAAATTCTTAAGTATGAATTGAATGTTCTAGAATAACATGTGTAATCTAGGTCGGAGCTTTGAAATGTGTGATATATATAAATCTCTTAGATTATAATTATTTAGTAGATTTTGCAATCTGTTAGTTTTCCTGCTTTTTCTGACATTCTGCTTCCTGTTTTGTTCTTAACTAACCAGCTTTTTAGATCTTCTGCACTATTAATGGGAGTAGTGTTCCGTTCATGTGATATAATAATTTTTGTGGGGAACCCCATTCGGTAATTAATATTGTTCTGTCTTAGAAGTAGTGTGCCATCAGAAAAGGTCTTCCTCTTTTGTCTGGTTTGCCATGACAAATCCTGGAATATTCTCAGGGTTTCATATTCCTCTGCGCAATTATAACTTCTTATAGCTCTTAAAATTTACGTCTTAGTTTTGGAAGAGGCGCAGCAGATCAGTACATCTCTTGAGAGATGTTCTGGGACGCCGTTAGGTTTATTCGCTCTGTGGCATCTTTCCATAATAGGGGTTCTGGGTTCCCATTCCACTTTCAGATTTTTAAAAAATGATTCTATGTATGGCTCCATATTTGTAGGATTTATTTGTTCTGATACTCCTCTGATTTTTAAATTGTTCCATCTTGACCGGTCCTCTAGGGCTATCAATTTGTACTCTATGTCAGCCATTTTTTTTCCCCAGCACCTTATGTTCTTCTTTGTGGATTTTTTCCTTTTGTTCCAGCCCATTTAGTTTTTCTTTTAACCCTTGGAATCGTTGATTAAGAGTCAGTAGTTCCTTCTTAATGTCCAGAGAATTAGCTTGGATTTCTTCTCTCAATTTTCCAAATTGTGTATCTAAGTGTGTAAGTAGGTGGTCATATTTTTTTCTTCCTTCTCTTGCCTCTTGGTTTTCCGCCATTTGTCCTTTGTTCATGGCCCTCTCTGATGGGATATTTGAGAGAATAGATTCCTCCAGGTTAGATTTATTACCTGATGGGTTTGGTGAGAAGAAAGAAAGGTGGTTTTCTGTTTTATTTTCAGGCTTTTTTCCCCTTTTTTAGGTTGTAACGGAGCTCCCTGTACTCCGACCGAGTACCCACCGTTAATGGATGCTCCTAGCGTTTCCTGAGGACTCCAAACACTGCAGCAGACACCACAACCACCGCAGACTCCACAACCGCCGTAGCTTCACTGGAGTCTCGCCGTCTTCCTTCCACCCTGGATCAGCTTCTGTCCTCCAGGACTGTGTGGGAAAGACCTCAAGCATCCAGGACTGTGTGGGGAAGACCTCTCCTCCAAGGAGAGCGTGTCAGGAACAAGCTCTTAAAAGAGCTAAGTGATTCAAGCTCAGGGGAGTATGCAGAACATAGCAATCCCCAGTGTGATTATACCAGCTCCCTCCAATAACGAGACAAGGCTACGTTTAGAGGGATCAAGAAGAACTGTCTAAACCTTTATTTCCCTTGGGACCATCCCATAGGGTCACCACAATAACATCGTTGTGAAACCTCAATAAAATCACAAACTGTCAAACCATAGCAGGCAACACACAGTGACTTATCACAACACAATGGCACATTTTTAAAGGGGTGGGGGAGACAATATTTAACAGTAAATATCTCACCTGCCTGCAGAATTAGCAATATGCAAATCTACCTGAATATGCAAATGAACCAGTCTTGCAATTCAGGTAGTGCATATTGCTGTTGCTACCAACAGAGGGCACTAGACAAGCTCCATAGCCAAACCCACCTAGTTGGTAGCAAACCTTAGCAGTACAGGAGAGCAAGCAATACATTTCACAGTACACACACACACACTATAAACAATTACATTACACACCCCCTGCACCTATAATGGGTACAGGGTGACTAAAACATAAGATAAACATAAGATAAATAAAGCAGCCTACATAAATAGTCTGTCTGAAGGTAGACTAGGGGCTTTAAAGCCAAATACATGAAAGAGTCATAGTCACAGGGGAGGAGGCTGGCAAGCAGGCCTCTCCAGAACCAAGTGGCGAAGGGCACTTCATCACATAGGTGTTTGCCATTTTGTGGTTTTTTTTTTTGTAGCTGTAACAGATTGCCTGGCACCCCAACTGGGTACCTCCGTTGAAGGATGCTCCTAGCGCTTCCTGAGGACTCCAAGCACTCTGGCAGACACCACAATCACCGAACCGGAGAAACAAATAAATTCTCCCAAGCATATGAATGCTGTAGACAGTTGAATAGGAACCATACGAATCGGTTTACTCTCCTAGCAGTCAAACTGGAATAGCATACAATAAATCCTTCCCCCAATAATGAGACGACACTTCACTTTGAGGGTTAGAACAGGAATCTGAGCGCACAAAACTACCGAATAGCGCTCAGATCCTATTCACACAGTTCAATTGCCATGGAGCCGAAGTCTTTAACTACACGAATGGGCTCCATGGCATAGCTATCTGGGTTAACACATTCACATAAAGTCTGGTCCATAGTCCAAAGGCAAGAGGCGGGCAAGCAGCCCCCACCAAGGACATGTGGCGAGGCCGGTTTCGCCACATTTCTCCCCTTTACCATCCAGACTAACAGGGTATCTGACCTCCTGCTGGTCAGTGCCCTGGTTAGTCCAGCAACCCACCCACGAAGCACAAACATCAATACAGCCCACCCACAATAACTGGTTACTACACCTAGATAAAATAGCAACTTGTCCATGTCCAGGTGCCTCACCACGGCTGTGCGGGGGGCTGGTAGACTGCCTTGGTGGGTTGCTGAGTGGGCAGAGACCAGCGGTACTCTGCCCGGGTGCCAGCGCTACCACTGAAGTAGCCTGGTTGGAGCCTGGTTGTGGGAGGGGGAGACCGACTGTCTCCCCTCTGGATACACTGCTCTGTGGCTGGGGGACAGGACCGACCGTCCCTACCCCTGGTGCTGCAAGTGCAGAGACTACGGTCCCATCTGCATAGTTGTGGGGCTTAACATCTCCCCTTGGTGGGTTAGGCTGCCGCTGGAGAGAGGGTGTAACAAGCTCCTCTCTCTGAACTGTAGACTGCCACTGGGGAGAGGGGGTAACAAACTCCTCTCCCTTACACACTTTCAACCGCTGGGGAGAAGGGGTAACAGGCTCCTCCTCCCTGACTCTCTCTGCTGGTGGAGAGGGGGACTTCAATATATTGCCCCGCTGCTGGGAAGCAAGACCGACTGTCTCTGCAGGACACACTGCCGCTGGGGAGGAAGGATGGCACCTTTGGCTCCCTGTGACTCACTGGACTGCTGGGGAGAGGGACCAACTGTCTCCTCTCCTAAGGACACACTCTGCCGCTGGGGAGGAAGGACAGCACCTTCAGCTCCCTGTGATACATACTGCCGCTGGAGATCTGGGCCGACCGCTCAGCATCCCTGTAGGGCCGGTAGAGAGACCGCCATCCCATCTCCACCTGCCATCTGTGGGTCTTCCCAGGACCAGTCTGTGAGGTCCCTCAACATTTGCGAGTAAGGACCACCTGCTACCGCACCTGGCAACTCCGGTTGCTGCTGGGGATCTGGGCCGGCTGCCCAGCATCCCGGTGGGCCCGGTGGAGAGACCTCGGACCCATCTCCACCTGCCTGTTGTGGTTCCTCACAGGACCAGTCTATGAGGACCCCTACTTCGGGTTCCTGCGGCCGCCTCAGGGGGAAACGGCTAGCCTCCTCGGATGCAGCCTCTACTCGGCTGCTGTAACACTCCTTCCGCTGAGCATAGTCTCTCTCTTTCGCCAGCCGGAATTCTCGGGCCAGCCTTGTGTTTCGCTCGGCCGTAACCTGGTTCCAGATCACACGGCGTATCTCCATGGGTACATCATCCCCATACTGGGCCACTTGCTGCCTCACTTCGGCCATCCAATCATCGCCAGAGCCTTCCATGCTTGTCTGCTCCAAGTCGCTGGATACCTCTGCTCCCAGGGGCGCTGCACGTGTGCTAGCGTTGCCCTCAATTTGTAACTCCACAAACGGTGTCTCTGAGCTGCTTTACCTCACACTAGGATGCCATCCCACCGCTTGCCACCAATGTAACGGATCGCCTGGCACCCCGACTGGGTACCTCCGTTGAAGGATGCTCCTAGCGCTTCCTGAGGACTCCAAGCACTCTGGCAGACACCACAATCACCGAACCGGAGAAACAAATAAATTCTCCCAAGCATATGAATGCTGTAGACAGTTGAATAGGAACCATACGAATAGGTTTACTCTCCTAGCAGTCAAACTGGAACAGCATACAATAAATCCTTCCCACAATAATGAGACGACACTTCACTTTGAGGGTTAGAGTAGTAAGTGTCCCCTGAGCAAAACACAACAATATTTATCCATCTACCTCAAATCCTCATAGACTGTAAGCTCACTCTTTACCTCATGTTAATAATCTGTATGTCAAATATCTCCTTTCTATAAAATAGCATTGAAAAAAAAATGTTGGTGCTATATAAATACCACCACTTGTCATTTCTGGACTGTAGAGGCAGTGATGAAAGCATTGGCAAGCAAATGCTATACTTTTCAATTTGTGCATAATTTTTCTTTGTTAATCAAGTGCCCTAGATGCAAATGCAACATGCTAACCGTCTTGTAATAAGCAACATCCAAGTCACTTTTGCTTTAGTCACTTTAAATTAGTGACACGCTTTGTAATATTAGTACTGCAAAACAGGTGTATCAGTAACCAAGCATTTTATCTATTGCACTGCACTATCGTGCTTTTGAAGCCAGTGCCAAACTGCATCCTTGTCAAAGGCACAGCTCAGACAGGAATTTGTCAAGTAAATTAAGTGAAGCACTGCAGAGATTTTACATTGGATAGGTGTGACATATTAAATATAGCTACATCAAGTTCAGCCTTCCTCACATTTGTCTTTCTGTTGATCCAAAAGAAGGCAAAAAAAAAAAAGTTTGAAGCACTTCCAAAGTAAAAACAACTAGGAAATAAATTCCCTCTTGACCCCAGAATGGCAGTCATATTTATCCTTGGCTGAAGAAGCTATATGGAACTGATCTTTTCTGAGTCAGTTTTGAAATCCTCTGAGGATATGTGGTCAAGGAAACAAACCTCTGTGACCTTGAATAGTATCTGGAGCAGGGCCACCACCAGAAGTTTTAGGGCCCCTAACTCAGCTCAGGGTCGGGGCCCCCTGGGGCCCGCCTCCAAATCCTGCCCACAGGAATACACACACAGACACACACACTGATACAAAAGGACACAGATGCACACACACACAGATACATACTAACAGACACACATACAGGCATACATACTGACACATACACACATATACAGACACAGGCATACATAGTGACAGACACATGCAGACAAACATGCATGAGGACATACAGACACATATATACATACAGACACCGACATACATACCGACATCCATACATTCATAATGCGATACATACATTCATACTAGCATACAGACATCCATACACAGACATATGTGCATACATGCATACACACACAGCTCATTTTTGACCACTTCCTCCCAGCAGCACTTTCTGCGGCTGCGTTTTTTTTTTTGTTTTTTTTTAAAGGGGACCGGTCGAGCTTTAACACGGCCATAGCGCTGACCGGGCCCCTGAAGATATAGTGCCCATCGGGTGGCCGGGCCCGTGACAACTATCATGGTTGTCACCCCCTGATGGTGGCCCTGATCTGGAGTGCTGAAGCTGCCTATCCATGTACTCATATGTCATCAGCTATTGGTTCAATAACATTGAGTTCACATAAGACTTTGTGTTGCTTACGTTAATATATTTCACAGATGCCTTAGCTTTCCAATTGATTGGAAAAACTTTCAAAACAATGTACAGTTGCAAGAAAAAGTATGTGAACCCTTTGGAATGATATGGATTTCTGTACAAATTGGTCCTAAAATGTGATCTGATCATCATCTAAGTCACAACAATAGACAATCACAGTCTGCTTAAACTAATAACACACAAATAATGAAATGTTGCCATGTTTTTATTGAACACACCATGTAAACATTCACAGTTCAGGTGGAAAAGGTATGTGAACCCCTAGACTAATGACATCTCCAAGAGCTAATTGGAGTTACATGCCAGCCAACTGGAGTCCAATCAATGAGATGAGATTGGAGGTGTTGGTTACAGCTGCCCTGCTTTATAAAACAAAAACAAAAAAAACAAAAAAAACCACACACACCAGTTCTGGGTTTGCTTTTCACAAGAAGCATTGCCTGATATGAATGGTGCCTCGCACAAAAGAGCTCTCAGAAGACCTACGATTAAGAATTGTTGACTTGCATAAAGCTGGAAAGGGTTATAAAAGTATCTCCAAAAGCCTTGCTGTTCATCAGTCAAGGGTAAGACAAAATGGTCTATAAATGGAGAAAGTTCAGCATTGCTGCTTCTCTCCCTAGGGGTGGCCATCCTGTAAAGATGACTGCAAGAGCACAGCACAGACTGCTCACTGAGGTGAAGAAGAATCCTAGAGTGTCAGCTAAAGACTTACAAAAGTCACTGGCAAATGCTAACATCCCTGTTAGCGAATCTACAATACGTAAAACACTAAACAAGAATGGATTTCATAGGAGGATACCACAGAGGAAGCCACTGCTGTCCAAAAAAAACATTGCTGCAAGTTTACAGTTTGCATAAGAGCACCTGGATCAGCAGTACTGGCAAAATGTTCTGTGGACAGCTGAAACCAAAGTTGAGTTGTTTGGAAGAAACACGCAACACTATGTGTGGCGAAAAAAAGCACAGCACACCAACATCAAAACCTCATCCCAATTGTGAAGTATGGTGGTGGGGCATCAGGGTTTGGGGCTGCTTTGCTGCATCAGGGCCTGGACGGATTGCTATCATCGAAGGAAAAATGAATTCCCAAGTTTATCAAGACATTTTGCAGGAGAACTTAAGGTCATCTGTCTACCAGCTGAAGCGCAACAGAAGATGGGTGTTGCAACAGGACAATGACCCAAAGCATAGAAATAAACCAACAACAGAATGGCTTAAACAGAAGAAAATACGCCTTCTGAAGTGGCCCAGTCAGAGTCCTGACCTCAACCCGATTGAGATGCTGTGGCATGACCTCAAGAAAGTGATTTACACCAGACATCCCAAGAATATTGCTGAACTGAAACAGTTCTGTAAAGAGGAATGGTCAAGAATTACTCCTGACCGTTGTGCACGTCTGATCTGCAACTACAGGAAACGTTTGGTTGAAGTTATTGCTGCCAAAAGGAGGTTCAACCAGTTATTAAATCCAAGGGTTCACATACTTTTTCCACCTGCACTGTGAATGTTTACATGGTGTGTTCAATAAAAACATGGCAACATTTCAGTCTTTTAGGTGCAGGAGAGTGACTTTCCCTAGGGTCCAGCGGTGGCTCAGGTGGAGAAATCACTCTGACTCCCTCTGCTTCCTCCCGCGTGGTTTGTGTGTTAGCTGGGAGGAGTGACGAGCAGTCACTTCATCCCAGCATGTGATGTAATGTAATAACAGGGGGCCCGGTTGCGCTGTTAAAGCGCCCAGCGCTGACTAGGCCCCCTTACAATCTACATCCATCGGGTGGCCCTGACAGCATGGGGCACCCAATGGACCCCTTGGACGGCGGCCTGGCGGAAATGGTGATGGCGGTACCCGGTCGCAGGGGTGCCGCCCTCCCAATCTTTCAAAATGAGGAAATCCCTACCGCCCACCTGGAATCCTGAAACGCCCACTAGTGGGCGGTAGGGACCAGGTTGACGACCCATGCTTTAGGCCTTACATCACAAAAAAAAAAAAAAAAAATCACATGTGTTGACAAAAGTGAATATTCACAACTCACCAATCTTGCACAAGACATAATGTATTTAGAATATCTAAGTGTTTGGTTCAAAAAATGTAAGCTCTGCATGGATGGAGATGTGAATCTGCCCCAGTCTATTCAAATGCTGAACCAGACAACAATGGCTTTTAGATTGCTTCAACAATCTCAAGCTCTATTCTTTGTGTCTGTTCCCAAATAGGACTATCTGGCACTGTCCCAGAGATCTCATCAGCTCACCTGAATATAACTTTAGTTTTGTGTCACTTAGCAGAAGCAGGTCTTCATGTGCCAATTTAATTTTGTCTCTCAGCCTCATTACATCACAAGTAGTAGAAGAATCAAGTTGGCATGACTGGGACTGCTAATGAGCAGTAAAGATGACTTAGTATTAGTAAATTATGCCCCTACTCGCTATAACGCGAGTAGGGGCAGGTCTATTAAACAGTGACCAATCTGTGGCTGCTCACTGTTAAATAAAAAAAATAAAAATAAAAAAATAAAATAAAAAAAAGTCCCCCCTCCCGAACCCCCACCCACGACACGCAAGTGGGGGTTTTTAAACTAAAGGGGGGGGGGCCTATTGCCCCCCCCTCCCCCGAGCGGTGGGTGGGGGGCCCTAAATACTAATAAGGGGGCACCTAATGTCCTCCCTGCTGGCCCCCCATCCCTGAGTAGTGGGTGGGGGCCCTACAGTAAAATAAGGGGGGACCAGGGGTGTACCTAGAGCATTTGGCACCCGGGGCGGATCCTGTGCTTGGCACCCCCCCCAAAAAAAAAAAAAAAAAAAACCTGTAAAAAATGTTAAAGGTTTTATTTCTTTTATTTTTACAATTTGTAAACTTTGCAAAACCGCTGTCAGCCCCTCCTACAAAACCTTTGTCCTGCCCTTCTACAAATCCTGTACTGCCCCATCTACAAAACCCCCGCAACCCCCTTCCACAAATTCCCTGCTTATCCCCCCTTATAAAGACTCCTGTCCCAATACAAAACCCCCACCCCCTTCTACAAAATTCCTGCAGCCCCACACACACATTTACAGGCAGACAGTCACACACACAGTCACAGGCAGACAGTCACACATACACATTTCCTCCGTGCGGCCAGTTTATCAGCTGTTTGCTTGAGTGAGCTGTACTGGCCGCACGGCACCCTAACTACCATGGGACACTGTGCGGCCACAGCTCACACAGCCTCCTCCAGCCAGGGCCGGTACAAGGATTTTTGCCGCCCTAGGCAAAAGTAAAGTTTGCTGCCCCCATGTGACATCACAATGCCCCAGCCATATGATTTGCCATGTTAACTAACGCCAGTGCTGCAGTGCCGCCGTGTTTACATTAAAAGGCCTGCAGGGACAGGCTAGACACCAGAAGCACTACATTAAGCTGTAGTGGTTCTGGGGACTATAGTGTCCCTTTTAATGTGAGGTAAATTAGAGATTAGTGCCACAAATAATATACTAGATTGCCTACTTACAACCAGATGAGGATGATGATGGGCTCTAGCTGCAGTCTGGCTCCACTGGTCTGGTGCAGAACAGGCTCTCTGGAGGCGGTTTGTAACTGTGGTCACAAAAATCAATGTTCTGGGAGAACGGGAAGCAGCTCCATTTTTTGGGGGTCCTTTACACAGCTCAAGGTCTGGGTCCCAGGGTCCACCTTCATGTTCCACCAATGAGTTTGTTCACAGGGGGTGGAGTGTGTAGGGGATGTCCTGATATGTGTGTAAGGAATGCATTGTGTGAAATTGTGTTTGTATGTGTAAGGACTGCAAGGTGTGTTTCTGTGTATGTATGGGATGCATTGAATGTGTGTATATGATGAATGTCAATCTCTCACCCCCTCCCCCCTTCTTTCTCCACCCCCTCCCCCCTTCTTTCTCCCCCTCCCCCCTTCTTTCTCCCCCTCCCCCCCTGTAGCGTGGCCGAGCCCAGTATAGCCGGCGGGTACAGGGAGCTTTTGTTTCCTGTACCCGGCCGGACTGACAGGAAGTGAACACTCAGTGTGCACTTCCTGTTAGTCCGGCCGGGTACAGGAGACAGCTGCTCTCTGTACCCGTCGGACCATGCTGCAGTGAGGGAGCTGACAGGAGCGCTCCCTCCTGTCAGCCTCTCCTCAGGCTGCGCCCAGGCGGTGCGGTCCGCCCTCATGGACGCACCGCCTGGGCAAAGCTGCAGCCGCCTGAGGCTCTTTACAGAGCGCTCGGGCGGCTGCAGCATGGGGGGAGGGGGGGGGCGGGGGCTGGCCATGGCACCCTCCACCCGGCTGGGGGGGACCTAATGTCCTCCCCCCTGAGTGGTGGGTAGGGACCCTAAATACTAATGAGGGGGAAGGGGGAACCTAATGTCCTCCCCCCTGGCTCCCACCCCTAAACGGCGGGTGGGGGCCCTAAATTGGAATAACTAATTTGACTCATAACACTCTGATGGGTTACTTAATCCACCAGAGTGTTATGAGTCAAATTACACAGCATGGGAAAATTCCAAAGAACTTTCCCACCCTGTGTAAAATGACAGAGCACTCTGGTGGTTCTCAAACCAACCAGAGTGCTGTGACAGGTAAATGTAGAGACTTATCTGTCAGTCTCTTCATTTACCTGTCAGAGCACTCTGATTGGATGGCTTAAACCAAATCAGAGTGCTCTGAGCCTAATTGAAGCCTTGCTCCGCCCTGCAGAGCTCAGTCTGCGCGGAGCCCTCGCTGGGTGAAGATGTTTTTGTTTTGTTTTTTTAAATTGCATCTGTTATTATGGTTTATTTGGTCTTTTTTGGGGCAGAAAAAAAAAAAAAAGGGAAGAAAACTTCAAATGGTAAGTTTTATTTTTTACAGGTACTTAGTTAAAGCCCCCCCCCTCATTATTTTTAATGTGAGGGGGGTAGGTAGGGAAAAAAAAAAATTGGGGGTGGAGGAAGCTGGTCAGAGGTGGGGATGAAGGAAGGACAATAGGTCCCCCTTATTAGTATTTAGGGCCCCCACCCACCACTCAGGTGTGGGGGCCAGGGGAGGACATTAGGTTCCCCCCTTATTAGTATTTAGGGCCTCCACCTGCCGCTCAGTAAGTTTGGCTGAAAGACCAATTTAGGTCTTTCAGCCTTTTGGTAGGTAACTCCCTAATACTGTGGGAGTTATCTATTAAGCGGCTGCAAGAGAAGTCCCGAATTTCGGAATGCCGAACCGAAAATTTTCCTTATGCACGTGCCTAATTTATATCTTTTGTCTACTGTATGTAAAAAAATAGCTTATTCCTGTTATACTACCATTTCAGACCTTGTGTACTGTCTAAAGCGTTTCATTTTCAACTATTGTTATAAAGGATGAGCGAATCAAAAATGATAGAAAATAAAAAAAGTGTAATTTTATAAGACCTTAAGGAACAATGATGCAATAATTACCAGTAAGGACTGTTTCTCTGCTGTTAACAGGGGAACTCTGTATTATAAGATACCTGGTGCTCCTCTGTCAATTGCAGCCAAAATTAGGGCTGACATGAGCTGCATGCAGAGCTGAAAATGAGCACTGAACTCAGTTTTGTTTTTTAAATTGGTATTTAAATCCCCAATTCCCCATTAAAGAATTGTGTTGTGAACAGAATTAAATTTTTGCTCACACTAGGGAGACACAGATATGAATTGTCAGCCTAGCCCTTTTTTAGTGGCTGCAGACTGACTGAGGATCTGCATGCATCGCTCAAATTGAGCACAGAAGGCAACAATTAAAATGGGGATTTAAATCCCCATAGACTACAATGCAGTGTGAACAAGGTTAAATCCTTGCCAACACCAAGGAGACAGAATATAGCCTCAGATTGACAAATTAGTTGTGTGGAAGTGTTCAAAGACAGCATTGCATACAGAGCACCATGGCTGAATAAGCAAGTTTAGTGGTTCTCTGACCATCTTGTGTATGAGTAATACCCATGGTCTGATTATACCTTTACAGTGCCCTGCTGCATATCGTCATGGCTTTTAGATCCATGATGGGCTTTGCCACTTGCCCAGCACTGATCACAGTGTAACAGCAATGCCTTATTCAGTATGTGTTATGCGTGAGTAAGTAATCAGTAACACAGCTGCAAGGTTAGAATATTTTCCTTTAATAGTAAAGTATTCAACTTAAATAGCAAAATAATATCTCCAATAAGGATATGGAAGGCTTCTGCAATATCAAAGTACGAATTCAGCTGAGGAGTAATGCAGAATAGCAGCACTAATAGCAGGCAATAGATAACAAAAGCAGGAAGTTCAAATCCAAAAGAAAGCGCTGCAATCTTTAGGTAAGTAGCATAGTAGTAAACTTAAATTAGATGAGAAGGGTCCTTTAACAAGCTGGGTCCCTTGGGATTGGGAAATGCAGCTTTAACAGTAGATCAGTCCGAGATCAAGGACAGGAGAAGGCAACAGAATCCGTTCTACAGTCCAGAGGTTCTGTACACAAAAGCAATAACGAGAGGAGCTTAGTAGGCACAAGAAACACGGAAGTAACTTTACAAATTAACTAAGCACTTCAATTCTGGCGCGGCTCCCCTATAAGGCATCAGAAGATCGCATCATAGAGGTGCGGAGACCTCTGTATACCTGGAAGTGTACAGAAACGGAGCGACTGTAAGATCTGACAGTATTACAGGGATCTGTCATGCTAAAAACTACCAACAGATGGCAGCAATATATACCGCTTGCTACTATTTTCGGACATTAATTTGTCCTGACTTAACGAGTTCGTCATATGTCTAGGATTTCAGTTTATTTTTGGTAGTTACCGGCCACAAACTAAAATAAGTGAAATACTATTTCAATGAGAAACTATTTTACCTGCAAAGGACTCTAAGGGAATCAACATTTAAAAAAAAAAAAAAAAACCAAAAAAAACCCAAACACTTTCTATCAACTATTTGATTCTTGTTACATGCTGAGGTCTCACTGACCCCACACATTTTTTCTTCATGTTTTTCATAGAAACTACATCTCCTAACATCAACTTGTAAATTGCAATTGGTGTTGCTGGTTCTGTGCTTTTTGTGGGGCTCCTTTGCTTTGTATTCAGCAATTTTTAAACCAGCATTGTTGCTGAGTAAATAGCAAAATGTTTATAGCAATAGCAAAAACTGAACAGTTAGGCTAACATGGTTGGATGGATATGTACGCACTTAAAATTTAATATTAACATAGCCATATTTTTACACAATTATTTAATCGTAACATTGACAGGTGCAGCTCTATCCATAGAAGGGTTTTAGAGGTTTACCACCCAGAGGGGAAGTTGAATAATGCTTTTATGTATTTAATTTTAGTATGTATCAAACAGTGCATCACAACAGAAGAGTATATTTTCAACTATTATTCATAAACTGAAAATCATGGAGAACTGCTAGGATAACTACATAATTTAAGGATACAATTTAAAAAAAAACAAAAAACTATGTTTCCAATGTGACATAACATCTGCACATCTTTTCTCAATTAATCTCAAATGCCAGTTTAGTGAATCACCCAAACAAAAGGAACATCACAGTGTAGACAAGGGTTTTTATTCACAACACATTGTTTTGAATTGACAGCCAAATTGTAAAATCTAGGTAAATCCCCAAAAAAATCCAGGCATTTATTTTACATCTCTTGTCTTCTCTACATATTTAAATAAGAGTATAATACATGCCAAAATACAGCATATTGAATAAGTGTTGTAAAGTGAGAATATTGGTAAATATAATTTGAGGATGTGGTTTCAAATGTTGTAAAGTTGTGAATTAGTTAGGACTGTTGAAATAAAGCTCTGTATGTTTATTTTTTTGCTGAGCATCAGAGCAGCCAAGTAGCAGAGAGTAGTTACACAAGATACAACAGTAGGTAAGCGCTAATTTACAAACAATATGTAGGTAGGCAGCAACCTTGAGGAAAGGAATCCCTCCAACCCTTCAAGGAAACAGAAAATATAACAAACAGGCAAGGCTGCGCCAATTAAATAAGTGATAATAGTTCAAAAATAAAGTCACAAGAACAGTAGGGTAAGATTAGAGTGCTGGTGGGGAGTTATCCTGAGGACAACTCCCCACCAGCACTCTACTCTTACCCTGCTGTTCTAGTGAGACTTTATTTTTGAACTATTATCACTTATTTCATTGGCGCAGCCTTGCCTGTTTTTGTACTAAGCAAAGAGTAGTGCATGGTAGTTCAACAAAATCTGGGGGAGTTTGATAGCCCATGAAAATGGACTTTAAAATTAGATTTTATACTTTGTAGGTCAGTATGAAAGAAAAGCCATTGTATAGCTTATATTTCATTGATACATTTTCTCATGGATTTAGGACAGTGCATTTATTTTAATTACACAACACTCAAAACTGGTAAAGCAGGATCTTCACATACAAATTTGTTCTATATGCTACTTTCTATATTTCTCTTTAAAGGTGCAACCCATAGCTTCACAATGTGGTTTTCAGTCACCAGTGGCCTCAATGAATGCCCAGCTCCTTACTAATCCTGGCAAAGGTAAGTTGATTTGTTTTATTTGAACTATAATGGAGGTAGTACATTGAATCCATTGCTGGATTTTTTGTGAAATATTTTGATCGTTTGGACTATAAAGATTAGACTTTTACACACATGCATTTCAGATGGGAAGAATTAATCAAGTGTCTTAATTTACAGTTAAATGAATCGATCCATCCGATTTTCTGTGGAGTCTTATTCTTATGAATTAGACTCCACAGACAAATCCAGGATAGATCAAGTAATTTGGGCACAGATTAAAAGGCATTTGATTGGTTTGTCCCAGTTGAAAATTATTTGTGCACAAGTTTAATAAAGACTATAAACTAAGTGTTTGCTAGCTGATCACAGCTTTTGTATTTAAAAGGAGCACTATAAACATGTATTCTTGTCTCTACAGCGTTCACTAACCCAGTCCTCATGGACCACCAACAGTCCAGGATTTATGTGTGTCCCTGTTTTATTCCAGTAGATATACTGACAAAACCTGGATTGTTGGTGGTCCATGAGGACTGGTTTGGGTAACACTGATCTAGCCCCTTTACCCCTCTTCCCTCCCTAAATATAGTCAAATCAAACTTGTATTTAAGTTTGTAGGTGCTGGCTCTACCCCTGTCTGCTGACATCAACAAAAGTGGTGGTCTGAGCCAATCACAGTACTTTCCCATAGGATTGACAGACTGTCAAGGAGGCAGATGAGGGGTAGAGTCAGCACAAGTCAAGTACAGCCCTGGCCAATCAGCATCTCCTCATAGAGATGAATTGGATCAATGCATCTCCATGAGGAAGGTTCAGTGTCTGCATGCAGAGGGTGGAGACATTGAATGGCAGTACTGCTTACTCTGCAGCACTGTCACAGGAAGCAGCCATCTAAGGAGTGGCCAGTGGAGTTATCACTAGGCTGTAATGTAAACACTGCATTTTCTCTAAAAAGACTGTTTACAGCAAAAATCCTGAAGGGAATGATCATAGGCGTGCGCACGGGGTGTGCCGGGTTAGCCTGGGCACACCCTAATCCCCGTGCGCCACGCATGGATCGAGGCCGGCAGGGAAGATCAAAATTTCTCCCCTGCCGGCTCAAGCACAACAGATTGCTGGCGAGAGAGGCTCTGAAGAGCTCCGTTCCGTTTGGATACGGAGCAAACAGCCTCCAGGCTGCACGCAGGGCAGCCCTCTCGCGATCGCTGATATTTTCAGAGCGTTGCCATGGTAACCCGCGGCAACGCTCTGAAACTCCAGCTCTCGCGAGAGAAAGGCATGGTCTGTACCCTGAGGAGGTACAGACCACATCACTAGCCCACTGGATCACCAGGGATGATCAGCAGCGTGCTCCCTCTCCCCCCCTGCAAAGGTAATAAGGTAACAAAGGGAAAGGGGAGTAAGTTTTTTTTTATTTTATTTAAATAATGAAACACTCAAAATATATACATAAACCATACCCCACCACTTACTCACTACACCCTATATACACACTGCACCTACACACACTATACACCTTATATACACCCCCTACACACTATACCCCTATACATAACACTACACCCCCTGCACCTAAACACACTATATACACCCTACACACTATACCCTATACATAACACTACACCCCCTGCACCTACACACTATACCCCTATACATAACACTACACCCCCTATACTACACACTATACCCCTATACATAACACTACACCCCCTGCACCTACACACACTATATACACACTATACCCCCATACATAACACTACACCTCTGCACCTACACACACTATATACACACTATACCCCCATACATAACACTACACCCCCTGCACCTACACACACTATATACACACTATACCCCATACATAACACTACACCTCTGCACCTACACACACTATATACACACTACACCCCCTGCACCTACACACACTATATACACACTACACACTATACCCCTATACATAACACTACACCCCCTGCACCTAAACACACTATATACACCCTACACACTATACCCTATACATAACACTACACCCCCTGCACCTACACACTATACCCCCATACATAACACTACACCCCCTGCACCTAAACACACTATATACACCACCTACACACTATACCCCTATACATAACACTACACCCCCTGCACCTACACACTATACCCCTATACATAACACTACACATACACACTATACACTCCCTGCACCTACACACTATACCCCTATACATAACACTACACCCCCTGCACCTACACACTATATACACACTATACCCCCGCACCTAAACACACTATATACACCCCCTACACACTATACCCCTATACATAACACTACACTCCCTGCACCTACACACTATACCCCTATACATAACACTACACCCCCTGCACCTACACACTATACCCCCATACATAACACTACACCTCTGCACCTAAACACACTATATACACCCCATACACACTATACCCCTATACATAACACTACACCCCCTGCACCTACACACTATATACACACACACACACACACACACACACTATACCCCCATACATAACACTACACCCCCTGCACCTACACACTATACATAACACTACACCCC
>OW240917.1:208934927-208950584 GCA_933207985.1 Pelobates cultripes
CGATAGTGAATTACAGCACCCAAGAAGGAATGGGCTGATGGAGAAGAAGGTCTTGGCTCAGGATAAAAAGGTGAGATTTCTTTCTTTCTCTGTTGGAAATATTAGAGTGTATGCATTATATCGTCTTTGTGTATTATTTGTAGCTACAACATAACACCACTTTTTAGTGCATCTCTTGACCTATCCTTTTTAGTTCTCTTTGCTCAGACATAACAACTTCAAACCCATGTGCAATTTAAACAGCTAAAAACAGCCCAGAGCTCATTATTGAGTTGCCTGGCACTTTCACATGATACTAAGGTTCACAAAAGCACACAGGTTCTTAATTACCTACATGGTCTTGAGTTGGAGAATTGCATCTGACCAAATATGACTTAAAGGACCACTATAGTGCCAGGAAAACCAACTCGTTTTCCTGACACTATAGTATTAATAGGTCCCCCCCACCCTCAGGGTGCCCCTCCCGCCGGGCTGAAGGCTGAGGAAGGGGTTAATCCCTTACCTTTCTCCAGTGCCGGGCTTCTTCAGTGCTGGGGACTCTCCTCCTCCAAGAGTCGCGCGCAGTCAGTCCATCCATAAGCATTCTCAATGCTTTCCTATGGACGCTGGCATCAAGCGCGGAAGCGCCTCTAGCTTCTGTCAATGAGGCAGCCACTAGAGGCTGGATTAACCCTAAAGTAAACTTAGCAGTTTCTCTGAAACTGCTATGTTTACAGCAGGCAGGGTTTACCCTAGATGGACCTAGCACCCAGACCACTTCATTAAGCTGAAGTGAAGTGGGTGCCTATAGTGGTTCTTTAAAGGAACACTGTTCTTACTATAACAACTTTATCAAAATGAAGTTGTTATTGTGCCTACAGTTGTAGAGGGTTCCTTGTGGCCCCAAATGACAGTATTTTAATAATAAGAAGGCTTGGAAGCACACGTCAACCTTGCCTCCAGAGTTATAGATGCATTGCAGTGAGCGCCGCCCAGACACTCCAGGATGAAGTTAGGTGAGGAGGAACTGTGGTAGTCTCAGCGCTGGAGAAAATGTGTGTCGTTTATTTATTTTTGTTTTATTTTGTGTTGAAATTGCAGACAGGGGCCCTAAAATTAACTAGGAACATTAAGACTATCATCATAGGTCATTGGTACCCAGGATATGTAGAGAAAATATATATTTACTTACATGTTTGCATTACATATTTATACTCACAGCAGCTAATGCATGTAATTTCTTTTTTTTTTAGTTAACCCAATCACTTTTATTACGTTTTTAAAACTATGGATAGGAATGTATGAATCAAATAATTTCAAATGTTTTTTAAATAATGTTTTGAGGTGACAGCAGGTTGGGTAATCAGTGTTGCTAATCTATTGTCATTACTGTCAAGTGTGTAGCCTTTCTAATCCCTATATATACAATTTAGCTGTAAGTGTCCCTTTTTGTTTTTCTCGTTAGACACATGTCAGAAGTTCAAGTGTTACAGGCACTGCAGAAAAAGGAGATTGAAGAATTGTACTACAGAATGGGAAAAGTACCTCCTCCAGGTATTGTGTCTCCAGCAGCCATGCTTTCCAGTCGACAGAGGCGCCTTTCAAAAGGCAGTTTCAATCAATCAAGACGAAACAGCCTGCAGAGGCTAGATCTTTTATCAGCAACAGGTAAATTGTCTAAGGCTGGTTTACCACATACCATACATTTTTTATTTTCATTTTTGGAAACAAAGGGCACATCATATTGTGCCTAGTTTACTAATATTAGTATTTAATTCCATTACAATCTTAATAACTTTGTGTCAGTAGCAGTTAAAACACAAAAGCATTAAGGGACACGCAAAGCACCATTATTATTATTATTATTATAGCCCCAATTATTATTATTACCACAATTTATTTAGCCCCAACAGATTCCGTAGCGCTTTACAATATTATGAGAGGAGGGATTTAACTATAAATAGGACAATTACAAGAAAACGTACAGGAACAATTGGTTGAAGAGGACCCTCCTCAAACGAGCTTACAGTCTATAGGAGGTGGGGTATAAAACATTAGGACAGGAAATGGCACTCAAATAAGGTGGGAGTGAAGCAGAGCTGGAGGAGAGAGTAAAGTCCTGCCCTTTAGGAGAGAGCAAGAGACAGGTATGTGAGGTAGAGGTTACTCTGGAAGGCCATAAGCATTCCTAAGGAGACTGTTTTTAAGGCACTTCTTAAATCATTGAAGACTAGGGGACAGTCTCATGGCAGTAGGCAGGCTATTCCATAGGAAGGGAGCCGTCCGCGAGAAGTCCTACAAGCGTAAGTTGGCTGTACAGGTGCGGACAACGGACAGGAGGTGGTCACGGACAGAGCTGAGAGACCGAAAAGGGGCATACCTATGGATCTGTGAAGAGATTTAAGAGGGGCTAGAATTGTTAAGTGCTTTATTGGTATGGGTTAGCACTTTGAATTGACTCCTATAGGATACAGGAATTCACTGTAAGGACTCACAGAGGGGTGAGGTGTGAGAGGACCGACTAGAGAGGAAAATCAGTCTGGTGGCAGCATTCATTACAGACTGCAGCGGGGTAGTACCGCTGTTGGGAAGACCAATTAGGAGAGGGTTACAATAATCCATGTGGGAAATTACCTTACCAGAGCATGGACAAGCTCTTTGGTAGCATCTTGCGTAAGAAAGGGACGGATGCGGGCTATGTTTTTAAGACAGAATCTACAGGATTTGGCAACACACTGGATGTGAGGCTCAAAGGTGAGTACAGAATCAAGTATGGTGCCAAGACAGCGCGCTTGCAATGATAGACTTATGTGGATACCACTAACTTGAAGGGAGAGTGAAAGAGGAGGAACAGTATTAGGAGGAGGAAAGACAAGGAGCTTAGTTTTAGAGAGATTGAGTTTCAGAAAGCGTGAGGACATCCAGTCAGAGATGGAAGAAAGGCAAGCAGGATGGCAGGGGAAAGGTCCGGGGTGGAGAGATATATCTGTGTGTCATCAGTGTACAGGTGGTAGTGGAATCCAAATGAGGTAATAAGTTTGCCAAGGGAAGCAGTATAAAGAGAAAATAGAAGGGGACCAAGGACAGAGCCTTTGGGTCTCCAACAGAGACAGGACGAGGGGAGCAGGGATCATTAGAAAAGGAGACACTGAATGAGCATTGGGAGAGATAAGAGGAAAACCACGAGAGCACAGAGACCGAGTGATTAAAGAGTTTGAAGAAGAAGAGCATGATAAATGGTGTCAAAGGCAGAAGAGAGGTCAAGAAGAATTAGAATGGAGTAGTGGCCTTTGGATTAAGTTGTGTTTAGGTCGTTAGTAACGTTGATAAGAGCAGTCTCCGTACAGTGGAGAGGGCGGAAGCCAGATTGAAGATGGTCAAGAAGAGAGTTGGAATTGAGGAAGTGAGACATACGGGTAAAGACAAGTCTTCCCAGAAGCTTTGAGGAAAAAGGGAGCAGGTATATTGGACGATAGTTATAGGGGAAGGACGGGACAAGAGATTTTTTTATTTCAGGATAGGTACTACAATGGCATGTTTAAGGTCATAACACCATAACAACCTTAGCTTAAGGGAACATTAGTGCAAATGTGTATTCCTAACTTTATAGTGTCGTACTCAACCCTGCAAGGCTTAAAAGTAATTTACTCATCTTTTACCCCATACTGCATTGCTTCTCTGTAGCTGGCCCTGCCTTCTTGGCTGTGATAGTCAGTCTTGATTATCTCAGCCAATCCAATGCTTTCCCATAGGAAAAATGCAGCACCACACTAACCAGCTAGTCTCTATGAGGCCATATGATTGAAATAGCTCAGTTTTATTTATCTATTTTTGTGGCTGTCAGAGTAACAGCAATTAGAAACATTTTAACTTGCAGGGTTAAGACTAGAGGGACATGGCCCTCAGACCACTTCATTGAGTTGAAGTAAATGAGAAATGAGGAATATATTGCACTCTTGATAATCTCCAAAGTAAAAAAACATAATCCTTGTAGTTGCTTATTTATGGTGAAAAAAACATCATAGAAATACACTAGGCAGAAAACAAAATAATGTACAAGGAAAATAAATCCTAATACAGGCAAAACAAATAACTTGGGGACACCACAAAGCAAGAATACACATTTTACATCTAGTAGGCTGAAGAAGTATCTCCTATTAGACACGAAATGCGTATTTATTGCTTAGTCGTATTTCTCCATTATTTGTTTAGCCTGTATATGTACTACTAACCAGGCCTTAAAAGTAACTCCACATTGGAAGCCTGAAGAATATATGGCATACTCACGGAGGTAAATTTCTTTCTGCCAGTTGCTGGTGGTGAGCAGAAAATGTGCCCTGAATAGATATTATATAAAATATGAGAGAGAGAACGAGAGAGTGTATTGGCAAGCAGAGGTATCCATATTGTATGTTACTTCATTAGGCTTCCTGTTTCATGTATAAGCCTTTCTAGTGTAAATTAATATGTGCTTCATATTACTATTTACAGGGATTATTAGAAAGAATTCACTTGGAGGGAGCAGCTCAGGTTCCCAGGAGCAGCGTTCAAACAAAGGGGTCACATTCTCAGGAGATGTCACCAGAATGGTGAGACAGATGTGATGATATGCAAAGTTGAACAATTTGTTAATGCTGAAACCATGGCTGACTTGTAGGTAACTATTAATTTTGCCCAGGTCAAATGCTGGATCTCAAAACCCTCAACTACTTTCTCAAGGTAAACCTTCAAGAAACTCTGTCATTTAGTCCATAATTGCCATTTCACAAACTAAGGTAGATCTTATGGATATAAACCTTCACATTCTGATCAATCCTGATGACTACTAATTAGTTCACTCTGATGTTCAATTTTACTAATGCTCCATGGGTTTTCCCCAAAATAGTTGATTGATGTTTTATGCTGTTCATCCAAAAAAAAGGCAAAAAATCAAATTATAGTAACTTCCAATTATATCACAAAAAAAGTAAAAACTCCATAATGGCAATCAGATTTTTAATTGGATCAATAACCTGTTCATATTCATTATATCATTGAATACTCTGTTATTGTTATTTTTAATAATAATAATAAAGCTAATAATAATAAAGCTTGCACAAACGCTTCCTGAGAATCTGATAAGGCAACCTCTTTTGGTAGAGAAGTCTGCATCTTTAGTGTGTTTACTGTAAAGAACGCCTTTCTTCCAAGTTCAATGGGTTACCTCTTGTCTGTTGTATATTCCAGCTAATGAAATGTCTAGTCAGTAGCAGAAGTAATGCTGAAAACACATTGATAACATGTATATGAGTATATTTGAGTCTCCTTATCCTTAGATACAGTCTTATAGGAAAGTTGCTACAAAATAGATACAAACAAGATTTTGTGCATACACCAGTTTATGTACCAACCTCCCCAAGAGGTCTCAGTTCTATGATAAATAAAAGACTTGGTGTGAGACTGTTTCTCGCAGAAGTATACCTGTGCCAAACGGATCTCACAGGAGATGCTCGCAATGGTGGAATGGTCATTACTGCCTGTAGAGTTGAGGTTTCCTTATCCTTGTCATGGGACTCAAACCTGGGGCTCTCCAGGTTTCATCTACATCTAAGCTGCTGTAGGTCTCCAAGTCTACATCCATTTGAATAATGTAATGGTGGTTACTTGTGTTGTCCATCACTGGAGAACACAAAGCCCACTGGTTGCGCCTACCACAATGTTTGGCCATGTACCTTAGGGTGAGATTTATGTGTAATTGACCATATTTATTTACAAATCAGACATTTAATCTAGTTTTAAGATTGCCATATGTCCACTTAAGAAGAGATTACTATAAAACCATACATGGTTCATCTTAAATAGTAAAGCCTTAATAAATCTTTATGTATTATTCAAATAGATTATTCATATTCCATATTAAGATCATTTTGTTCCTATAAGAATTGTATACAATGACTAAAAAAATTATTTTAACGTATTGCATATGGGTTTTTTATTTCCAGCACAATAAAATGTTGCCATTTCTTAATAAATTATGAGCAGGGATATGTACTTAACTATGGAATTATATGGAATTAAAATACTAATTGCAAAACTGAGGCCAAAGAAGCTGAGTATCTCTAAACATTCCATTCTCTCAGCTATAGTCACAGCTTGGCCTAAATTTCACAAATCAGTATTTAGTTCAATAAACCCAATAGATTATAGGTTAAGAAGAAGCAAAGAAAGAAAATTTACAAAATATAACAGATAAAACCAAAGGTTCATTTTATTTAATTTTTTATGAAATCAATAGGTTTATCCATGTTTTTTTTCTTTCTTTCATGCAACAAAGGTTCTATCATACAAAACTGTGAGAGTGTCAGTTAGAGGAGGTGGTGACCTCTGTGGGGAGTGTACTCCTTGCTGTCAGAGAAGTAGAACAAACATTTTGCCTAATGCAATGCATTTTCTTTAATCTATTTTAGATAACAACTGGTGGATTTCACAATGAAACTTGTGACCATGATGAAAAAGGAAAAGTAAAGGTACTATAAATAGTTTACATCTATATAAGTAATAGAGCTCATCAATGCATTCAGTACGAAATGCAGTGTTATCAGTGTATCTACTTATTCTTTATATGTTGAGATAATAAAATAAGATGTGCTGGTTGTATAGCATTAAATATATACGTCAAAATAATTATTGTGTGCAAGCTTTTTTAAACAAACATTTCACCGAATCTTTAATTCACTAAACAGTGAAATATTAAATGACAAGCAAATTGAACAAAATCATTTCTAGAAATTTTCGTGTTGATTTTCCATTTGTAATCAGCTGACACATTAATTTTAGTGAATTGTCCTCAAGCATGTAACCTAATGTTTGAGAACTACAGACACAGGAGCATATACACACACACATTTAGCTTTCTTTCTGTCCAACTGAATATCCCACTTGCAGTTCTGCTGAGTTACCTATTGCTGCGGCTTGTGAATGATATGCAAATATGTAATATAGTCAGAAAGAAATATAGCTTGCATATCAAATTAACTTGCACTATTCACATTTGTGTGCAAATAAAGGTAAAACATACCACTAACACCAAAGTATAACATTACTGTCAGTGCTTAAGCAATAATTTTTAATCATGTAATGGATGAATAAAATGTTGTTTTTTTTGAGGGGTGGGGGGGGTGGCTGTGTTGAAATAAGAGGATTATTAGCATTTTTTAGCATTCTGTTATGGCCAACCAATACAGCATATCCTTAAAAGTTATACAGTGTGGATAAATGTCAAATGTAGATTTTAGACAGTAATGTGTTATTATTTGTACTGTTCGATATTTCAAGGAAAATCTCTCCTTTTTATTCTTAGTAAAGCCTCCAAAGAAAGAACAAAATGTTGAAGAGAAATACAAACCTACCTCAGCGGACTTGATTCATGTGGTACACATCCATTAGGAGCCTTAAGAGCCTTTTGCATTGTGTATATAGAGAAAGACAGACTCTCCTTTGATGGACATCTTAAAGGAAATGATTGTTAGTGCCGCAGTTGCCAATATATGACTGTTACCTGGAGAGATTGTCTGAGTATTGAAATCTCAAAACATAGTTGCCAACTTATTCCTACTTGCAATATGCAATCGTTGAGTAGTAATTGTGATAGAATGAGAAAATGTGATAGTATTTAGTTGAAACCTATCAATTTGCCAGCTTTCATTAAATATTGCTATTTTTTTTAGACAGTCCGTAACATGACTATGCACAAATGACTATTCTGCAGAACACTGCAAAGCTGCCTGCCAATATTTTTGCCATTTGGCTTTTCTATATTTTATAAAAAGCCACTCTTAAAATGAATGTATATTACTTTAAAAGCTTTATTGCACGTTTTAGACTGGATCAAATATGTGAATCTACTTGTTGTAAGCTGAAGACAAAGAATGTGAAATAATACCGGAATTCAACTTTATTTATCTTAACAGTTGGATTGTTATGACATTCACCTTTGCCCAGAAACATTTAAACTATTAAACAATTAAACTAGAATGAACATGACATGAGGAACAAGGCCTGACTGCTACAAAAAATAACATGCATTTTATATGTATTGAAAATCTCAGCATAATAGCAAGTATGACCTAAAAGTAACACGATTGCTTCCATATGTAGCTGTAAGGACACTGTAGCATACTACATTGTACATTGAAATTATTGCTTATTATATAGGATATATAAAACTCTGTACTATCTGCCAACAATTTATAATTTTGTTTTCTAAAATAGGCCATATTCTGGAAAGCACAGACATTTAACATTTTCTGAAGTGGTTATTCACTAGTAAGAAAATTGTCAGGAATTCAAAATGCATTATAAAAGTTAACTAATTTAACGTCCAAATAGCCTAACACGAAAAAATGTCCAAGTCAGCTATGCTTCCAGACTTGGTTACCTTGAATTTAAATTTACAGTGACTGTCTGAGTGAATCAACCTGCCAATATTATATAATAGTGTGCACGATGCATTCAGATGTTAAGAGGTATTTAACCTGAATAACACACAGACGGCAATTAAACATTACATACTTACCTAATGTACTTTGCACATGAACTGGTGAAATCTCTACATCAGATATGATTCCAGTTTGGCCACTTTGGCCTTGAATTTGAAATCTCACTTTAGTGAATAACCCTGTGTGCTTGGACAGGCATAGAAAGTCTGGACTGGGGATGAAGTGGTTAGGGGGAGGGAGACTTGTAACGGCTGCAGACAAGAGATCTTCAGCTTTTGTAAGATGTTTTTAGCTATATCCCGATTGAAAAAAATGCATAATTAGATGCATGAATCCTTTCATTTTGGGTTATATAGTAAATAGTGAATATTATTTTTTTAGGAATATTTCTTCCTTTATCAAATAAATTCAAACACACTGTGAATAATGGTGCATAAAGTGCAGAAAAAAAAATAGCAAAAAAAATAAAAATCTAGCATAAAAACAATTAAAATATTCTCACACCCTTAATATTCAAGATAAATACAAATAATCATTGTAGGGTACTCAATCAAATTATCTAAACTTTGACGACTGTGCCTCAGCTACAACTCCGCACACGGCTATAAGTTGTAGTGGTGATTTATTCAGCCATCAAACAAGAATTGGCAACATTTCAACACTTGAAGTGTCTATATCAAAAATATGCAAACGTAATATTTTGGAATGAGCGCTTCTTTTTGAGAGTGCAGTGTCACATTTTATGTATTAGTATTGAATTGTACGGTTTTGATGAATAGTTAACTCTGATACTTGCACCTCTAAATATCTTTTTTTGGGGGGGGGGGGAGTTCCAGCACTGTACTTTCAACTGCTGTAAAAAAAAAGAAAAAAAAAACACTTTTTTTTTCTTTCGAATAATCACACTCATTTATGAAACAGTGTATTATTAAAGTGACCCAGAGTTTTTAGTTATTTTGATACGTTTTACATAGGTTCTAATTTTGCATACTCAAGGAGGACTGGTCCGCACAATATATAGACAATAAAATCCAGTTGTTTAAAAGACCACTAAATGCACCAGGCCACTTAATCAAAATGAAGTGGTCTAAGCGCAGTGGCCCTCTAGTTTTAACCCTGCAATGTAAAATATTGTAGTTTCATAGAAAATACGTTTACATTGCAGGGTTAAACACACCTCTAGTGGCTACCTTCCTTACAGTCGCTAGAAATGCCTACTCTACAACGACCGAGTGAAGCTCAGTTATGTGACCAAATGCAGCTCATAATCATAGGATATCATCCTATGTTTTCCTATGAGAAGCATTTGGATGTGTACGTGGCACTCACCTTGCATGAAGAGAATTGTATTGGAGCCATCGACTAGACAGTGTGTCGGGTGATATGGGTGGTGGAGCATGCAGCAGCACCCGTGGCGCCACTCCAGCTGCACTGGGGCCTGCACACTTTTAGGAGCCTATTGGGTGGCCCTCGGACTTAAGGGTCACCCGATGGATAATATAGCTGTATTGCTTAACAGGAGCCTGGTTGGCCACTGCGGCCCTTTAAGACCGTGACCAGGCCGCTGTAGTGGCGGCTGGCTGGGAGGAACTGACATCTGATCACTTCCTCCCTGTTAAATAGAGAGTGCCACGTGGGAGGAAGCAGCACAGACAGGCAACTGGAGGGAAAGAGTGGCTGTAGGGAGCTGCAGCAGATCCCACACTCGTTCCCATCAGCCTCAGCCAGAAGCTGGAGAAGGACCTCAGGCAACCACCCTCCTGGACATAAAAGGTAAGCTAACAGGAGGGAGGCTGCAAAAATAGAAAATTATCACATGGATGTTTTTATGTATGTTTGATTGATTGTGTGTGTATCTGTGTCCAGGTGTGTGTGTGTATGTGTCTGAGTGTGTGTCTGTGTATGTATATTTGTCAGTGTGTGTATCTGTATGTCAGGGTGGATGTCTGAAAGTGTGTGTGTGTGTGTGTGTGTATCTGTGTCTCAGGGTATGTGCATGTTTCAGTGTGTGTGTGTGTGTGTGTATGTATGTCAGTGTGCATGTCTATGCACCTGTCAGGATTTGCATCTGTGTATGTATGTCATTGTGTGTTTATGTCTGTCAAGGTGTGTAAGTGTGTCAGTATGTCAGTGTATGTGTGTCTGTGCATGTGTCAGTGTGTGTAAGTGTGTCAGTGTTTATATGTGTGTATATATATCTGTTTAAGTTTGCATGTATGTGGAAATGTATGTGCATACGTGCATACATGTAAGCAATGAATCATCAACACAACATGCAAACACACCCCTGCAATCTAACATAAATATTACATACAAACATAGCCCTGCATTTAAACTCCAAAATTATATACAAACATACCTTTCCACACTAACACCAATACTACATACAAATATACATCGGCATTTAAAAGCCAACATTACATCCAAACACACTCCTGTATTAAAACACTAAAATTATATACAAGCAGCCCTTCGATCAAACACCAACACTACACACAAAAGAGCCTTTGCCTTTAAAAGCCAACACTACATACAAACATACCCCAGCAAACGCAAACACTACGCACAAATACCCCACTGCGTTTCAATGGCAACAGTACATACAAATACACCCCTATATGCACACATATACTCTATACAAAAAACATGCTTAAATTCAAATGCACAAACACTGCGCACAGATACAACCGCGCACTTATAGGCAAATGGTAGATTACCAGCTGGCATAACATCAATTGTGTTGTATGACAGATGGGGATCTACCTTTTTGCCACTCTTGCACTAGAGGGGAGCCCAAAAAACTTTATTGCAACATGGCCCTCTCTACATTAGTTCTGCCACTAAGCAGCACCAAGGGAATTTTAGCCCTGAAGAAAAGATAAGTAAAACATTTTTTTATTATTATATGTATTGCAGTTGAAAGAGGGAGGGCTCTAATCGAACTATGAACTGTGCCACTATAGCATGAGAAATGCAGGTATTTTTAATACTCTAGCATTGTTTTATATGAGACTAGCTATACGCATAGATAGCTAATTGTAATTTATGTCTTATCACGCAGTGATTATAGCTCTGCTCTCATATAAATGCATCACAAATTTGGCTATTTCATATGTTATTGAATCATGTAAACCGTTATTAGAGCAAACCTCAAATGTTTTGTTTATTAATCCATACTTGCTGGTAATGGTCACGTGTTACTATAGTTACAATTCTATGAAATTGTCATATGGCTGACTTTATAGGTACAATAATTAAGCTTTGGTGTACTTGCTAAAAGTATCTGCTGGTGCAAAAAAAAAACATATTATTTTAAAAGTTTTACTTTATAAAGACTTTTTTGTATTTTCACATAATAGGTTTTAAGAAGCAGTGTCTTAAGCAACAGTTTTAACGGAGTATTGAAAGCACACAAATCAGTACAGCTCCTTGCAGTGGTTTTGACACAATGAGTCTTTTGGTATCACACTTCTGATATTCATGCTAAATCATTTAAATTTGGATGTCAATGACAGGCTGTAATCGCTGGTGGCGAGATAGCCCAGCATTCATACCCTATGACTGTTATCCAAAGCTGGATGGTTTTGGACAGATGATGCATACATATAAGCTCAGCATTATCCAAGTTACCATAAAGATCATGGCCTTTGGGTGCTATGGAAAACCCAGGTTTTGTCAAACTTCTCAAAAACTTTCTCTAAGAACGTAATGATTCATTGCATCATTACAAATAAACAAGCAGTAGTGATTAGGGTGCATAATGCACCCTTTAAATTCAAATACATGCATAGTTGGGCATTATTTTAATGCACAACTTTAATTTATAAATAAGTATAGCTTATTTCTATCAAATCAATCTATATGTAATATTATTCTGAAAAACATGCATTTTGTTTTAAATATTTTTGGGTTTAAATACTAAACAGTGAATTTGGACACACTGAAAACTTAATTTGCTAAATTAAAGACAAAATAATGTAGCATGCTTCTCTGATCAGTTCCTTACAGTTCATCATTGATTGCTTCCTGATTAGCATAGAAAAACTATCGATATGGATTCTCCTATCTGAACAACCCAACGTGATCTCAATGTTAATTTGCACAAAGCTCTCACTCCAAATACAAGTATAAATTCAACTTATTGTGACTTGAACTGTATGAATAATATTGGTCCTTTCTGTGACACATTTATTAAAAGTCACTTTCACTAGATACTTTTGCCTGTGTTATGACATGGAAACAGCTTTGATAGCTTGCTGATCAATTATGAGACATACAATCAAACCTGCCCTATACAATTAGCAAAGCTGTAAACTGTAAATATATGTTAAAGTATAAAAAATTTAAATTTTTGCTTTCAGCTGGATCAATTTTATTTTGTATAATACAGAATATATTTAAAATATATGGGTATATTGTATTTGAATATTATGTTTATTAAAAATAAGTTGCACATTTTAAAGTCTTTGCGTTTGTTTTTAACTCACTGATTTGCTAGGAAAATTAATCATCAAGAATTACGGGCTCTACAAGCTTGTTCACTTTAAAGGACCACTATAGTGCCAGGAAAACAAACTTGTTTTCCTGGCACTATAGTGCCCTGAGGGTGCCCCCACCCTCAGGGTCCCACTCCCGCCGGACTGAAGGGGGTTAAACACTTACCTTTCTCCAGCGCTGGGCTCCCTTGGCGCTGGGGACTCTCCTCCTCCTTCGGTCATCATCAGCTGAATGCGAACGCGCGGCAAGAGCCCCGCGCACATTCAGCCAGTCCATAGGAAAGCATTCTCAATACTTTCCTATGGACGCTGGCGTATTCTCACTGTGAAAATCACAGTGAGAAGCGCGGAAGCGCCTCTAGCGGCTGTCAATTAGACAGCCACTAGAGGCTGGATTAACCCATTTGTAAACATAGCAGTTTCTCTAGATGGACCTGGCAGCCTGACCACTTCCTTGAGCTGAAGTGGTCTGGGTGCCTATAGTGGTCCTTTAACTATTGATTTTGAGATTTTTTTTTTAAAGGTGGATCTTGCCAATAACTAGGTCTATAATCCTAAATTCAATTATCTTACCTTCTGTTTCCTCACACCATGTCCCTTCCCGTTATAATAATAATTAAAAAAAAACACAACCCTAATCCAATTGAAAACAGCCTATTTATGAACCTGGAACACATGCAAAATAAATTGTATTTAGTGCCAATATACATTTGAGTACTTTTTTTCAAAACTATTATGAATCTGGGCACAACATTTTCAAAAAATTCTTCTCCTCTAAGATTTTTAAGGGACCAATGGAGGACAGACCTGTTTGGGAAAAATCTTTCAAGAGTTTTTAAAAAGAGCCTCTCTGTGTCATAGAAATCACAATTTTGGGAGACTAAAAATTCAGCCTGTTCTTTCCCAATTGAGGCCACTAGCTTGATTGATAAGGCATCAGAAACTACAAACTCCAGATGAATCAACTAAAGTCTGAATGACATTGCACCGAATGAGGCAAAATCATTTGCTGCAGTGTGAGGCCATTGGCACTGCAAAATCAGAACATTAAATAACAAAATATGGTAAGGGTGTAGGGCTGAGATCTATTACAAAGGTGGTAAAAGGCAGCAGACAGTTGAATTAGGGTTCCCTCCAAGCCCTAATGTAGATAGCAGAGATATTTAAAAAAAAAAAAAAAAGACCATAGGATTAACCCTTTTTTCTGTAAACATAGCAGTTTCAATCTCATTGACAGCCGCTAGAGGGCTTCCGTGCTTCTCACTGTGATCTTCACAGTGAGAAGAAGCTTGCGTCCATAGGAAAGCATTGTGAATGCTTTCCTATGGACTGGCTGAATGCACGCGCGGCTCTTGCTGCGCATTCAACCGAAGTGGAGGAGAGCTCCCCGCCCGGCGCTGGAGAAAGAGGTATGTTTAACCCCTTCCTCTCCATCCAGCCTGGCGGGAGGGGGACCCTGAGGGTGGGGGCACCCTCAGGGCACTATGGTGCCAGGAAAATGAGTATGTTTTCCTGGCACTATAGTGGTCCTTTAAGATACCTATTTGTGGACACTAATAACTAGACTATCCACCCGTTATTAGAGGAGTATACTAATGGTGTCCAAATCAGTCCCAACCCTACTATAAAGAGCATATCTATGCTAGAAAGCCTCTGCCTCCTCGCTTACCCTATAACTTGCTTCAAGGCAGCTCTAAAGTAAAAAACTGGTTGGCTACATAGGAGACCCTGCATAAAATAAAAACAAACCGAACATGCCAAACAGCTTGCTCGACGCGCGTTTTGGCGCTATATTGCACCTTTATCAAGAGCATCACGTCAGACTGAGCCAGCCGGGCATTTAAATGTTGAGGCTACACCTCTAGAATGATGTCATACGGCCAATCTGATGCGGAGACGTCAGAGGGGGCGGAGTTAGCCAGAAAAGCGGAAGGAAATTAGATCAGCATGCCTCAGTACGGCTTGCCTGTCACAGCAGGTTAACCCCTTATAGTAAAGGGAATCTCAACAGATATACTGAGTATTGTCCTCATATTAGAGAGTTAATCAAAATAAATTGAAGCTACAACAAATATATCAAGGTATAATGTTATAGAAGTATTTAAATAAAAGGAAGTCCTGCCTTGCTTACAATGTCCAAATATTCAACAAATAGAAGTGTCATTACATTTTGAGTCAATGATAAACAATAACTGATTTAAATAGATTAGATGCTAAAAAAAATATTATTCACACTAAGGGAATAAATAATCAGAACAATCTTTTAGAGGAAGGGGGAGCAGGAAAAACCACCATTAAGTGCTTTTGGTCTCCGTGTTTCTAGTCTATATCCAAAAGCATTCCCATTGCCTTAGGAATTTGTCATAGTCGCCCGCCTTTGGTTTTTCACCTACTGAAGGTGTCATGAAATGGGATTATCCACTGGATATTTTGGGGACCTGATGTGTTCTCCAATACGTTGTTTAAACGGATGAAAAGTCTTCCCAACATATTTGAGATCACATTGGCAGGTAAGTAAATAGACTAAACTGGCCATGTAACAGTTGAAGGATGTGATTTAAAACTAATTTTTCCCTTCACTGTCCCTAACACTTTTTGAGTCCCTCTTGATGAATTTACACATAACACACCTTTCACATCCAAAAGTACCCACTAGAGAGTTCCAAAGCCATGTTGTAGGGGATTGCTGTTTCTGTTGGAGGTGA
>OW240917.1:208967682-208980568 GCA_933207985.1 Pelobates cultripes
CCCCCCCCCTCGAGGCCCGCCCAACGTGCGGGAAGCCGAAGGCTTCAAAGGGAACCGCGCATGAAAGAAGCGGATCAAAGAGGGCGCATTCAAGTCAGAGGCAGAAACCCAGAACCGCTCCTCAGGGCCGTAACCCTTCCAATCAACCAGATACTGCAACCGACCCCAAGAAAAACGAGAATCAAGCAGAGCAGCCACTTCGTACATTAGAGACAGCGCGGAGGGAATCTGGACGCCTGAGAGGACCAGAGAATCGATTACAGAGCAGGGGCTTCAAAAGGGAGATGTGGAAAGTGTTAGGTATACGCATGGAAGGAGGCAAGGCCAGGGAGTAGGACACAGGATTGACCCTACGCAATACCTTATGGGGGCCAAGGAACCTGGGCGCGAATTTCATTGAGGGGACCCTGAGGCGGAGATTCTTGGAGGACAACCATACCCTATCACCCGGGACATAAGAGGGAGCAGCACCCCTACGACGATCAGCAAATCTCTTCTGAGTAGCAGTCGCACGAGAAATAGTAGCATGGACCTGATCCCACATCTTCCGTAAGGAGGTGAGGTGCTCGTCCAAAGCGGGTATTCCCTTGTCGGAGAACACGCCGGGAAGGACAGAGGGTTGGAACCCATAGGCAACCATAAAAGGACTTAGGCCAGTGGACGAATGAGTCAATTTCTTTCTATCTTTTTCCTTCACGTATAATCTACCAACAGGTGTCTCAGAGGGTGCTTGGGTTTGGTATGCCTTGATACCATCGAGGAAAAGAGACGAAATAACTAAACGGGTAGCAGCTATTATCTTAGACGTGGGTACAATGGGTTCAGGAGTGGGGGCGATAGACTCCAAAGGTTCGTATTGTCGGGAGATAGCATCAGCCTTGACATTACGGTACCCAGGCCTATATGTGATAATGAACTGAAAGCGTGAAAGAAATAAGGACCATCTGGCTTGACGAGAGGACAACCTTTTAGCATCAGCTATATAGGAGAGATTCTTATGATCAGTTATAACCAGGATTTTGTGTCTAGCTCCTTCTAATAAGTACATCCACTCTTTAAAAGCCATCACAATAGCTAATAATTCCCTATTCCCGACGTCGTAATTCTTTTCCGAATCAGACAGTTTTTTAGAAAAGTAACAACAGGGATGGAGGGGTTCGTTATAGGATAATCTTTGTGATAAAACAGCTCCTATACCTGATTCTGAAGCGTCTACTTCCATTATAAAGGGAAGGGAAGGATCAGGATGGTGTAGCACAGGGGCAGTGGCAAATGCCTTTTTGAGAGTTTCGAAGGCTTTAATGGCTTCAGGAGTCCAAACCCTGGGGTGCAAACCCTTTTTAGTTAGTTTCGTGATAGGAGAAATGACCGATGAAAAGTTTTTAATAAACCTGCGATAATAATTGGCAAAGCCTATAAATCGCTGTATTGCCTTAAGGCCTTGAGGGAGGGGCCAAGACAATATGGCTTCTAATTTAGAAGGATCCATGCTGAACCCCTGTTCAGAAATGATGTACCCTAGGAATTGTACTGATTTCTGGTCAAACAAACATTTCTCCAATTTACAATAAAGACCGTTCTGTAGCAATCTCTTAAGTACCTTCCTCACATGGGCATGATGTGACTCCAAATCCGGAGAATATACAAGTATTTCATCGAGATAAACCACAGCACAGACATGCAGTAAATCTCTAAGGACATCATTTATGAGGTCCTGAAAGACAGCAGGAGCATTACACAGTCCAAAAGGCATGACTAGATACTCGTAATGCCCACTGCGTGTATTGAACGCTGTCTTCCATTCATCATTTTCTTTTATACGAACCAAGTTGTAAGCCCCCTGAGGTCTAGTTTAGTAAAATATCTAGAACCTTTAACACGGTCAAACAACTCAGTAATGAGAGGGATAGGATAAGCGTTTTTAACTGTTATATTATTCAGGCCCCTATAGTCTATACATGGCCTCAAATCGCCTTCTTTCTTGGCAACAAAAAAGAAACCAGCACCAGCCGGAGAGGAGGACCTTCTAATAAAACCTTTATGTAAGGATTCCTGTATGTACTCCTCCATGACCTGGTTTTCTTTCTCAGAAAGCGGGTAGACCTTACCCCTAGGAGGCATCGTTCCAGATAACAGATTTATGGCACAATCATAATCCCGGTGTGGGGGTAGTTTATCAGCTTCCCTCTTTTCAAAGACCAATGCGAGGTCTAAATACACAGGAGGGACAGAAACAGAAAGTGGTTTAGCTGTAGGCACATTAAGTAAACAAACGGGATGTAAACAGGCCATACAGTCTTGTTGACAAGATACCCCCCAGGAGAGTATATCTAGAGAATCCCAATCAAGTACCGGGTTATGCTTAACTAACCAGGGGAAGCCCAGAATGATGGAAGCTGTAGGGGAGTCAATTATTTGGAAGGTTATCCTTTCTTTGTGTAAGGCACCCACGACCATAACCATTTCTTGGGTTTCATGGGTCACCAGAGGTTTCTCAAGTGGTCTACCATCTATGGCCTCGATGGCCAAGGGTGTGGCCTTTTGGATCAGATTCAAGGCTGCGGTTTTAGCAAAGTTCTCATCCATAAAGTTGTCTGCAGCACCTGAATCGATCAAGGCTTTAGTTGTTATCATGGTTTTCTTGACCAAAAGAGTAACCGTGATAAATGGTCTGGAGATGGACACATGAGGGGAAAAAATCATAACACCCGAGGCCGACCCCTCTCTAGGCCTTAGGTGCTGGAGTTTCCCTGCAAACTAGGACAGTTTCTTCGGAGATGCCCCCTCTTACCACAATAAAGGCACAAACCCTCCCTTCTGCGGTACGTTCTTTCAGCTTCAGATAAGCCTACAGCACCTAATTGCATGGGTTTGGGAGGTGGTTGATTAGGGGGAGGTAACGCTAGTAATGCAGTACTGGGTAAAGCAGGTAATCCCTGTGTATTCATCCTTCTTTGACTACGCCTCTCTCTAATACGGTTGTCAATTAGAATGACATAATCTATTAGATCATCCAGAAGAACAGGCATTTCCCTGGATGCTATTTCATCTAATATGTAAGCAGCCAAACACTCCTGAAAAGCTGTTACGAGAGTGTCGTTATTCCAGACCACTTCAGCTGCCAGAGTGCGGAATTCAATGGTATAATCCGCTACAGATCTATTACCCTGTCGAACCCTAAGCAGAGCTTTGCCAGCAGAAGCAACCCGACCGGGTTGATCAAACGTACGTTTAAAAGCTGTTAAGAAGTCTGCAAAGGACATTGGGGACGTATTCTCCCACATGGGATTAGCCCATGCTAGAGCTTTCCCGGACAAATGGTTAATCAAAAAAGCAATTTTGGTTCTGTCAGTGGGGTAGGAACGAGGATTCATGACCAAATGAATATCAATTTGGTTGAGGAAACCACAGCACAATGCTGGATCACCGCTATAGCGCTGAGGTGAACCACGTGAGCAGGAGCGGGTACTGGATCAGGAATGGGTTCTGGCACAGCAGCAACAGCTTCTTGAACGGCAGGTTGCAAGTGGGCAGTACGAGCCAGTATGGTTTGTAAAGCCTGAGCAAACTGATCCACACGGTGGTCTAAACCATCCATTCTAGCCTCCTGATTTACTAACAGCTGTGGAATGTCAGCAGGTTCAATGGTGGCCCTGTTGTAATGTCACGATTCCGGAACCTAACACGCTAACAGGTCACAGAGAGGAAGGGTGCTATACCGGTCCTTAGAGTGGCCGGGCTAAGCACACTAAGAATGGTCAGGAGACAAGCCAAGTAAAGGGAGCCAGAAAACGGGAGAACGAGAAACAAGCCGAGGTCAAAGGAGTGGAGAAGACAGGATAATCGGAATAACGAGCCAAATAATCGGTAACCAGAGAGCAAGACGAGAAAACTACACTACAGGTATCACAAGACCACAACAGGGCACTGAGGGACAGGAAAGGTAAGTATAAATACCCTTGGTTTAATTCTGATTGGATAACTTCCAATCAGAATTAACAATCACACGTGGGGGATATCTATACCTCCCACTGTGATTGAGGTACTGTTTCTTTAACGCCGGGTCACTCACGTGACCCCGGCGTTTGCATAATTTAGTGTCCTCCCAGCGTGCAGCGTTATACATGCTGCCGCTGGGGGGCGTGGAGGACGCGAGCGATGAGCGGCAGAGAGGAGACGCCGCTCGCCGACAGGTGAGACGAGGGGAGACCGCGGGCAGTGGCGTGCAGCCTCCCCTCCTAGCCGCCCGCGGATCCCTGACAGAGAGGGATTGGGGAAGGAGAAAATGAGACACAAAGGGCGTGGGGTAGAAAGAGGACCCACAAAGGGGCTATGGTGAAGTAACTTATAAGTTAAAATAAATAAGGGGCTGGAGGGAAGTAAGAGATACTTAAAGGGGCTGGGACAAAGTAAGACACACAAATGGGCTGGGGACAAAGTAAGACACAGAAGGGTCTGGGGAAAGGAGACAATGACACACACTGAGGGGCTGGAGATGTGGACAATGACACGCACAGAGGGACAGGAGAAGGCAACAATGACACAGAACTTCTGTGGAAGGGGGACAATGACACACACTAAGTGGGATTGGTTCGCCAGTCATCGGTATTGTTACCAATGCTTTATCAAATAAAAAAACAGCTAATCATTGATCTCTTGGCTCCTCATTCTTCCTTCACTCCCAGCATTAATTCACTTATCCTCGCTGAAGAATTATCCCTTAATTACCCCATAGTGGACAATGCCATTCAGGCCATTCTACATACGGGTAAGTATGCTTGGTTAAGCAAAACTGACATCTCCAATGCATTCAAGCTGCTGCCAATTCATCCATCTCTATGGCATATTCACGGTGTTAAATGGAGGGAGAAGTATTACTTTTAATAAATACAAATGATACCACACTCAAATATAGATATAAAGTCAAATTTGTCTTTATTATTCTGTCTATTAAAAATTAAGTATCTCTTAAATGCAGTGGAAATGTAACACAAAACAAATTATCGCATTAAGTTTAATTAATTTGTTTTGTGTTACATTTCCACTGCATTTAAGAGATATTTTTTTTTTTTTTGAATTTGACAATTTTTATTTTTAAGCATAGTTTTGGGGATGAGGGTACAGAAGAGAAGGAGGGGGTCTAATCTTAAGACATCAAGGTTGTACAAATAGTAGTATGGTTCTAAACAGTACACAAGCTTTTCACCAACATTGTTGTTTTAGGGTATGTTATTTTCCATTCTGCATTACGGGTTGTACATTGATCAAGTGTGCATAATGTTTTCAAACATTTATGGTTTCATATCTATGACAATATTGTAAAATTCCCTTGTAAGTGTGTGTCATTTCTGGCAGTTCATGTGGTTTGGTGGAGGGGGGGGGCAGGGGGGTGGTTCTGTCTTCCCCTGTGGGGGGGAGTATATGGGCGTAGTGTGCCTGGTCGCCTGCTTGTTTTGAGGATAGGGCTATGGTAGCCTCCAGTCTGGGAGGGTTAAGTATACTGTATTTGTTGTCAGTCCCCTGGTTTATGTTTGTGTGGGTTTGTTCTTGTCCCAGTTCTCCCATGCCTTAATCTTGTATAGGTTTGTATGTTGTATGGTTATTGTCATGAGTTCATACCT
Organism: Pelobates cultripes; assembly: GCA_933207985.1. Classification (NCBI taxonomy): domain Eukaryota; kingdom Metazoa; phylum Chordata; class Amphibia; order Anura; family Pelobatidae; genus Pelobates; species Pelobates cultripes. The sequence goes on from OW240917.1 coordinate 208,973,304, forward strand.
CTGATTCGTGTCCACGGCAGTGATACATTGTGTGATCGTTGGGGGGAGGTTTTTTTCCATAGTCTACTAATGACCAGAAGGGCTGCCGTGATGATGTGGTATGTTAAGTACATCTGATATTTTTTGGGCGTGTGTGGTATGAGGAGGAGCAGAAAGGTTTTGGGCACCAAGGGCAGGTGTAAGTTAGTGCATTTGACTGCTAGGGTTGCTACTTGTTGCCAATTTTGTTGGAGTTTTGGGCATTGCCACCATATGTGTAACATTGTGCCACTGTTCTTCTGGCACCTCAAGCATGTGTCTGATGTATTAGGGTAGCTATGTTTGAGACGTGTGGGAACTAGATACCATCTATAAAGAAGTTTGCGGTTTTATGTGGGTCGTGCACAGGGCCGCCATCAGAAATTGTGGGGCCCCTAACACAGCTCAAGGTCTGGGCCCCCTTGTACCTGCCTCCAAGCCCCGCCTCCAAATTCCGCCCACAGGAATACACACACACAGACACAAAAGGACACAGACACACACACAGAAAGATACACACATACTGACACAAATACTGAAACAGACATACACACATATAGACACATACACATATACAGATACACACGTACACACACACACTGACATACAGACACACACACTGTTGTACATACATACTCACATACTGACACACACATACATACTGACAAACAGACATACATACAAACTGACATACATACATACATACACATAAATACATACTGACATACATACATAATGGCATACATACACATACATACTGATATACATACACAGATATATACATACACAGATACACACATACATAATGACATACACACACCCACAGACATACATGCATACTGATAGATATATACATACATACACACATACATACTGACATACACACACACACAGACATACATACATACAGACATTTATACATACTGACATACACACACATACATACAGATAGACACATACATACAGACATACTGACATACATGCATACTGACATACATACATACATATTTGCACACACACACACAGACATACATACATACTTGCAGACACACACACAGACATACATACTGACAAACAGACATACATACTGACATACACACACACATACAGATAGACACATACACATACATACTGACATACACACACAGACATACATGCATACTGACATACATACATACACACACACAGGAATACACACAGACATACAGACACACACACACACACACAGACATACATACACACAGACATACATAATGACATACTGACTTACACACAGACACATACTGACATATTGACATACACACACACACAGACATACTGTTACACACAGACATACATACTGACATACACACAGACATACATACTGACATACACAGAGACATACTGACATACATACTGACATACACACAGACATACATACTGACATACACACAGACATACAAACACACAGACATACATACTGACATACACACAGACATACATAGTGACATACACACACAGAGACATACTGACATACACACAGACATACACACAGACATACACACATACTTGCAGACACACACACACACACACACACCTCATTTATCAGCCACCCTCCTCTTACCTTTAAGTTGCAGGAGGGTGGCTGGGGATGATGGGAGTGGATGCCTCTGGTGTCCCTGTCCTGTCCTCTCCTCCACTCTCCCTCTTCCCCCGCGCGGAGTAAGCTGAGAACGGTTTGGAGATAAGTCCCCCATTTATTACTTTTGCATTTGGGGATGAGTAGAGTGCCTCAACCAGGGCCAGAAGCTAGGGTGGAAATTCAAATTTTCAGAGCACAGCTGACAGGAAAGACCAGTTCAGCCTGTCAAAGGCCTTTTCCGCATCCAAGGATAACAGGATTCTTGGGGCCTTCCTCTCTTTCATACCATATGTTACGATTGCCCCCGGTCCAGCAAGGGGGTTGATCGCTTGGATGTCCTGGTTCCCGTAGTCAGAGAGTCGAACATAGTTCCTTTCGGTGGAATCTGCAAGTGTAGAATATCCCAAGTTGTAAGAGCGATAATATTCCCGGATCCCTACACCACGAGTCGAGGCTGCGAGTTGAGGGTCAAAACGAACTAACTATACTGGCACACAAACATGGCAATTTATGCAATTCCTCAGGTCCAAGGACAGCCCCCTATGGACCTGATGGAATACAGGTACAGTACACAAATGTAACCAATCACAATACAATGTATCATTTGAATTAGTGCCCGCCCAGCTTGGAGATAATGAGGCCAATGGTTATACAATCTAATTATCCCCAAGCGCACAAAAGACCACGTTTTATTATGTCCCATAAAACAGTATAAAAATGCATAACTTTAACATTTTGGGGAGAAAACGGTTCATTCTACCATTCATTCGATAGCTCGGGTTCGAGCACATTAAGTATACGAATTGTGCCCCGACCCTGCGAACGGAATGGGCAGTTTCTGCCGTATAAAGTCTGGTTTGGCATTTTGGTCGTTAGCCCCTGATGGCGGCCATGTTTTTAGGCGGTTCAATAGGCAGCGGGACCTCGACTCCACACTTATGGAACGGAAATCGGATACATAGTCATACGAATCCCCACTATCAGTCTGGTTGTTCAGACCGTTCGGCATATGAACTGAGACCGGCCGCTAGGGGGGTACTTGATCTGCGGTTAACCGCAGAAACCACATTCTAATTGCTGCCACACGTCCAACTGTAGGGGGTCTCCGTTCGTGAGTCTCTCGGCAGTTTCCATTCGGTAAATTGTATACGAATGTGGATCCTCCGGGCCCGTCAATTAGTTTGTGGTTAACCGCAGACTGCAGTGTCTTAGGTGGCTAATGAGTGACACACTCCGCTCGTCGGGTGGTCAGTCATTCGGTACTTCGAGAGGTGATGAGGTTAAGTGGCGGCACACGCCGGAGTCTGGGGGGTCTCTCGTTCGTACCACGAATTGTCCTTTATAATGGTTCATGTAATACATTCGTATAATCTCAGTACCGATAGCGTAGGGGTCTGTATGCAAGGGGTTAGGGTGCAACAGTAGCGAGACGTAGTAACAATAATAAAGTCATATCGAGTCTTTGTAACACCATATTGCAAGTTTAAGATTTTCCGTGTGCCATCTGCTCCCTGTCTGACACTTACAAACCCCACTTGGTCCTCCTTTATTAGTGTTGGTATGATAGGTGCCAGTCTGTTGGAAAATATTTTGGCTATGAGCTTGACGTCAGTATTCATCAAAGATATGGGTCTTAGGTTTTGGCTTCTGTTTGGTGGCTTTCCTGCTTTAGGGAGTGTGGCAACATGCGCCATTAACATTTCCTTGTGCATGGCTTTCACGCTTAGGGTATGGGTGCATAGTTTCTGTAGGTACTGAGCTAGCATCGATGCAAATTTTTTATAGTATAGATTGGTCAGTCCGTCTGGGCCCGGTGATTTCCCAGGTGGGAGTGCCTGGATGGTGTCCAGTATTTCTTGTATTGTGATGGGATCTTGTACAGCTTGTTTTTGGGCTAGAGATACTTAATTTCTAATAGACAGAATAATAAAAATAAATTTTACTTTATATCTATATTTGAGTGTGGTATCATATGTATTTATTGAATTATTGAGGGTATTCATTGTGGGCTACCTTGATACCTAACACCATTAGGGGTAGAAGAGTACCAGTGCATATTGATTTGTCTAAGTATTACTTTTATACTAGGCTTACTTTTGGTTCCAGGAGCCCAAAATTGTTCAACATTTTCGCAGAAACCCTCTGCTGGCTGCTCCTGAATGTACTTCGTTGTCCCATGATGATTCACTATCTTGACGATTTCTTACTGGTGGAATCAGGTTCACAGACACCCCAAAGCATTTTTAGCACCATAGGTTTTTCTCTCCACATCAGGTATCCCCTTTTCACACGATAAAACTCTAGGCCCCGCTACCCGATTGATGTTTTTAGGTATCATCTTGGACACAGTGGCATTACAGGCGAGCCTCCCTGACAACAAATTACAACGCATCAGGGCTGAGATGAACCGATTCCTGCGGGTTGGTTTGTGTAAATGCAGGGATTTACAGTCGCTACTGGGTTCACTTAACTTTGCCATGCGAATCATCCTGCAGGGAAGAGCGTTCATTTCTAGGCTTCTATTTCTGCTTCCGGGCCTGTCAGATAATGCCATTGTATACCTCGATCCCTCGGCAAGAGCCGACTTACACATGTGGCACCGGTTTCTTTCAGATTGAAATGGTATCTCTATGTTCATTCCTCTTCTTTCTCACTTATCACCAGTTATCATGATTGACGCTGCGGCACACACAGGGTTCGCCACTGTTTTTGGTAATATGTGGTCCAGAGACTCATGGCCGGTTGAGACCCTCTACTTTACAGCTTTCAAGGAGAACTCCGCCCTGTTCGAGATTTACCCCATAGTGGCAGCAGCACACACTTGGGAGCTTGTTTGGACAGGGAAGGCTATTCGATGTCTCTGTGACAATGTGGTAGCATGCAAAATCATCAATAAGAGGCGTTCCTCGTCCTTAACCATCATGAGATTTATCCAAAGATTGACTTGGCTGGCTGCCTCATTTAAATTTTACCACTGCTGTGAACATATTCCAGGTATAGATAACAAACTGGCTGACGCATTATCACACTCTCATTTTCAGGTTTTCTTTCAGCTGCACCCCACAGCTCACAGACTCTATTCCAGAATTCCACTATTCCAAGAACTGGTGATGGATTAGACGACCTTCTGTATCACGCACGATCCCTAGGACGTGCAGCACTTTCTGATAACACGAAGATAACATATGATAGGGCCCTTACAATTTATAATAGATTCACGTTGGAATTTCACATACAACCGAAGTTCACCATCGAATATATGGTGGCTTTGCTTCTTTTTGCCATCTTCAGCTTAAATTAGCTCACAACACAATCAAACTTTATCTCACCAGAATCCAACATAACCTTTCCTTACTTCCTATCCTATTAAGAGTATACTCAAAGGCATTAACAGAACAGATCAAACCCCCACATCATCCAGATTACCAATTGATGGCCCAATTTTCAGGGCGCTCTCTGATTTTGGATAATCAACCATTTGATAAATCGTGTGATTAAAAACTGCTATTTATATAGCATTCTATGTCTTTTTAAGAACCCGCAAATTTACAGTCACCAAACAAACTGACCGCTAGTTCAGCTTTAAGATATCAGATATTACAAAACTCCACGATCACTATACACTGTCACTAAGAACGCCCAAAACGAATCAAGCAAGTCAACCATCCATCATCCCACTGTATCCCAACGATAAACACTGCCCTGTTTAAATTCTAAATTCATATCTATCCACACTCATTCAGACCACACACGACTCACCACTACTTTCACTTGAAGGATTCCTGCTCACAACTTCTAAATTCATATTTTACATCAGAACACTATTACGTAGATTAGGGCAGTCTCAGGGCATTCATTTTGAATAGGAGCAGCCTCTGCTGCTTCCAGCACTAATACCATAGAAACATAGAATGTGACGGCAGATAAGAACCATTCGGCCCATCTAGTCTGCCCAATTTTCTAAATACCTTATCTTATAGTTAGGATAGCCTTATGCCTATCCCATGCATGCTTAAACACCTTTACTGTGTTAACCTCTACCACTTCAGCTGAAAGGCTATTCCATGCATCCACTACCCTCTCAGTAAAGTAATACTTCCTGATATTATTTTTAAACCTTTGCCCTCTAATTTAAGACTATGTCCTCTTGTTGTGGTAGTTTTTCTTCTTTTAAATATGGTCTCCTCCTTTACTGTGTTGATTCCCTTTATGTATTTAAATGTTTCTATCATATCCCCCCTGTTTCGTCTTTCCTCCAAGCAGCAATACATGTTAAGATCCTTTAACCTTTCCTGGTAAGTTGTATCCTGTATAAAACACAGTATAGAGGGCGCAAAAAAGTATAAAATAAAAATAAAACAGTGAACTTTCTAAAACAATGCTCCAAATTCGATTGTTCACAAGAAAAATAGAAAAAAGCTGCTAATTACATAAAAAACCTTCCCAAAGTTTTTAAATATCCCATAGGACAAAGAAATAAAAATAAATACGAAATCAGCGCTTAGTGGGTAAGTCTCTATTGGTTAAAAAAGGGTCCAGCACAACCAAATAGTCATTCAATGCAGAGTTTCAATTCCAATGTTCTATAGGGGGTATTTCCAAATTTCACAGGGATTGATTTCTGTAACAATGGCACATATAGCAAATCTGTATCCTTATGTGTGTCCAGACCTTTAAAAAAAGGAAACTGACATAGCGTAAAAACGTTACAGTTTTATTCCCATATGTTAAAAAAAAACCCTATGAGAAACTCTTACAATGTGATATTGTGAATCTTATCTCTAAGATTCACAGTTACAGCAAATTAAAACAGAGTATCAATGGAAGGATGAGATGTTACCGCTCCGTGAATAGATAGTTCGAACTGATCCTGTGCACTTGGACCCGTCCTTCACAAGAACGCCGACTTCCAGATACTGCTGTGCTGTGGTATATTCAAAAGTCCCGCCAAAAAACACATTTACGCGTTTCGCTCATTGAACTGAGCTTTTTCAAGATGAAGTGTATGGAGGGACAATGGATATTTATAATCCTCTTCCAATTAAAAAATCTTTCAATTACAAATCCGTTAGTTTATCATTAAACCACATAATCCAATTATACAATTTCGTTTTCAAAGTAAATTCATGCTTGAAAACATATTAAAATACAATGACCAGCTTCTTTTACTTTCTAATAATCTTAATTTGTTTAACACCAATATATTGTTTAAATTTCCTATGATAAAACAATTCTTATCAATTAATCCCAATGAATCGACATAAAATTTCATAATTCATATTGAGCAATTCAAAAAAATCCATTCTTAAAAAATGAAAGATTATTTTGTACATTGAATGTATATAATTTATGACAAATTGTCTCTTTCACTAATCTAATACATAAAGCATAAGTTCGTGCAGCTATTACTGTTATACTCATATGCTAAAAAATATGATAGATACTAATATAATTAAACATATATATAAAAACCAATAGTTCTTACATGAAAGTGATTGTATAAATATCATTTATGTATACACAATTTATTATTTTTTAATTTTCGATTTTTTAACCAGAAATAACCTAGAAAATCTTATGATTAAAAAATGAATATCTAATCAAAAATTCTTATTCTTTTATCTAA